>JACYFF010031958.1:9272255-9333141 GCA_017589665.1 Selenicereus undatus | reverse complement strand
ATTAATATTGACTATGTTATCAAATTCAAACGGAAAGATAACAACGACGACGACGATAATGACGACAACAACAACAATAGTAATAATAGAAATAATCATGAAAATTGTATTTATTCTTCTATTATCTCTAATAACACATGCTCAAATTTATATTTGTATTGAAAAATACAAAATATTAATAATAATAATGACGAAAATTAAAAACGTTTTGGTCCGTAAGAGCCACAATGGGCAATACAATATAATGGGGGATGAGGGAATCGAACCTGAGACCTAATGTGCCTAATAAATAGTACAATATAATGAGGGAGAAGGGAATCGAACCTGAGACCTAATGTGGCTAGTAAAGATAAATCCAAGGGCTAAGATTGTTTAAGATTTTGATCCAACGGTTGTGAAGCAACATATACCCTAAATTTACTCCCATGTTAGCATTTTTCATTTCCTCAACACTCAACCCCTTACACATTCTAGCATTTATAATATAAAGATATTGTGAAAATGTGACCAAAGGGCTTAAGAAATTTGAGTCAAGAAACACCCCCCAACCCAAAAGTAAAAAGTGTTGGCATTCACATTGATTAGAGCAAACTAAGAAATTGGAAATGAGAATACTATGTAGATATTCAAATATTTAGCAATTAATAAATATGTTCCCTTGGTAGTTTTGGAGTGATGGGCAGCATGCTGGAAATCTAAATTGACAGAATAAAGAGCATCATCCAGATCTGAGAATGAAAAAAGTTATATCGGCATATTAACATTGTGAATAATGTAAGTGTATTCGATCGTCAATCACAATGAGCATTATCAACATTATATTTTGTAATTAGAGAAGTCTTATTTAATCAAAGTGTCTTTGGCCCAATAACTACCAAGGGCTCCTTAAAGATTTTCACTTTTGATTTATTGAGTTCAAGGTCTCATATATATAAACTCCCCTTAACTGGGGGAATTTATCGAAGCCAAGAGGTTCCCCCACATAATGTGGTTAGTTAACTTGCTAGATTTTCCATACACCAGAGGATCATTAGTTGGACAACATACTTTACAGAGGGGACTCGATTTGTGTTCACCAATATATATATCTACATCATTCATTCTAGTAACAATTCCCTGTAAGCACATCAGATGCAAATATGTAAATGTCAATGGAAGGCTTTAATGAAAAGGCAGCAAGCACCTCATAGTGAAAGTAATTTGAACCTATACACAGCCGTTGGTCTTAACTCGTGAGACTTTAGCAAATTGAAAACTCAAATAAAGCAATTTAATTCATTTTTTCAAAACCATTGCTCGAAGGAAGTTAGGAACATATGATGAAAGTAGAGGGAGAGGGAAATGCTTTTATACCAAACAAACTCACAATCATAATTGAGCTAATTTGAACTCATAAATAACTCTGGCTTACTTGAGTTTGCTATGAGCCTAGGAACTTCAAGGAGCCAACAATTTTAAAGAACAAAAGAAAAAGGGAAAAAAGCTTACGGCTATGGATGAACAATGGACAAGAAACATGGCCCCCATGATCGTTGCCATGGGATTCGTACTTGCTTTTTCCTATAGCCTCCTAGTAGTTCTGCATCACAAAAACCCACCACAAATAGTCTAAACTCGAAAAATTTGTCTTGTGAAGAATTTAAAGAATCCATCAAAGAAAATTGGGGTAAAAAACAATCCGAGAAGTGACTTCCAAAGGCAAAAATGTTCACAATCGATCAAGATTTACAGGGAAATTTAAGAAACCTTTTTCATAGAGGGCAGAAAAAGTGAGTTGTGGAGATAGAAGGAAATGTGGAGAGACATAATAATGACGTGGACAGGTGTGGCCCATCAGTAGAATCCTAAGATACATGGAGATGTGGAGTAAAGCTGTAAAAGTAATTAGTCTTTTTTTCTGCCACGAAGAAAATACTTCTATTTTGTTTTAATCAACGGTAAATCATAGATTTGTTCAATTTAATCAACGACTGAAAGTTTGCAAAGCTCCGAAATTCACTCTTACGGCAAGAAACAGCGGTTATAAAGAGATTGCTATTATGATTATATTATTATATATATATATATATATATATATATATATGTATATATATATATATATAGAATTTACGGATTAGATTTAATGAATAAATATAATTGTCTAATTGTTTTTTTCAAATAATTGGATTAGCATCTATCTTTTATCATGTATATCCGAAATCATGAGGAATTTTTTAAATAAAATAAAGAGATATCTTAACTTTAAAATCAACGGCTTAGATTTAATGCATAAATAATTTTTATGGTTAAAATAACACCAAATCCCGACAATGACTTTCGTTGCACCATTCTAGGGTTTTGTAAAGATTGCTATTATAATAGTATAGATTCTGTCATCAAAACCCTTACAATCAATGTTTTAGAAATTTTTATCATGCTAATCGATTTCAACTCTTAAAAAAACAGGGACCAATATTTCAATCTAAATTAAGAGTAAAAAGCACTCTAACAAAGAAGAAAGAGACGGAGTGTATTAAACGAAAAACTACTACTAAACTAATTACTGATAGAGTTATTGATATATACTTTCAATTCGTACTCTAAAACATGATCACTGGTGGTCCAAAAATTTGCAAAAATAATAATTTAGTATCCTGAAATTCTAAATGATGAATAATTTAGTCTATTTTAATAGAAAGGTTTAGAAGCTATATCTTAACTTCTAAAAATGAGACACTTATAATTTTTCTATATATTCTTGTGCTAGTTTTTTTTAACTATGCTCGTTTTAGGACCTGCTCTTTTAGTTGGAAAAGAATGTGAGTTTGGGATTGAAAGGAATGGAAAGGGTGTAGGAGTTGGAAAGATGGGAAGAAATGATATTTTTCTTAAAGATTGGGAAGGAATGATATGGAATGGGAAGAAATAAGGATGGATGAAAAATTCTTTTTTAGAGATAGTGAAAAAGATGAGAAGAAATCAGGGGCGGAGTCATGATTCAACGTAAGGGTGGGGGGGATTAATAATACACATAACATAAACTTTAATATAGTTCTAAAAATGAAGTGCGTAGCTAATACATTCAAGAAAGTTGTCCTTAACGAGATCTCGTATTTTGAAAATAAAGCATGATATCATCGTTCGGTAGACTTTTAAGAATATCCAAAAAGAATGACACAAAAGATAGCATAAAGAGTTAAACCCATGACCTCCCACACAAAGCAATAGGCCACCAACCAATCTGCTATGCTCTCTTTTGTGAAGTATCCAAGAACTAATTAATATGTATCTATTTTGTTTTCTACTAGAATATCCCATATTTAATTTTTTTTTCCCCCCAAAAGTTGGGAGATCAATTGACCCTCCTTGCCCCTTAGTGGCTCCGACACTGGAAGAAATTGAAAAAAATGGTATGGAACATGAAGGAATCTATACTATATATAAAAGCAATGTTGTGATGATGTGGAATTTTCTTGCATTCTCATTAATTAGAGATTTTGAACCCTTAGATTCATTCTCTCTCTTCATCACAACCATCCAATTGTTTAAAATAATTAATTTATAATTTTCAAATCTCTCACAGAGTAGGAAGGGAAAAAATCATTAATAAGGAAATGATTGTAAGAAAGTATAATCTTATGAAGTATAATTCCATAATTATCGAAATAAGGATTATGGAGTATTTTTTTCTAAAAGGCATGATTATGCAGTAATTAGTGATTATGAAAATTATAAAAATATATCATTCTTAAACCTTTTGAATTCATTCTGTCTCCTTATCATCATTAGATTGTAGAAAAAGATTAATCTCGGGAAGTATAATATCAGGAAGTATAATTCCGTAATGGTGAAAAAAAATTATTAACAACTAAGAAAATGATCATAGGAAAGCATAATCCCGGGAAGTATAATTCTGCAATAGTTGAAATAAAGATTATGGAGTGGCTATACCTTTAGTATTATTTTAAATAATAAAGTCAAATCCCCATAAAGAATAATCCCATAATTATGGAAATATGAATTATGAAGTAGTTAGTAACAAACAACTATGAAAATTATAGATAAAAAAGATATAATTTTGAACCTTCAATATTAGTGTAAATAGTCAAGTAGTTCTTACTTATAGTTAAAATTATACATTAGAATATGTCCCATAGTTGAAATCAATTATGCCTTCTTGCTCATTGCTCATGTGTGTCAAAGTGAACTTTTTTACCTCACTTCCAAATATATAATAATTATCGCTCCCTTCCTCATATGTTTATTTGTATTAATTTGTTAATTCGTTAGCAAGTGATCTCCTCTTTTGTAATTAGTAGTGTCAAAATGCTTGATTGTATTTGATTGAAATTTTTATACTTTTTTGTTGTAATTCCCTCCTATATGTGGCTTAATTTTCTTTTCTTGATATTTAATCTTTCGCTAATTGAAGCGATCATTGATTTCTTGCTACAATTCATAATCTCACTTTTTTAGGTGTAGTTTTTGTCACGCTTGATTAATAGTGGTGGTGTTTGGTTTGATTCATTTATATTCTTAATTATTTCCGTCCGATTTATGACTCAGGTTAAATTTTTTTTGCTTTTATTATATTATATTGTATTAGTAATTTAATTGTGTTTAGATTCTTTCATGTTTTATTTATGTTGTTCATTTATGAATTTTGGTTTTTTTATAAGAAAAACTCTAATAATTTGATCATCTTCCTTGGCGTTTCAAATTTTTAATGGAAACAACAATGCAAACTATTTCACATGTATCTAAATTGTTTAGTAACCTATTTATTTACATCAATTAAAAAGTTTTAAATATCTATACTACAAATTATAATATGATTTTCATAATTTATAAAAGTTACTGCTAAGATATATAAAAGAAACCACAAAATTTGATTTTCTTTTTTACATACGTAGATAAGAGTATAGCCATCTATATCTTCAAAAGTTTTGCTATTTTGGAAATTGAGTGAGGTGGTTAGGTTGGGGTTTAGAACAATATAGACGGGGTGTTGAGGGATTTCATTAGGTTAGGAACCCTAGCAATAGGATCAAATTGCATTAATGGACATATGGAATGAGTTTAATATTAAAAAGTTGATCCTAATATATAAAGTTTTTAGAATGATTTTGATTAACTTATTGACCTTCAAAATATGCATCCAACATTAACAAATGTAATTTTTCAGTTTTCTCTTCAAAATCATCGCATACGTTCAATACTACATGCATGTTTGAATCAATGTAATTTTCTGTTTCCATTGTTCAGTTAGAAACTATAATACATGCTTGAATATTTTCATTGTTTTGTTAGAAATTACGATGCATACTTGAATACTATTTCTATATATTTTTTTTATCATGGCATACATTCAATACTGTAATTGATGCTTGAATCAATGTAACCGTTTTTATTGTTTAGTAAAATACTGTAATGCATTCTTGAATACTATTTGTAGGTTTTTTTTCCATAAATCATGACAAATGTTCAAAATCATTAATCATGTCATATAGTTAACTTAAGACACAAATCACAAGGTAAGGTTATAGAAAATTTTAATTTCTTGGGGGTTTTTTTTTTTGAAAATCATGTGTTAATTGAGATTTTGATAGGACCTTCTGATTTCAAGAAATAAAATAACCCCATTTTAGGTTAGCTACTTGAACGAACAAATTTGGAAATACTATTTTCGGGTTTTTAAATTATGGCTTAACTAAACAGACAGTCAGAACTCTGTGAGTAATATGTTGTAACTAATTATGATCTATGATTTAACTAGAGTATCTTAACATGCGCCTTTCTGCTAGCTCATTATCTTTCCTTATGAGAGGGGACAACTTATATAAATTGATAGGTAGTTTCAAATCAATAGACCAACTACCATATATGATAATTTTTATTGCTTTTCTAAATCCATTCACTATTTTTACAGTCCCCCTTTTCCCCAAAAAATAAAATTTTCTTAATTCAAATCACCTAAAATTACTAAATCCTCAACAACTCATTTGTGTTGCAACTCATGATTCAAGTAGAACACTAACCTTAGGGAGATATGTTATCTACAAAAGAATTCGATGACATATTTTCTAACAAAAGGCCACCTAACTTCATGATTTCAAAAGGAGGAGCCTAAGCACATCATAGATGACTAATTTTGACGTATTGTAACTACATATTGAGATAACTTGAATGAAATTGTGACCAGAATAGATCTATTTTCAAAGATAAAAATTTCCTAAAAGAAAAGGATAAAAAAGTATACAATACTAAAAAAATTCTAACTATAATAACTAGGCTTATTAAATTTTTATAGTGAAAATTTATTTCTACTTATAACAACATCACTTAATAAGTAACTTATTTGTGTCTTTTTTTTAAAATAATAATAGCAACTATATATCTTTCGTAAATAACTTATTATCTATTTTATAAATCACCGTGCAAAGCACGGGTCTATACTAGTAGTAAGAAATAAGAAAGAATGATATTTTTCTTTAATGCAGTGGGAAGAAATGGTAAGTAATGCTAGGGTCTGAAAACCCACCATTTTCTCATAAATCTTAGTTGGCGTTGTCTTTGATACCATATATAGGGTGTAGAACTTCTTCAAAGAAAAAAAAAACACACACACTTAAATTACAAAAAAAAAACATTTTGAATAAAAATCACTTAATTACATCATCAAAAATCGTAAAGGGCAGCCCTTTTAATTGCAGTCAAGCCTAATTAATATGAAGTTTAAGTATCTCAAAATAAGCTTCAATAATCTATATGTCTATCAATTTATCTACCTAGCTATTTAATCTATCCATCTATTTATCTCTCTAAATGTAAGTAATACTAAATTGAATTATCTATATAGGCAGGAATACCTGTAGATAAGATTACCTACATTTAGATCTTTCCAGATCTCGCAAAAGCGGGACCCATACTGGGAAGTGGTGATGTTGTAATGACCTCTATATATATGCACGGACACTTGCGTATCACTCATTAGATAAAACTGATTTTTCTTTTGTGTTCTATTTTTCTAACTTAATTAATATGCATTAATTGATCCTAAATAATCACTTCTATATTGAATTAATTACAATAATTTTTGCCATTACCAATGACCTTCTATATAACCAAATTAGATAAAAAAAAAAGTTTCATCTAATTGATTCATGAAGGTATTCACATGTGACTAATATGGTGTACATTGTACAAAAAGCCTAAAAGATATTATTTTCTTGATGTGATATTTGTACTGAAGAAAATTACAAAATCGTGTAGCAACCTAATTCTAGTTTTCAATGAAATTGAGTCATTTTTGTTGAATTTTTAACATTACTAATCTTTTTCATACACGTAGTGTACTGCTAGAGAATTTCGCCATGGCAGTCTACTTTGAAAAAATGGATGAAGACAATTGACAAATTTCACTGGGACAAGCAAATCGAAAATGATATAAATCAAAGAATTGCGTCGTAGGCTAAGTTAAGCACAATTTGTTTGGCGTAAGCGTTATTTATTTGACTATTTGACAAAGAAAAAAAAGTTAGTTAGCACATCCAATTTGACTACTTTAAGCATGATTATTAACAAATTTCTATCTTTATATTATGTTAAAAAAAAGATCCAAATCCTTCGTCGAAGGGGTATTCAACTATATAAGTTGTAAGTTGTTATTGCGCTTTCCACAACTGAAAATGGTTGTTAAAATAAAGTCAGGCAAAACAAGATAGCATAAAACTCGAACCAATTCCGACATCGGCAAAGAGAAACAGATGGTGCACCAATAATGCAAATCACAACAGCCCGTACACCCGTGTCAAGATTACAAGATAAGCTTTGCAAGACGAAGTATGCCAAATATGTACACACCTGGTCATGAACCGGGATGGACAAGACAACATTGGTAAAAGAAAACATTTAATTATATATTTTCTTGAAGAAGTTGAGAACGAATTAAAGGAGAAAAACAAAACAAATTATTCACATGAAGTTTTGCGTTCGGTTCCTATCATTTTGGTAGTGTAGGCATTAAAAATTTATTCATATGGTATCAAAATTAAATTAAATTAATTATTTGGGTCAACCATTTTAATTAATTTAATCAGGCTCAAAAGACTCACAAGTCAGGTCCCAAAGACTCACAAGTCAAGTCCAAGATGAAATCCAAATGACTTCCAAGTCCAAACTCAGTCAAAATTCAAGTCAAAACTCAAATCAAGGCTCAAGATAGCTACCAAGTCAAGTCACGACCTCAAGTTCGAACGAAGTCTAAGTCAAGAATCAGTTGAAACTAAGTCAAAGTCAAATCCTAAGTTGACTACCAAGTCAAAGGTCAATGCCTAAATCAACTCCCAAGTCAAACGCAAACGGCTCTCAGGTCAACGTTCGGTCAAAGCTCGAAGCGACTTCCAAGTCAATGCTCGGCCCAAACCCCATAGGCTCTCAAGTCAAAGTCAAAACAAATGAAAGTCAAAGCAATCCAGTGTAAGGCCTAATTGAAAGACCCAAGTCCAAAACCCAAGTCAATGTCCATCTTGATTTTCAAGGGGGAGGGGGAGACTTTCCTATAAATAGGACCCTACGCCCTTGGTTTAAAGGTTGGAAAATTCATCTAAAAAGGAGATAGAATTAGAGGATTGTTGTATTCATAAAGATTATACCCATATATTCAAATCAGTATAAATATTCAATCATGTATCCAAATTCCTGTCTAATTCATTGTAGACTTGAAATTTATGTTTACAAATTTGGCACGCTCGGTGGGACATCTCTACCTCTCATATCTCTTTCTTAAAGATCAAGACTTTCAAGTCACAAGAACATCATCTTCAACCAAAACATGTCGACAAAGAACGTTGTCCCGCAAGCTTCAAAGAAGAAGAACACGGGATCTCTCTCTTAGATCCTGTGAAGCGAGTCGTTACTTCTAGCAAGCACGCTCATGCAATGAAGACCAGGAGTATAACGAAAGTTGTTGCGCCGACCGCTCCTAGGCAAACTGCATCACCCTCGTCCAAACTCCAGGGCTTGAAGACACAACAAAATGCGCTCTCTATGATGAATCAAATTCAAAACCTCCAGCTTCAATCTTCAGTCTGCGAGGTTGAAGACTACTACAGCAGTAACTCTTCTTCGTCCTCACTAAAGAGGGTGCACATGTTTGAGATTGAAGCTGAGTCCTTTAAAACTGTTGTCATGCCAGCCATGATGACAAACATCACTACTCTGGAAGAGGAAATGGCTAACATGAAGGTCATCCTAGAAAAACTCACCAGGGAGAACGAAGAAAAGGAAGCTCGCATCAAGCTTCAAGAGGAAAAGATTGCTAAGCTGGCAAGGAAGTCAAAGAAACGGCCAACTCAATCTTCTACGAAGGATTCAGAAAAAATGTCCATCCACACTGAGGGTTTTGATAATGAAAAGCAACCAAAGAAAAGTGTTATGCCTAAAAATGTCAAGTCCTCTGGATCAATGACTATTGAGCAAATCCAAAACTTGACAGCAAATGCAGTTAAGGAGCAGCTAGGTGGAGGTTCGCGCAGAATTCACCTATAAACCAAGCCTTACACTAAGAGGATGGATACTCTTCGCATGTCCCACGGTTACCAACCCTTAAGTTCTAACAATTTGATGGGAAAGGTAACCCAAAATAGCATGTCGCACATTTCATTAAGATATGCAACAATGCTAGGACTGATGGTGACCTCATGGTGAAGCAGTTCGTCAGGACATTGAAAGGTATCGCCTTTGACTGGTATACCGATCTAGAGCTTGAATCTATTGATAGTTAGGAACAAATGGAGCAAGAGTTCCTCAACAAGTTGTACAACACTCAGCGCACTGTCAGTATGACATAGCTGACAAATACAAAACAATGGAAAGATGAGCCAGTTCTTTACTACATCAACCGCTGGCTCGCACTTAACATCGAGTACAAGGATCGAATGTCTAAAGCTTTCGCCGTCGAAATGTGCACCCAACGCATGCACTGAGACCTGCTGTATGTCCTATAGATGAGCAAACCTAAGAGTTTTCAAGAATTGGCTACCAAGGCGCATGACATGAAGACGATTGTAGCTAGTCGTCGCGGCAACCTGTTCTATTCTACTGAATCAAGAAAGGATAAGGTTGAATTCGAGAAAAATGTTAACTTTTCTAAGAGCATGACCAAAGAAGTGATGTCCACCTTTACAAGTCAGCCAATTTGCGTAACGGGAAAACCAAAACTAGAGGGCAGGGAGAGCTCGTCATTCAAGGTTGCGACAAAGTACGTCCCACACTAAATTAGCTTCAGGAAAAGAAGTATCCATTTCCTGACTCAGATTTGTCAAGTAGGCTAGATGACTTGCTCGAGAAGGGTGTCACCGAATTGCCCAAGCCAAAGCGTGCAGAGGAAGCTGAGAGGATCGCCGACCCCAAATACTGTCGGTACAATAGAATCGTTAGTCACTCTCTTGAAAAGTGTGTTACACTCAAAGAGCGCATCATGCAACTGGTTAGGGAAGGAAGAATTATTTTAGATTTGGATGAAACAGCGGAAACTAACCATTTCACAGCTGAAGAGGTTCATAATGATGAGGGTGTAAATGCTAAAACCAATTCGAAGACGTCGATGCTCGACACATTGTAACCGACAACGTCGCACCAACGCCCTGTCGGCCCTTCTGTGTTTAGCAGGTTGGGAAAGGGCAACACCCCAAAACCTTCCGTCTTCCATAGGTTAAAGAAGGATGGGCAGTTTAAACCCTTGGTCTTCACCAAAATCAAGGTAGGTGACACGTCATCAATCTCACCGCCTTCCCAAAAGAAGGATTCAGTGTTCGGCCGCCTTGGCGAACTAAATGAAATTTAAAGTTCAATTCCTTCACGCATGAAGCGTGTTTCCACTTTGGATGTGAAGGTAGATAACTCGTTGAAAGTAAAGAGACGCGTCCTAGTTCTCACTGGCCATGGGGTTAGGGTTTGTTCAAAAGAAAGAACTAAGGACCAAGCTTCTTCCAGCTACGACGCAAGCTAAGATTTCAGCGACTTCTCTTGAGAAAATGCTAGATTAGCTCCTGAATAAGGGCTTAAACTATTCACCACAAAAAAAACAGACACACTCAAAGTTCGCCTCAAAACCAAGTCAGCTCCTGAACAAGAGTGTAAATTGTTCATGCTTTAAAAAAAAAAAAGAAGACTCCCGAACAAGAGATTAAACTGTTCACATGTTCAAAAAAGAAGACTCCCGAACAAGAAACTAAACTGTTCACAATCATTCAAAAAGGAAGGCTCTTGAACAAGAGTCTAAACTGTTCACACATTCAAAAATGAAGGCTCCTGAACAATTAATTTTTGATTACGTTAGTCTTTATTGCTATTTCTAAGTGTAGTCTACAAAAAAATTAGCAGGATAGATTCAAAACAATGCAAGAATGTTTATTTTGGATTACGTTAGTCTTTGTTGCTATGTCTACAATTATTTTTTTTCAGGCACTAATGTACGTATAATTTATTTAATTGATGTTTGATCTACTTTAATTTGTTGCGGTTTGTTAACTTTATTCATTTATGTAGGGTGATGCGTGCCGGTGCGTAATTAGTATAAAACTTATTAATTAAAAAAAGAACCATTGTTTACAATTATTCTATTTTTAATTTTAATAAGTTTTATATTAATTACCAGCATTTTTTAAAAAAAAACTAAGATAATTCTAGTAATACTTTTAAGTGTGGGGAAAATTATGACTCCTTGCCTCTTCCAGAGTGGGCATAGCATATAATGGCCGCACATAAATTGTGGGTAGTTAATACTTACTCCACATTTATAAGTGTGGGAAATATATCTCTACCAGTATTTTCATTAAGTGTGGAGAACACTTCCACACACTTACCTTCCCCACATTTAGCCTAAGTGTGAGCAACTGCTGTTTCTATACTTATAAGTATGGTTATTAGCAAAATTAAATGGGGAGGGAAGCAATCTTTTTTGTAGTGATGTCCCTTTCTTCCTCACACCATGAACAGAAAGACCATGCCCATTTTTCTTCAATACTTCAACAAAAAAGGGGGCCAAGCTTAAATATTTTTCTCTCTCCTCCTTAACAGAGCTTACAAAATCAGGAATATGATCAAGCCGCCATGGACAACCTTTGAACAAAACCCATCAACTTTGAGCGCATCATCAACGTTGAAAAAAAAATCGAGCTTTAGCATTTGAGTGCATCATCAACTCCGAGTCCATGAATAGCGCTTTAACATTTGAGTGCATCATCAAGCTTGCTTGCCATCAATAAAAAAATAAAATCAACGTTGAACAAAGCCCATACACTTTGATCATGGGCCAAACATCACTATGTATCACAATGCAAGCGAAAGATTCAGCAGTAACCCAATCCCAACCCTTAAAAAAAAAAACATGGCTCTTTAATTTCATGAAAAAGAAAATGGAGGCATGCAATTTTAACCAAAAAAAATCGAAAGGAAATGGGAGGCAGGATCAAGAAAGCTCATACCTTTGATTAGCCACGAAGATTGGGAATGACAGTGCAAAGATCAAGTGCTTGAGGAGCCTCCAACGGAATCAGTAGCAGTAGCAGCAGAGAGTGGATGTTCTGATTCTAGGAATTGCAACTGGGAAGAAGAAGAAGTAAGCATGGAACTTTAGTTAACTAAAGGATGAAGGGAAAGAGGAGGAAAAAAGTTAAGAAAGTTGATACCTTTGTGGTCACCATGATCAAAAATGGCAACACAAGATCAAGTCTTGGAGGGGGGCTTCCACCAGAAGTCAGTGAGCAGCAGCAGCAGCAACAAAAAGAAAGGGGGTGGGGTTGCTTGGCAGCTGGGTGCCGAAGAGAAAGGAGGAAGAAGCAGGGCAAATGGGGTCACATGTCCCCAGCGTGTGTCCTAAGTGGGATGAGACCAACCTGGGTTGGGTCAAAGAGAAAAAAAGAAAAGCCAAGCCCAGCCCACGTGCACAAACAAAGAATGGGGAGTGTCACGTGATGCTCACATGATCACTTAAATGGGATGAAGCAGGCTGGCTTGTGCAAGAAGGAAAAGAAGCTTCCCGGCCCAGCCTACGCAAGGAAACAAGAATAAAAAAAGAGGACCTAGCCGGCCGGGTCCAGCCTGCAAAAGAAAAGGAAAGAAAAAAGGAAGGAGCTGAGACAGGCCGGCCCAAGCAAAAAACAAGAAAGAATGGAAGCTTGGTGCAGGCATTAAAAATTTATTCGTATCATACCAAAATTGAATTTAATTAATTATCTGAGCCACAACTTTTAATTAATTTAATTAGGTTCAAAAGACTCACAAGTTAAGTCCAAAAAACTCACAAGTCAAATCCAAGATGAAGCCCAAATGACTTCCTAGTCCAGGCTCAGTCAAAACTCAAATCGAGGCTCAAAATGACTACCAAGTCAAGTCACAGCCTCAGGCCTGAATGACGTCAAAGTCAAAGTGCGGTCAAAATTAGGTCAAAATTAAAGGTCAAAGCCTAAGTTGACTACCAAGTCAAAGGTCAAGGCCTAGATCGACTCCCAAATCAAACATCAAACGACTTTTAAGTCAACGTCCAATCAAAACTCGAGCCGACTTTCAAGTCAAAGTCAAAGTAAATAAAAGTCAAAGTAATTCACGATGAGGTCTAATTGAAAGACCCATGCCTAAAACCCAAGTCAAGGTCTATCTTGACTTTCAAGGGGAAGCGGGAAGCTTTCCTATAAATAGGACCCTACTCCCCTTGATTCAAGGGTTGAAAAATCCATCTAGCAAAGGAGATAGAATCAGATGATCGTTGTATTCGTAGAGATTGTGCCCATATATTCAAATCAGTATAAATATTCAATCATGTATCCAAATTCCGTCTAATTCATTGTACACTTAAAATTTGTGTTTATAGGTAGAGTATTGAATAAAATAAAGACGGGCAATAATTATGTTTCATGCATTTTATAGCTCATGGAAAACTCATATTAAGCAACTTCGAGTATCTAAATATCCAAATGTTTTACCAATACAGGTTGATTTAAATGGTTTGACATTTATTCCTCTTACGCAAGGTCTCGGATTTGAATCTTGTGAATGGAGAAAATCTGTTATGAGAGAGTTCTACCTTTTATTGGGCTAACAGTAGTTCGACTCCAATGAAAATAGAGAATCTAATACAAGAAAAAAGATATCCAAGTGTTTCCTAGGACTCAGTAAAGCATACAGATTTCATAACCACCACATTGGGACATCTTGACATAAAAAGTACAATACTCTAGCTAGATTTATTTCTTAGAAGATCATTCTATATATGCAGATATCTATAACTCTATACCTGGTACGGCTTTATGCACGAAAATCAACTTTATCAAATTGAACAGGCACATTTTCTTGTGCATTTGTTATAGCATTCAACTGGGTAGGATCACCTCGCACGTAACCATTCAAAAAGGCAACAATAACCCCTCCAACAAACCTCCTCATTGGTTTTCTGGTCTCCCCATTCTTGCACAAGCAATAAGTAGACTTTCCCCTTATCCCCTTGGTATCGTCATCTAACATGTCGAGGTGTCCGTACCCCTTGACCAGAAAATACCAAGCCGGGTTTTGGCACTCGTCGTAGAAGTCATAGTGGTTCACTCCCTTTGGAGCACAGGGTGGAAACAAAGGGTTCCTCTTAAGTGCACCCAAACCCGACCCAATGACCAGCACTGGCGTGCCTTTAAGCTCAAAGGAACGCGGCTTGTAGGTTAGCACCGGAGGAGGTGTCTGTTTTCCCTTGTCCATTCCATCGACTGGGTCTATGCCGATCAAGGCTGAAATCTTTAGAGGGGATGTTGTCACTTTGTTCAAGGCCAGAGCAAATGCTACCTTGCCTCCTCGACTATGCCCTGAAATTGATATGTTGTCTGTGTCTGCTCGTATGTCTTGTGGAAGTACATCTTTTAATCCTTTGGGTAACCAATCTATGATGGCGGCTGTTGCTTTGATTTCATCACTTGAGTCTGGCCCAGCGATGTTGTATAACTGCTCTAAGGAAAGAATTAGAGAAGGGAATTGACATATAGAAAATAATTGCACAATGGATATAATGTTAGCTTCAAAACCATTTTTATCTCTTTAAATTTATATCAGTCACTTGCTCATCAATTCAACAATCAAAAGTCATTTAATTAAGTTTTGAGATATCATATTTTTTTAATTGCCTATTATTGACATATATCTATTGACTCCCATGTGCACCAATGAAATGGGTCTATTAGAGCCGTAGCTGTGTAGGACACGCGAGGCAAGGGGTGGGGCCCACGTGTCATTCAATCTGAAATTCCACAATTTCACCCACAGTTACTCGTGTGGAGAACAAATGATCTAATTTCTAAA
This sequence comes from Selenicereus undatus, assembly GCA_017589665.1. NCBI lineage: Eukaryota > Viridiplantae > Streptophyta > Magnoliopsida > Caryophyllales > Cactaceae > Selenicereus > Selenicereus undatus. Next base: position 9,317,820 of record JACYFF010031958.1, on the reverse strand, counting down.
GACTAATTAAGAGCATTCAAAACAATCGATAGAAATAGCTGAACATGATCCAAACGACACGTTCAATTTCACGTTATGTGGTCACATTTCGAGTTTTGAGGATAAGTTTCTTCTTTTTCTTTTTTGTTTGCATTTTATCTGAACACTTTTGTGGACAAGTTGTCAACCTACCATGAAAAGACGGCTACTTCTACACTAAGCAAGCTTATAAATTCTGAGTCATTGTCTATTTATAATTTATGATGCAATATGAATTATTAGGAACTTCCACACAGATATACCCGTTATGGGAAAATAGTTCCAAGGTAACTGTCACTGTATATCTTGACAACTCATTTTGTCTCTTTCATTGGGAGGAACAGTTCTAAGTCCATTACTACTGGTTTTGAAGGACTCATAAACCACTAGAAAGCATACAGTATCCTTATATTTCATATCCAAATTGAATAAATTTACATTCCAAGAGCTAGGTGCAATGTAAAATTTTCTGATGCATCAACTTTATCTATAATTATAAAAAAATTTGAGTTTTTCAGTCCTTACATTGTCCATTATATTGCATAGAAAAGAAATAAATGGCAGTTTAAAGAAGCATTTTAATTCAACCCACCGAAATTTAAGTTGACCAAAGATTTTTTATGACCATTGGCAAGATGTATTCATATTCCCAGACCCCGCGAAGGCGGGACCCACATTGGGAGGTGTTGTTATTGTTGTTGTTGTATTGGCAAGATGTATTCATATCAATAGAATATTGCGCAATTAAGGGCCCGGTCTTTTCGTGGGAAAATATGGGCTCTCAGCTCTCACAATCATTCCACTATTTTCCACTTATTTTTCACTTTTTCCTACTCTTTAAAGATAAACATCACTCTTTTCCACTCATTTTCATTCATTCTCACTCTTTATCTATAATTATGTAAATTATAAAAAAGTTTGAGTTTTTCAGTTCTTAGATTGCCTGTTATATTGCATAGAAAAGAAATAAATGGCAGTTTAGAGATGCATTTTAATTCAACCCACCGAAATTTAAGTTGGCCAAAAAAAAATTCTGACAATTGGCAAGATGTATTCACATCAATAGAATATTGCGCAATCAAGGGGCTGTTCTTTTCGTGGGAAAATGTTGGCTCTCATTATCATTCCACTATTTTTCACTCTTTCCTACTCTTTAAAGATAAAATATCACTCTTTTCCACTCATTTTCATTCATTCTCACTCTTTCCCACTATCTCGAACTCTTGCCTACATCTTAATATCAATAATTCTATCTTTCTCCCACTTCACTTCACTTCACTCCTTCCCACTCTTACCAAAAAAAACAAAAATAAAATAATCACTACCACTCTATTCCACTTCTTCTCGCTCCATTCTATTTTTCCCCGCACCATACCTTACTCATAAAAAGAATAGGCTCGAAGTATGCTAATATATAGACACACTCAAGAAGGGTTTTTAACAAATCTATTGTTCAAAGCGATTTCCTTTATACTTAGAGTGCAAATGTTGCTTAGACATTTTCTTAGATTATATAACAATTCAATTGGGGTGTGGGGTGCTGATATTTTAAAAGTGAAAACTCTAAGTTACAAAGACTATACTGATGCTACTTTAAGGAACTAGAACTTACTAAATGGTTGAACCAATATAATAGCGTAAAATTAAGGTTACAGAGGTAATGTATATCATACACTACTTAGAAGTGTGTACTTCCACTTACTACGTACATATATTTTTCCAACGTGTATTTGTCATATCAATAATTTTTAATTTGCAGCACTGATGTGATTTGGGTTTCAGAATAGACTAGCTCTGCTAACTATTACTAATTACCAGCATAATTGAATGAGCCAAATTAAAGGCTAGATAATAAGAAATGAAAAACTGAAAGAATTATGCACATAACCTGATGAATTTCAACTAATTAAGCAGTAATTACCTGAGGGGCGACGACGATGAAGCCATGAGAAGCAATCTGCTGAATGAGCTGAGAGTAGAAATGGTTGTACAAAAGATAGCCATGAAGCAACAACAAGATATCGAACTCACAACCTTGAGACAAGGACGGCGAATTACAAGTCGGGGTACCAATCAAGAGTGGTTTTGGAGGGGGGGCGGCAATCATAGCATCGGGATTGATTGAGAGAAGCGCAGTGGGATAACTCCCAAAATCAAATACATTTACAGTGGTTGCTGGAGAAGACATGAGAAGAGGAGAACAAGAAGAAGAAGACATGTTGATGGTGGTGTCAAAACGAGGTACCAGCTTTTCTGTGTCTTTTTGACTAGCAACTGACATGGTATGCATCTATTTTAGGCCTGTTCTTTATAGGATAAGCTGTGTGTGGAGGATGTTTGGGATGTGTTATGGGAAAGCGTAAGTGTGAAATGTTGAATTGGGCTACACACTTGATGAGGACCCAAGGGGTTCTGATTTTTTCCAGAAAGGGAATGGATGCTTGTCAGTCTCAGGTCTTGTTCTTTTCGGTGAGAAGTGAGGGGTGTGAGATGGATGAGTGTAGAAAAGAAAGAAATGAGTGTGTGAACGTGGTATTTTTTTTAAGTGTAGAAAAGAGTAGGTGAATATGGGTGAAAGTTAAATGTACTTAAATGAAATTGAAATATTAGTTATTAATATTTTTTTGTTTTATAATGTAATAATTTTATTGTGATAGTGATTAATAATGATGAAATTTTTTTATTTTTGTTTATTCCTTTTTGTTCTTTTTTATTTTGTTTATTTTTTATTTTTGTTTTTTCGTTTTTTAATTTTTTAATTTTTAATTTTTAATTTTTTTAATTTTTTAATTTTTTATATTTTTTACATTTTTAATTTTTAATTTTTAATTTTTTTAATTTTTTTAGTTTTTTTAATTTTTTATTTTTCTTAAATTTTTTAAATTTTTTTAGTTTTAATTTTTTTATTTTTTTGTATTTATTTTTTATTTTCTTTTTTTTCATTTTCTTTTTTTTGTATTTATTTTTGTTTTTGGAATTTTTCGTTGGTTGTTTTTCTAAAATAAAAAATGAAAAATACAACAAAATTAAAAATTAAAAAAATAAATACAAAAATTTAAAAATTTAAAAAAATACAAAAAATACAAAAAAACTTAAAAAATAAAAAAAATACAAAATACAAAAAAATAAAAATAAATACAAAAAATAAAAAATAAAAAAATAAAAAATTGAAAATAGAAATAAAAAAATTAAAAAATAATGAAAAAAATAAAACTGTTCCATAACATCCAAAAAATTAAAACAGCTCATAATTACAATAGCAACTCCCAGTGTGGGTCCTGCTTTCGCAACGTCTGGAGAAATCTAGATGTAAGCAGTCTTACCTCAACCGACATCTCTGCCCGTAGAGAGGCTGATTCCAAAAGACCCACAAAATAAGAATTTTGTGAAAATATTTGTAAAAGAAGGGTTAAAGAGAGAGAACCACTTGTATAGTACAACAGAGGGGGGAAGGGGGGAGATACCATACCTTAGCGGCGATAGACAAATAATGACCTCTCCAGAAGCACGTAGTACCTGCAAACGACACAACAAACGCGAACCCGTAACAAAACGCGACCCCGTAACAAAATCTACCCTACTACAACCGAAAGACACTATGCCGACAATACGCCTCGATCTACGTCCTTAATCCTATCTCGCCAGAGTCTTCTATCCTAAGTCATGTCCCCCGTCAGTCCTACAACTTTCAGGTCCCCTCTGATCATCTCATCCAAGCTCTTATTTGGTCGACCTCTCCCTCTGTTACCGTTGGGGATGTTAATAGTCTCACATCTCCTTACTGGTGCACCTACACTCCTTCTTTTCACATGGCCAAACCATCTTAGTCTTGATTCTCTCATCTTGTCTTCAATGGACGCACTTTGACTAAGTCCCTTATCACTTCATTCCTAATTTTATCCAATCTCGTATACCCATATATCCATCTTATCATCCTCATCTCTGCAACCATCAACCTTTGAATTTGAGTCTTTTTTAACGCCCAACACTCCGAACCGTACATCATAGCGGGTCTCACTACCGTACGATAAACTTTACCTTTTAAACCTACTGACGTCCTCTTATCCCACAGCACACCCGTAGCATGTCTCCATTTTAGTCAACCGACTTTAATGCGCTGGTTAATATCTTTGTCAATCTCGTCACTCTGCTGAACGATCGAACCGAGGTATCTAAACTTCTCGACCTTCGGTATCGGCACCCCGTCAATGGTGATATCTCCCCCTGCACCTTCCCTCCCGCTAAAACAGCAATGGAGGTATTCAGGTTTGGATCTACTCACTCTAAAACCTCTAGACTCAAATGTGTGCCTCAACGCTCTAACTTGATATTAACTCCCTTTCTGGTCTCATCAATAAGAACAATGTCGTCTGCAAATAACATACACCAAGGTAACTCATCCTGAATCCCTTTAGTAAGCTCGTCCATCACTATTGTGAACAGGAAATGGCTTAAAGCGGACCCTTGATGCAGGCCGATACCAACGCAGAAGTCGTCGGTAGCCCCTCCTGGCATCCTAACCCTCGTCCTACCTCCCTCGTACATATCCTTAATAACTCGAATATACCCAGGTAGCACTCCTTTCTGTGCCAAGCAACTCCAAACTAGGTCGCGTGGAACTCTATCGTAGGCTTTTTCAGGTCGATGAACACGAAATGAAGATCCACTTTTCTATCTCTGTATAATCCCATAAGCCTTCTAAGGAGGTAGATCGCCTCAGTGGTCGATCTGCTAGGCATAAAACCAAATTGGTTCTCTGAGATCGAGATATTCTTCTGCAACCTTCGCTCAATCACCATCTCCCATAACTTCATTGTGTGACTGAGCAACTTTATGCCCCTATAATTGTTATAGTCTTGAATATCCCCTTTATTCTTGTACAATGGGATGACTGTACTAAACCACCATTCTCTGGGCATCATAGAAGTCCTAAAAATAACATTAAAAAGCTTTGTTAGCCACTCCAGTCCCTCCTCCCCCAAGCACTTCCACACTTCCACCGGTATCCGGTCTGGTCCTTCTGCCTTCCCATTGGGCATTCTCTTCAAGGCCTCTTTAATCTCGTCCCTACTGATCGGTTCACCCAGGTAAAGATCAAGACCCATTTCGCTCCTCTCACTACCCGTACTTCGAGGGTTTTCGCTTGCTTCCCCATTGAGGAGTCTGAAAAAGTACCTTTGCTGTCCGCCCTTGATTTCCGCATCCCCCGACAGTACCCTACCATTCTCATCTTTGATACACCTCATGACACCCAAGTCTCTAGTAGACCTTTCTCTGGCCCTAGCCAGTTTAAAGAATTCCTTCTCACCTTCCTTGGTCTCCAACTTTCGATATAGCCTATCATAGGCCCCGCACTTAGCTACCGCAACAGCTTTCTTGCCTTTCTTTTTTGCTACCTTATATCTATCTCTATTGAACTCTTTCTCTTCTTCCGTTCTACTGCTCATAAAAGCAGCGTACGCATCCTTGTTCTCCTTGACTTTCTCTTTGACCCCTTCGTTCCACCACTAGGCTCCCTTCATTCTGATACCACCTCTCCTAGAAGCCCCTAGGATTTTCTTAGCGGACTTTCGAATACAATTTTCCATTACTTCCCACATCATATCTGAATCCTCTACTCGCCTCCAGGCTCCTTCTTCCGTGATCCTTGCTGATAATTTCATAGCGTTCTCCTTTGTAAGATTCCACCACTTGACTCTAAGGTCCCCAACACCCCTCCCTTTCCACTTTACACCATTGAACTCTACATCTAAAACAAGCAACCTATGCTGAGAACCTACAAACTCACTAGGAATCACCTTACAATCCCTACACGACCTCCGACTATCCGCCCTAGTCAGGAAGTAATCGGTTTGGGTCTTAAAGGAACCACTCTTAAAGGTCACCAAGTGGTCCTCCCTCTTCTTACAAAGAGAGTTAACCACCAACAAATCGTAGGCAATGGCAAAGTCCAGGACAACAACTCCCTCACTATTCCTCACCCCAAAATCGAAACCTCCATGAGCCGACTCGTAACCACTTGAGTTAGCCCCAATATGGCCGTTAAAATCTCCTCCTATGAAAAGCTTTTCGCTCCGAGATACATCATGTACGATCATATCCAAATCCTCCCATAATCGCTTCTTAACCTCGTCCAACAAACCTAACTGAGGCGCATAAACGCTAACCACATTAAGGATCACTGAACCCACCACCACCTTAATGACCATAATTCGATCACTCTTACGGCTCACTTCGACAACAGAGTCAACCAACTCCTTGTCAACCAAAATTCCAACTCCATTCTTCGCCCTGGTAGACCTCGAATACCACAACTTATACCCATCAACTACTATAGCTTTCGCACCCACCTATTTAGTCTCCTGAACACAAGCTATGCTAATCCGACGTCTACGCAAAGACTTAACTAATTCTATAGACTTACCAGTAAGAGACCCAATATTCCAAGACGTTAAGCGCACCTTCCAAGAACCTGGCCCCTTCCTAACCCCATAACCCCCCGGAGGACTGGCTAGTGCAATTATATTGCTCACCACTAGCTCAAGCTACCCCCACCCCACTCCCAGCAACCCACGCAATGAGAAGAAAAATAAATGGCACTACCACCAATAATGAGACTAGCAAAATGAATTGTAAAAACAAAGCTACTAAAAACTTACTAGTGATAGTATCAAACGGGAACAAAAGAACTCAATACCAGTAAGGCAAGTAATAAAGTAGTGTCCTACGCACCAACACACCAACAGCAGCCGCAAACAGATTACAAACAAAAGACAATCAAACTTTGAGCGCGATTAATTAGATTACAAAATAGACAATTCAAGCCACTCACAAGTTGTAAAACAAATTAGTTCCACAGCATACAAGGATTACACGATACAGGACCAAGCAAAAGAACCAAACCAAAACCAGGTTAGCCCACACCGGCAAAAGAACCAAATTACCCTGGCGAAAGGCCAAATACAGAATTAAAAACAATTCCCATACGAAAACCAAAAGCAAATGGCCCGAAAAGCTAAACGAAACCCCAGCAATGCCCAGAGAAAGGTCAAAGGAATGCCCAGCAATGCCCCGAAATGCTAAACCAAACCAAAAACAACAAAACCACGTCAATGCCCAGAGGAATACCAAACATACGGCAAAAGCAAATGCCGAAGGAAGGCCAATCCGTTAACGAAACAACTCAAATGCCAAACGAAACTGCAGCAGCAAAAGAAACCAAACAACCAGGAATCCAATGCACCAAAATGCCAACAACTACTCCCTGGATTCCCCACTATCAAATGCACTGAAATCGCCCTCCCCTGCAAGACCGGGAATCAACCAGGAATGCTCCCCAAAATGCAAAACAAATGCACCACAATGACAATCCGGTTACCAATATACCCAAATGCTAAACGAAACCCCAACACAGTCAAACAAAATGAGGAATAAACTGAATTGAAGCAGATTAACTTACCAATCAACCGAATTGCAGCAGATTAACTTACCACTCAACCGAATTGAAGCAGATCAACCACGGACCTCACGGAGGCAACCTAAGTAGTGTATGGATCTGAGACTTGAAGGTGAGACCTGCCAATCTAAGGTAGAGAGACCCGCGCCCTTCTGAGTCGTCGGAGGTGCAGAGGAGGAGGTCACCGGAGGTCGCGAAGGAACGGTCAGTGACCGTTCTGATTTCGCAGGGGAGGACTGTTCTGAGCAGCGAGAATAGAGAGCAGAGAGAGCAACTTATCAATTTTTCTCAATTTTTAACTAAAACTACTCATAATTGCTATTAAATTATTAGTACACACAATTAAGTAAATTATAAAAATTTTCAAAATATTAGAAATGGTTGTTTTATGTAGGTGTGAGAAGGAGTGGATGAGTGTAGGAAGAAGTAGTATTTTTTTTAAGTGTGGGAAATAGTGGGAAGAGGGGGAAAGGAGTGGGTGAGTGTGGGTTGGATTGATTTCCTAACGAAAAGAACAGGGCCTCAGTTGGACACAAACCCCTTGGTCCCTCCCCTATTTATGGATAGTTAGATTATAAAAAAAACAAAATGAAAAGTATCTTATTATAAGATATTTTATAAGTGTTTTATTTTAATTTTAAAACTATATTATTATATTTTTAAATTAAAAAATAACATGATCAAATAATAAAAGTATATTATAATTTATAAATTTTATAAAGTTATTTTTTTATCAATAATTTACCACATTTCTAAAATATAAGTATTATATATACTCGTGGATAGGGTTAATGCAATTAGGATAATGTTTAATAATTTATTAGCCTAGAAAACAAACATTTAAGGTTAGCAATTTTAAATCAAGTGTAATCATTGAAAGCTTTGTGATTTAAAATTATAAAACGTGTTAATTTATGATGAGACAAGACACTTAAGAGTATCTTGTGACAAGACATGTGTCACTATCCTTACAAAAACTACAAAATGATAAACATCTTTTTACAAGATACTTCCTAATTAAGTATATTGTTTCGATTTAGAAATTATATTATAATATTTTGGAATTGAAAAAAAGGCTATGATCGAATACCAGAAGCATATTACAACTTATAAGCTGTGTGAAATCATCTTCTTATACATGATTTACTGCATTTCTAAAATACGTCTATCATTTACCCTCGCGGATACGGTTGATATGATGATCTGAGCTACTATATATAGAGTCTTTTCTTTTCGCGATAAGATCCAGCTGTAATATATAGAGTCTTTTCTTTTCTGCCACCTGGGTGTATACAAAGCTCAAATGTACGTCCAAGACGTGGACGATGCCTCGTATTGCCACTACTTCCCCGCCACCCTAAAGGGGGTAGCGCAATCCTGGTTCAATGGTCTTCCCCAGGGTAGCGTGGCTTGCTTTCAGGACTTGGCTGACAAGTTTGTTGGACAGTTTATTGCGAGTCGTAAGGAAAGGCGTACTAGCATTCACCTGTCAAAAATTAAGCAGGGACCACAGGAGTCCTTAGCCGAGTTCGTCAGGCGGTTCCATCAGGAGGCAGTCCTAATCCCAGAATTGGAAGAGGGTGTGGCGTACACCTCTTTTCTGAATGGCCTCAAAAATGGACGTTTTAAGTTCTCCTTGGCGGAACAGAAAGAGACCACCTTAGCCGAAGTGCTGAGAAAGGCCGCGGACTTCATCCGAGCCACTGAGATTTGCGCCGAGGGACCAGACGCCCCCAAGAAGGGAAAGGCCCCAGGGGATAGGAGTTTCACTCGCGGTGAGAGGAACCCCGCTCCATGCGACAGAAGACCACCAGTGGAAACTTTGGATGCCCGGTTCACCACGGATGCAAGGAATATCCTGATGGAGGTGCGAGGGCATCCGATGCTGCGTCGGCCGCCCCCAATGACTATGGCCCCCCGGCCACAGAACGCACGGAAATATTGCAAGTTCCACGAGCAGAGCGGTCACACCACGACCGAGTGTAGAGAGCTAAAGAAAGCTCTCCATGAGCTCGCAGACAAAGGGCAAATTGATCGCTTCCTAAGAAAGGGGCCGCGCCTGCTGCGGAAAGAGCCAAACCCAGAGTCATCCCAGCCGCGGGATGAGAAGTGCTCGACAGAAATCGTGGCAACCATAGCAGGCAGCAACATGCCGGACATGACACGTTCGGCCTGGAAGGCACAACTGAGAAGCGCCCAACAAGTACTCACCATGGAGCATAAGCCTAGCCTCACGGCGCCCACCATGGTCTTTGGAGGAAAAGATGTTCCCCGCTTAGCTACCCCCCATAACGACCCGCTGGTGGTTGAGATGAAAATTGCAAACGCGGTGGTACGCCGTATCCTAGTAGACACCGGCAGCTCCGTGGACATCATCACGAAAGACTGCCTCCAGAAACTTTCCCACCCAGGGCGCGCGGTCGATCCCATTACGACCCCCGTTTTAGGGTTTGGAGGACAAGAGGTGACTCCTGCTGGGACCGTTCGCCTGCCGGTGCGCTTTGGGAACAGGACCTGTTTCCGAAGTTTGGAAGTTGATTTCCTTGTGGTCGATGTACCCATGGCGTACAACGTGATTCTCGGGCGGCCTATGCTCCATAAGGCTAAGGCTGTCGTCGCACCCTATCTCCTCCAGCTCCAGTTTGAGACTGACGACGGAGCCGTGGGCGAGCTCCGGGGGGATCAGCGCGCGGCATGCGAGTGCTACTTGGTTAGCATAAAACCCCTCATTGAAAGACCCCGGGAGCGAGAGGTTGCAGCACCACTTGCAACCGCAAAAAGAGCAAAGGGGACTCCTGCGGAGCCGTGTCCCGAGACCTTGGTAATTCATTCCGTCGACGTTGAACTTCCGCGACACTGAGCAGAAAGTGAGGCTGAAGTCGAGCATATACCGTTGGAAGAAGGGCGGCCAAAGCGCACGGTCCAGCTCGGGCGCGGTATAGCTGACGCAGAACGTCAACCCCTCGTCTGTCTTCTGCGAGAATACAAGGACATCTTCGCTTTCGACCCCAGCGAGATGCCCGGCATAGCCGCCGCGGTAATGGAGCACCACCTAAACGCCAATCCAAGACACAGGCCGGTCGTCCAGAAGAAGCGCCACATGGGTCCTGAGCGCGCGGCCGCGGCAAGTCAGGAAGTTCAGAAGCTGCTAGAAGCCGGCTTTATCAGAGAATGCCAGTACCCAGAGTGGGTTTCAAATGTGGTATTGGTAAAAAAGCCCAACGGCACATGGAGGATGTGCGTGGATTTTACGGACCTAAACAAGGCCTGCCCAAAAGACAGTTACCCCCTTCCAAAAATCGACAAGCTCGTCGACGCCACAGCCGGCCATGCCCTACTTAGCTTTATGGATGCTTTCTCAGGGTACCACCAGATACCCCTCTGCCCAGACGACCAGGAAAGGACGACGTTCATAACCGACCGCGGACTCTATTGCTACAAGGTCATGCCGTTCGGGTTAAAGAATGCCAGGGCCACTTACCAACGCCTTGTCAACAAGCTGTTCGAGCCATTAATCGGGCGGACCATGGAAGTGTATGTGGACGATATGATCGTCAAGAGCAAGCTCTAGACTGACTACCCCGCTGATTTGCGGAAAACATTTGAGATCCTCCGGGCGTTCAACATGAAGCTCAACCTTAAAAAGTGCGTGTTCGGAGTACGATCAGGGAAGTTCCTTGGCTTCATGATCAGTCATCGCGGCATAGAGGCGAATTCAGACAAGGTGCAGGCCGTCCTTGACATGCAGCCCCCCAAGACTATATGAGAAGTTCAGCGCTTGAGAGGCTGTGTAGCTGCCCTCGGCCGTTTCATGTCTCAATCAGCCGACCGGTGCCAACCTTTCTTCCGCGTTCTACGCCGGCGGGGCAACTTCCAGTGGGATAAAAAGGCGGATGAGGCCTTTCAAGCGCTGAAGTCGTACTTAGCTCGGCTGCCGCAGATCGCCAGTCCCACCGAGGGGGAAGTCTTGACTTTGTACCTGGCCGTCTCAGAACATGCGGTCAGCGCGGTCCTTGTGGCCGACCAAGCGCGGGAGCAGGTACCTGTGTACTATGTAAGTCATGCCTTGACGGGTGCAGAAATGAACTACCCCCTCATTGAAAAGTTCGCCTACGCATTGGTGATGGCCAGTCGGAAGCTGTGGCCCTACTTTGAGGCCCACAAGATCTTGGTCCTAACGGACCAACCCCTCAGAAGCGTCCTTCAGAAGTTGGATGCGTCCGGTCGCCTCTTGAAGTGGGTTGTGGAACTCTCGCGCTATGACCTAGCCTTCGAGCCCCGGCGAGCCATCAAAGCACAGGCGTTGGCTGACTTCTTCGCCGAATGTAGGGCGCCTGTGGAGCAACATTCCCAACCGCGCCCTTGGAACTTGTATGTTGACGGTTCCTCTACCAAGGACGGTAGCGGGGCCGGTCTCATTGTGGAAAGCCCAACCGGAGTGCGTTACGAGCACGCCCTCAAGTTCATGTTCAAGGCATCCAACAATGAGGCGGAATACGAAGCCCTCATTGCGGGAATAGAGCTCTGTCACACCGCGGGGGCCGCGCACGTCCAGGCGTTTACCAACTCACAGCTTGTCGTAAGTCAGCTCAACGGAGACTATGAAACGAAGGATGAAGTTATGGCCGCCTACGTCAGAATGGTTCGCGAAGCCACCAAGCTGCTTAAGCACTTTGCCATCACGCACATCCCTCGCTCGGAAAACCGGCAGGTCGATGCTTTGTCCAAGCTCGCAAGTTCTTCTGACGACGGCCGACCGAAGAACATTCAGTGGGAGACGTTGATGAATAGAAGTATCGACTTGCAGGAGGTCGCGTGGCTGGACCGGAGCCCCACATGGATGGAGCCTATCCGTACATATCTCGCTGAGGGTACGTTACCCACTGATGCTAAAGAAGCAGAGAAGATCAAGAAGCGGTCCAACTGGTTCGTATTGTACGAAGGAATTCTCTACAAGCGTTCTTTTGCCCGCCCCTTGTTGAGGTGCATATCCCCGGCAGAGGGGAGACAGGTTCTCGAAGAATTGCACCAAGGCATCTGCAGCTCACACCTCAGTGGGCGGGCGCTCGCCGTAACAGCCCTCCGAACAGGTTATTATTGGCCTAGCTTACGGGAAGATGCCATGACACTGGTCCGGACTTGTGACAAATGCCAGCGGTTCGACCCCGTTCAACGTGTTCCCACAACTCTGATGACGCCGATTGTCAGCCCACTGCCGTTCGCTATCTGGGGCATGGACATCTTGGGACCCTTTCCTAGAGCAACCGGCCAGCGCAAATACTTATTTGTGGCCATGGACTACTTCACCAAGTGGATCGAAGCTGAGGCCGTCGCCTCCATTACTGTCGCGGAGGTGCGCAAATTTATCTGGCGAAACATTGTCACCAGGTTCGGCGTCCCCCGCACCATGATCTTCGACAATGGCCGGCAATTTGATACTAGCAAACTCGCCGACTACTTGAGTAGTTTGGGATGCCAAGCTCGTTTCACGGCTGTGGCGCATCCCCAGACTAACGAACAGGCCGAGGCAGCCAACAAATCAATCCTCCATGGTATTCAGAAAAAGCTTGATGACGCCAAGGGTAACTGGGCTGACGAACTGCACGGCGTCCTTTGGAACCTTCGGACTACTGAGAAGACTGCCACCGGCGAGACACCATTTATGCTCACTTACGGCTCTGAAGCCGTTCTTCCTGTGGAGGTGGCACTTCATACACATCGCCTAACTGCATTTCAGGAAACAACAAACAATGCAGCTCTGCGAGAGGCCCTGGATCTCCTCCCCTCGATCCGTGGCGACTCTATGCTCCGAGAGGCCCTCTATAAACTCCGCATTGCACGAAGGCACAACAGGACGGTCCGGATGACACCCATCCGAGTTACTGACCTGGTACACAAACGCATGGAGAGCGTTGCACGGGCAACGGAATACGGCAAGTTGACAGCCAATTGGGAAGGGCCTTACAAGGTGGCCTCGCAAATTCGTCCCGGCACATTTCAGTTGGAGACTCTCGACGGCACTCCTGTTCCCCGGGCATGGCACAGCAGCAATTTAAGGAAATATCATACTTAAGCTATCTTGTACTCCTTAGTACCTTTGAATGACTACTCACACCATTCCCCTCGCATTCAATACTCCGAGCACGGCCTCATGGCCGGTCACTACGCCCTTGGCCCCAGCGGGGGCTAAGGCCATTTAAGCACGGCCTCAAGGCCGGTCGCTACGCCCTTAGCCCCACCAGGGGCTAAGGTCATTTGAGCACGGCCTTAGGGTCGGTCGTTACGCCCTTAGCCCCACTAGGGGCTAAGGCCAGTTGAGCACGGCCTCATGGCCGGTCGCTACACCCTTGGCTAAGGCCATTTGAGCACGGCCTCAAGGCCAGTCGCTACGCCCTTAGCCCCACCAGGAGCTAAGGCCATTTGAGCACGGCCTTAGGGCCGGTCGCTACGCCCTTAGCCCCACCAGGGACTAAGGCCAGTTGAGCACGACCTCATGGCCGGTCGCTACACGCTTGGCTAAGGCCATTTGAGCACGGCTTTAAGGCCGGTCGCTACGCCCTTAGCCCCACCAGGAGCTAAGGCCATTTGAGCACGGCCTCAAGGCCGGTCGCTACGCCCTTAGCCCCACCAGGGGCTAAGGTCATTTGAGCACGGCCTTAGGGCCGGTCGCTACGCCCTTAGCCCCACTAGGGGCTAAGGCCAGTTGAGCACGGCCTCATGGCCGGTCGCTACACCCTTAGCTAAGGCCATTTGAGCACGGCTTGAAGGACGGTCGCTACGCCCATGCCCCCAGTAGGGGCTAAGGCCATTTAAGCACGGCCTCAAGGCCGGTCGCTACGCCCTTGGCCCCAGCAGGGGCCAAGGCCATTCGGGCACGGCATAGAAAGGTTTTCACGCATATTTGCCCTTCTGCTTGGGGGCCACACTCATACGAATAAGAGCAGAAAACGGAAACACAAACAGAAGGTCAAACATCCCCTTTTCATTAAAACAAACATCGTTTACATGCCGACATAAAAAGGAAAGTTGCAAAATTACAAAGACGAGACACAATAGCACCCACTATGCATCAGGTTCATTGTCGTCGGCTGGCTCCTCTTCAGAAAGGCCGGCTACCTCAAGAGGGTGAGTGGGCTCATCAGCAGTGGCCTCACCCTCCGAGGGAGCGACAAACTCCACTTCGTCTGGGTCACGGCCCTCGGCAATGGCCCGCTCGCGCTCGTCGACATACTTCAGGTATGCCTCGAAGTAGCGGTCGTCATGGAACTCTCCGGCAAGAGTTAACAGCACTTTGCGGAGATATGTCAGGGTATCAGAATGGCCCTGCTGGTAACCACGCTCTTGGGCCTTTGCCGTATCAACCGCGACCTGCTCCAACTTCTGCCGCATCTCCTTTTGCGTAGCCTCACAGGTCGCGAGCTCCGACTGAAGCCGTTCGCATCGACGCTGATACCTGTTTACAATCCCTTCGAGGCGCCGGCACTCGGCTACGGCCTTGACGCCCCTGGCGAAGGCTTCCGCCATGCCAATCTCCTCCGCGGAAATCGGCGGCGGATCTGATGCACCCATGGCAGACAAATCCCAGGACTTGACTATGTCCTGAACCAGGGCCAGACGAACCCAAGGGTCGACTTTGAAGAAGCTACCCGAAGGACGGGAAGAGTGACCGGCACTAGTAGGAGTCGCCGTGGGCACGCCAGTACCGCGAGGGGACGTACGGCGTCCCTACTCAGCGGCCGCCCGCTCCTCAGAAGAGCGGTTGGCAGTCGGGGCGGTCGCTTCGTGGCCAGTTCCCCTAGCCACCTCTTCAGTCCTCGGCTTCTTACGGGGCGGAGGCAGACTCACAGTGGGTCTCTTAGTGCGAGGTGCAAGGGAAGGCGCCTGCAGAAGGCTAAGTCAGTGTCCGGCAAACGTAAAGGCAGCCAATTAAAGGGGGGTCGTATCGTACCTTTTTAGCCTGCTGAACGACGGCCTGTTGCCTTTCTTCTTCCCTCCTGCGCTCGGCAACAGCGACCACCTGTTCAGGCGTCGCATCCCCGGTCTCAAAGACTGTCAGTCTCGCCCTCGCTTGATCTGCACAAAGGAAGACAGGTCAGGTCAGCACAAAATGCGGAACAAAAACATGCCTAGACAACTGTGTACCCTTTGTAAAATTCTTAAGAATCAGTAGACCAGCCGCGGCGAGAAAGAAGTCGTTAGCGAAGAACTTTAGCTTCGGTAACCAGTTCAAGGGCTCCCGGTCACTAGACTTGGTCCTTCTCTTCTGGGGACCCTTCACGGCCTCAATGGCCTGACTCATGAATCGGGGAATAGGCCGAGGTCGGTCGTCTTCACGGATATAGAACATGAAGTACCGGGCGGTTCGCCGCTCCTCGGCCGTTGGTTCCCCAAAAGGATTCCTGACCGGCTTTCCTTCGTTCCAAGAAGGAACGTCACCCCAACCTGACGCCCGGCGCAGAAACAAAAAGTCGTACTTCCAGTATCTGACCTTGGATTTCTTTTCAATAGCGGTCATATAGCCCGGGCGGTTATTGAAGCAGTACCACCCCAGGTCCCCGGTCTCTTTAGGGGCCTTTTGGACCGTATGCACCAGGCTAAAAGCTCGCGCCGAGCAGGCCAGACCCCGCAACTCACATGTAGCCACGAATGAGCAGATGTTGTGCCAAGAGGTCGGCACAATTTGGGTGGGCGCCAACTCATACCTATTGAGAATATCCTTCACTACTGGATGTAAAGGTAAACGGAGGCCGTAATCCAAAGCCGCTCGGTACACGGCGATACAATTCGCGGGGGGCTCATCCACCGTGTCGTCGGGCTCGGGCATTACAAAGCTGTAGTCGGCCGGCAGAAGGTACTGCTTATCAAGCGCCGATCTCTTGAGCCGGGAGATAGCCCGCAGGTCTGGGAAGTGGCTTCCCGTTCCATCCTGGGGGTCCGAACGAGTTGGGGCCCCGGGAAATTCCAGACCCTCGGCCACAATCTCTGGTACGGGGACCGCAAGGTGGTGGCGCGCGCGCCCTGAACTACCCAAACTTGATGACTCAGACGAGGAGCTCGTCGACGCCCCCTCAGATGAAGAGGCCCGCCTCGAGGCCCCACTGGATGAGCCAGGTCGGGACGACGTACTAGAACTGGAGGAAGCAACTCGGCCTTCCACGTTAGACTCAGGAAGAACTGAACGAATATTACCTATCGAGCCCTCGGCCAGAAGCTCGTCAGGAGTCCGGATGCGGGGGGTTGACTTCGTCTTCGCCATGCCGCGGACCTGGAAGGCGGGCACAAAATTAGCAAGGGTAACCTCCCAGGGATACGTCACAGTCACCTCTGGACTCAAAATACTAGGGGTGGAAGAATGCTCGCAACTGGACCAAGAGGGAGTGCCAGGTTCAAAAATAGGTATGGCATAAGGAACCTTTTTTTGCTCCCTTGGTTTATTTTTTCGGGGGAATCCAGCCACCGCACGACCATCAATAAAGGCCGGGGTGTTCGGGAGTTGTGGATGTCGGCCCTCTATGAGAGGACCAACATGCTCCTCGGAGGCATCCCCACTAGATGAATGAGATGACATAATATACAAAGAGTGTGGCTAAGGGGGCGAGCATGTACCTGAGGATGTCGAAGAAATAAGGATTTAATTGGAAGCAGCGATGCAAATCTGAGAAGAGGGAGGACGAAGGATGTCAGAGCCTCTCTCTCTAGAATTTTCTCTCTCTAAATTAGTTGTATGGCACAAGTGACTAAGGTGGTGAAGACCCCCCTCCTTATATAGAGCCAAGAGACGGTTCGCATACCCCAACGCTCCTCGACAACCACGCCTCCTCAAAAGACATGCCACGTGGTTCCTGCGAACTAGCCACGTCACCAGCAGGGGAAAATTGCGCTAAGGCCAGGCCCCAGACGTAGGCCCAAGGTGTTACGGCTTGAAGCACGGCCCAGTGAAATCCATTACCCCCTGGCTTCCCTCGAGGGCAGAAGCCTACGAGCACGGCCGACTGCCGCTCGTTGCTCCCTTGTAGCCCCAGGGGGCTGAAGATCCCGGGGCACGGCCCCCCTGCCATACGCCACGCTCTTGATCCCTCTCTGAGAAGGGCCCATACGCGCGGTCGAGCGCCGCTTGCTACCTCCTTGTTTAGCGTGAGGGCTCTTCAGCACGACACTATTAGTGCGGCCGCTAGCCGTGCGCTACGTCATCCGTGGCCGGTCGCTACGCCCTTAGCCCTTTAAGGGGCGAAGGTCACTAAGCACGGCTTGTGGGCGGTCGCTACGCCCTTAGCCTCTCGAGGGGCCGAGGCTAGTTGAGCACGGCTTTAAGGCCGGTCGCTACGCCCTTAGCCCCCCCCAGGGGCTTAGGCCATTTGAGCACGGCCAAAGGTCGGTCGCTACGTCCTTGGCCCTTCCAGGGGGCAAGGCTAATTGAGCACGGCCTTATGGCCGGTCGCTGCGCCCTTGGCCCCAGCAGGGGCTAAAGCCATGTGAGCACGGCCTTAAGGCCGGGTGCTACGCCTTTAGCCTCTCGAGGGGCCGAGGCCAGTTGAGCACGGCTTTAAGGCCGGTCGCTATGCCCCTAGCCCCACCAGGGGCTTAGGCCATTTAAGCACGGCCTAAGGCCGGCCGCTACGCCCTTGGCCCTTCCAGGGGCCAAGGCTAATCGAGCACGGCTTTATGGCCGGTCGCTGCGCCCTTGGCCTCAGCAGGGGCTAAGGCCATGTGAGCACGGCCTTGAGGCCGGTCGCTACGCCCTTAGCTCTTCCTAGGGCCAAGGCCAATCGAGCACGGCCTTAGGGCCGGTCGCTACGCCGTTGGCCCCAGCAGGGGCTAGGGCCATGTGAGCACGACCTCAAGGTCGGTCGCTATGCCCTTAGCCCCACCAGGGGCTACGGCTATTTGAGCACGGCCTTAAGGTCGGTCGCTACGCCCTTAGCCCCACCAGGGGCTAAGGCCATTTGAGCACGGCCTAAGGCCATTGGAGCACGGCCTTAGGGCCGGTCGCTACGCCCTTAGCCCCACCAGGGGCTAAGGCCATTTGAGCACGGCCTAAGGCCATTGGAGCACGGCCTTAGGGCCGGTCGCTACGCCCTTAGCCCCACCAGGGGCTAAGGCAATTGAAGCACGGCCTTCGGGCCATTGGAGCACGGCCTTAGGGCCGGTAGCTACGCCCTTAGCCCCACCAGGGGCTAAGGCCATTTGAGCACGACCTATAGCCGGTCGCTACGCCCTGAGCCCTTCTAGGGGCCAAGGCTAGGTAAGCACGGCCTTATGGCCGGTCGCTGCGCCTGTAGTATCTCCAGAGGCTAAGTGCCCGAGCACAACCCAGCGGCCAGTCGCTAAGCTCTTAGCCCCAAAAGATGCATGAACGCAGCCAATTGTCGTGCGTTATGTGTTCGGCTTCCTTGGGGACCAAAAGAAATAAGTACGGCCAAATACCGCGCGTTCCACCTCTATCTTTTTTTTTTGGTTTGAAGACCTTTAGCACCGCCTTAAAGCTGTTCGTTACGCTTTAAGCTCCACTAAGGGCTCGCAGGCATGGCCTGACGGCCGGTCGCTACACCCACAGCCCCGACAGGGCTATTGCTCTCACGCACGGCCTCACGGCCGGTTGCTGCGCTTACGTTATCAATTATCGAGAGCTGTCAGATGCGGCCTAAGGGTCTTACGTACGGGGTATCGATTACGGAGGTGAAAGAAAACAAGCTTTCATTGCATAAAAGTCAGGCAAATGCACTGAAGGGTACACATCGATACAATAGGCCGTTAGGCTTCATCACTGGAAGGGGAAGGGGGACCGCCTAAATCAGAAGCTCCTCCCTGGGCGGCGTCAACGTCCGAGATACTTATCTCGTCGGCCGGGCGATTCTGTTGAGCAGCCCTCAAAATTTCGTCCATGTACCATATCAACTTCTCGAACGATGAGCACTTCAGATCCATGAGCACATACTTCATCTCGTCCCCGGTGAATTCATGGGCCGCACCGAATTCAACGGCGTCGTTCAGCAGCATCGCATAGAAGGTCGCTTGAACCAGTTCAGGGAGTCCAAGCTCCGCCGCAGCCTGCTCGGCTTCCGATAAGGAAAAGTCCGGGCATAACCCCGAAAAGTTCTCGGGGAGGGGACGTGGAGGCCGCGCTGCATCCCTTCGGTGCCATTCGAGGGTTTCCCTAAGATAAAGTGCCATTTCCCTGGTGTTGCGAATGAGAGGGAAAGCCATGATTCAAGTCGATGGTTGGTCTGATCAGCAGTTGCAATTGCTTCTCTCTCCAACAAAAACCCCGGGGTATTTATAGGAAGGCAAGACAGACCTGGGGATGCCACAAATTGTGGGCCACTGCGTCAGGTCATAATGACTTGGCGCATGCAAGACCCTCATCCTAGAACTCCGTGCCTTAGTGCGTAACAGCTATAACAACCGTCCAACCTGGGGGTGGGAGTCTCTGTAACCCCTTGTTGCAAGGTGAATGGTCCCAGCGCGCCTCACACTAGACCTTAGATCCCTAGATCCACATCTTACTTGACCACCGACCAGGCACGACGGTCAGGTAAGATGTGAGGGGCTAAGTGATTTGGGAAAAACCCCTATCATCTTTTGGGCCTGGCCCAGAATATATCCGCATATGCTTACTCACAAGATCACATCCCTAAAAGGCCCGAAACGCAACCTTTGGGGCCTTCCCCCAGGCCCAATCGCTACAGGACCGGAGGCTCAGACTATCAGCTACAGTAAGATCACTCTTTTACCCCTCTCACAAACAGGCTATAAATAGTGACATGTTCCCCTCGGGAAAGGGGGCTGAAAAAGGGAAGAATTTACTCTGTATACTGTTCACACTTTCTGGAGCACCTGGCTGATTTGACCGTCGGAGAGGCGTTCCCCGGACCACACTCCGGGGTTGGCCTTTTTTTGCAGGTCGGAGAAGGAGACGAGAACGGCGCCGTGTTGATCACCAGCTGTCAGATAAACCCATTCTTTCGCCCCACGTCATCAGCACAATCACAAGACAGATTCCTGCTGGAATCAATAACAAAGTGCAAGGAGTTGTATGGAGTCATAAGAAGGTATAGGGAGTTGTAAGAACTTCTAATAAATTGTGAGAAGTGTTAAGGATATATGTTGACTTATTTTCTCTATAATAGCATATATGTTTCATGTCAAACTCAAATATTAATTCAAATCGTAAAATTCTGGTTTTGTGTTTATACAAATACTATATTCATAAAAAACTGTAAAATTTTTATATTGGTTGTATATAAAAAAATAAACACATATTTCTATAAATATTAGAAAAAGTAGATGACAAGTTAAATATTATAACAAAAATATAGAAAAAGATTTAACGAGATATAAGATGATGTAAAGAGATGTAAGTGTTAGGCGATAAATTGTCCTATTTTATGTGTCTCTTTCACCCACTTTTAGCTCGTATAATGACTTAATCTTTATGATTTTTACTTGTTTTATTTGTGTTTTATAGGAAATAAGTTCAAATGAAGCAAGTACCACGAAAATGAGCAAAGACAGGCAAAAATGAGCAAAGATAGACAAAAACAGCGAAGACAGACAAACACCCACTTTTTTGTGTTTTTGTGGATATTTGTGTGTTGTGATTGGTAGTGTTAGTTTTGTATATATGTATGGTCTTGTTTTTGATTTGGTGAGTGTTTTTTTGGGAGAGTGTGCTAGCTTGTGTATATGTGTGCAGGTTTAGTATTCTTGTGTGTGGCTGTTTTGTTTTGTTTTGTGTGTCTTGTGTATGATTTTGTTTTCTTTGTTTTTGTGTGTTTTGGGGTTGGTAATGACCCTCAGCTCCCAATGAGGACATTATGAGATTTAGGTGCAGGGGTGGGGTCATTTACCCTTTTATTCTTATTTTTGTGCAAAATTTTCATTTTTTGTGCTAATTTTTCAATTTTTCCTTGTCTTTGCATAATTTTTCTTTTTGGCTTTTGGGGTATTGCACTATTTTGACTGACTTTGATCTCTTGTACCTTAGCTATTAGCTTGTACCTAAGTAAGTTTTTCATGATAGATCTTTGTCCCAAGTGTGTCACTCTTGGTTCCAATTCTAACCCCAACAGTCTGTTATAGCCATGTAATCCAATCCTTGTGTACACTTCATCATTATCTTAGGATCTTAGTCTTTCGTGATTGACTCTCCCGCCTGTTTTCGACACGGTTGCTTTAATTTTTGTCTGCATTAAAAAAACAAAAAAAAAGAGGAAAAAAAGAAAAAGAAAAAAAATAAAATTTGGAATGACAAGTATCCCTTTAAGGCATGCACTACTGGACGTTAAACTTTGAGGCATGTGCTATTGGTGTTACCCTTTGAAGCAATACTGCTACTGGGAAAGCTTGCTTCCCTTGTTAATAAGTTAATAATGTAGCATGTGTCAGTCGGGTGGGAACGAGTTTGATTTTGGTAAGCTTAAGTCCTAGGATGATGATACACTTAAACACCAAGTACTAGGATGCATTCCAGGTTTTGATGTACAGTGGGGTGAAAAGTTGGTGTTTTGATGTCATGTATGTGGATAGAGAGTCTTGATATATACACTCTGTTTATTTACAGGCTAATATCTTTGTTGCATTGATGATTTGGTTGGTTAGAATGTTTACAGTTTTTTTCCCATGTATAGATATTTGTGCCTTGTTTGTATATCTATTTTGTTTTCTTTGTTTTCCTTTCTCCTTTTCCACTTATTTTTCTTTTTCAACATTTTGTGGGTATATCTTTTGCAAATCCTCACGAGACCTTACTCGTGCACTTGGGGGAACCAAGGGGTTCAAAGGGCTTGTTGCATACGCTAAATGCAACCGTGATTCCTACGACAGTGAGTTAGGTTCTTTGGTTAGTTTTTGTTTTGTTTTGTTTTGCTTGGGGACGAGCAAAAGATAGGTGTGGGGGGTATTTGTTAGGCAATAAATTGTCTTATTTTACATGTCTCTTTCACCAACGTTTCGCTCATTTAATAATTTAATCTTTAGGATTTTTACTTGTTTTATTTGTGTTTTGTATGAAATAAGTTCAAATAGAGTAAGTACCATGAAAAGGAGCGAAGACAGGCAAAAAGGAGCAAAAGCAGACAAAAACAAAGAAAGCATGCAAAAAACGGGACGGCAGGAGACTGCGCCACCATGCCAGAGAAGTGGCACGGTGGGCCGTGCCACCAAGCGCGGCCGTGCACTGGCCTCCACTCGCTCGCTCGCCCGATTTTCTTTTTAAACCCCTTTTCGACGTTTTTGTTCGAGACCTCCTCGACTCTCCTTTGACGACTTTTTGGGAGTTTTTAGTTTAGATTTAGCCAATGAAAACCTCGATAGGAGAATTACATTAGGATTTTTAGATTGTACTTCCGGATTCAAGCTTGTGGATTTTCAAGTTCATTGAATGATTCAAGCATAAGTTGTCTCTCCTCTTTCTCTCTCTATTTTTGTCATCTATGTTCATGTTTTAGTTTACAATCTTTTGTAATGTTTAGTGATTATAGTTGTGAATCTTGGATTGTGATTAGCCTCTTGATGACTGTTTGATCTTTGTTTGGGCCTTTACCCCTCTTGTTTATTTCAGAATCTAAGATTTTCTCTCACGCCCACCAAGTGTTCGATGAAATGCTCGAAAGAGTTTTCATCCTTGTTTTGGGGCAATTGACTTATGCTGAGAGGTGAGGTCGATTGTCTAGTGTGGATAACGAGAATAGTTGGGATTGGGATATGAAAATAGTCTCGTCGCTAGCTAGGTCAAGGGTTGTCAACCTAGCAGTTTAGTTTAACTAATCCCATGAAAATAGGTGGTTAGAGCAACAAGATTAGCCTATTGACCCTTGAGAGAGGGCTTAGGTGGCCTCAACGATGCAACCGATCAACTCTGAATGCTACCACAGTTAGGGAAGGTTTGGGCTTGACTTGATTACTTGGTTTATCTTAGGTCTAATCGTAGTCCTTTTGTTTTCGCTTTAGTAGTTTAGTTATATTTTCTATTCATTCAGTTTTGCCTAACTTGAGACGCTTTAGTCAGCTCTGATACTTGGAAACCCAACTCTCTGTGGACGACACCCTGAGTACTCAACGATGCACCTTGCACTTGAGGTTTATAAATATTAAAACTCTGTTTTTTCCCTAATAGTAAGAAGTTGTAGAAAATTAATTAAAGATGTAGAAAAGTGTAAGGAGTTATAAGAACCTAAAAATTATAAGCTAAATCCTATCAGCAGAAAAAAACAAGGCCATAATAATTTTTTAAAATTCATTCCTTATTTTCATGGTTATTTCTTCCAAAAAAATTCTCTAAAATATGTCACGCCGTTGAGTATAAAAAAAAGGACAACTCGGCGCACAAACATTCCTCGTTTATGCAGGATCTGGAGAAGGGTCGCATTTCAAGGGGTAAATTATGAACAATCTAACCTGACTTTATCAGTGGTTGATTCCACGGCTTGAACCCATAACTTTTTGATCACACAGAGATAACCTTATCACTGCTCCAAGGCTCCTCTTCGCCAGTAAGTATATAGAGCCAAATCTATACTGTAAATAGTATATCATATACCGTGTATCAGTAAAATACCACCAATCATGGAGACATCTGTTTTATAATTGAGTCGACCTTTATCGTATGAGCCAGTTTACCTAGTCAAATCTCAAGATTTGACACCAAAGAATCTAATTCCGATTTTGCGTAATGTATGTGTCTTTGATGATGTTGTTTATCTACAAAAAAAAAAAAAAAAAACAAAGGAAAAAATTCTAACTGTCTTTTCCGTCTTCTCGAATAAACGTCTGTCATCACTCATAATGCATAATTGTCGGTGGTAGTCCCAATTTTTTTCCCTTTTGAACGGCCCCCTTCAATTAAATTATCTCTATTTCGTAAGGGTTGTCGTTTCCTTTTTTTTATGGTGTTTTGTATTCTCGTATTGGTGCAAGTTTTGGTGTAACGTTTTCTCCCGTCTTTGTATAAGTTTCATAGGTCTGTAGATATTAAATTGCGGAATTTAGTAATATACTGCTTGTTTACTTTGCATGGAGAATGAATCGACAATGGAATTTAATATAGTTTTACTACGGATCTTCTTTTCTAGTATAATCTATCATGTCACATATATATCAACTCTATGAAGTTATACTATAGCTTGTCGTTGTTAGGAAACATGTAATGACGTAGGCAAAAAACATGTTACAATTTTAGAGTCGATCGAGAGTGCTTGTCGTTGTTAGGAAAGATGCAATGACGTAGGCCAAAAAGATGTTGCAATTTTAGAGCCAATCGAGAGTATATTAATCATTAACATTTAGATATAAGAATTTATTTTAATATTCTAATATGTTCTTGTCAGATGATTTTTGTTAGACGTGTTGCATGTCTTTTTACGAATGTATTTTGCTCCCTTTTTCAATGAAAAAAGAATTAAAAAAAAAGAAGAATGAGACATTAGCAACAAGTTATTTCGAAAATTAGTTTGACATGTGAAATCCAACTAAAAACGATCTTATAGAAATAACCCAACTTATTCAAAAGTTGCATTCATTTAAATTAGTTAATGGTTTTGATGTTTCCCGCAGTCCATAGGCCTAGTATTAGGGTTGTTCAAAACTATCTATAACCGAAAATCCAAACCTAAAAATGGCAAATCGACCTGAAATTTTGGATATTCGAACCGAAAAATTTAAAATTTTCGATTTGGGTGCTCGAATTGATAATTTTTTTTTTGGTTTTCGGTTTGGTTACGGTTAGAATGTTTTGTAATTTCAAGTAACCGAAAACCCAAATTTTTTAAAATTTTTATTTTTTCGAAAGCTTTTTTTTAATGTTCCCTTCCCTAAAGACCTTGTAAGTTAAATATCCCCAAGTCCCAAGAAGACAAGTATTTCGACCTTGTTGCATTGTTTTGTATGAATGTTTAGGTCCTCTAGAAGACTTTGTTGCATGTGTACAATCATGATGTTAGTAGGCATATGCCTTATAGAGTGTAATTTTCACAAATGCCACTGTACCACTACATGGTAATGACGGACAAAGACCTGTTGCCCAGCCAGTTAGAAGAAGCAATAGAGTGAAGAATAATCCAACTCAGATCAATTGATTTTTTGTGGCTCACGTAACAAAAAATCAGCTTCTATTTGCCTTTGAAGGTTATAATACACCTTTTGCTAGTACTGTGGCAACTATTGCAGTTAGTCCATGTTACGAAGCACTGCTTGCTTCAATTGGGAAATGCCATGGTCCTGTAATCACAAATTATAATGATTGAATTTTTATAGATTCAATTGATTTTAATGGGTACAATCTCTATTGAATGCAAACTTCTCTGATTCTTTCTCTCTCAAGTATGGATTTTCCAACCTTTGAATAAATAGGGGTAGGGACTTATTTATAGGAAAGTCTCCCCCTTGAAAGTCAAGACTGACCTTGACTCGGGTTTTGGACTTTGACCTACGTTTTGGGCATTTCAATAAGGCCTTATCTAATGTATATTTTCGGAGGGGAAAACTCACAAAAACATAAACAATTGACTATCAAAGAAATGAAGATGATGAAACCAAAAATGCAAGGATGAAACACATGAAATACTTACTTAAACAAGCTTCAAACTCACAAGGATGATGCTGAAAAACCGAAAGCAAGAAAGAAAACAAAAACTTGGATAATCAAGTGAACTTTCAAGGGATAATCCGATGAGCCACCCTTGGAGAAACACTTGGGCAATCTCTTTAGACCAACTAGTTACAGAATTTAATCACCTTCTAGTTTAGATAAAGAGACCTAGAGACCCACTTGAGTTGCGAAGCTCAAGATACATTACTAGGATTTTAATGGGGAGAGAGTTCACAAACTCACACTTTTCATATACTCAAAAATCTGATTCCCAATGATTCTAAACTATGACCCTTATATTGTAAAGGCCTTACACAATGAAAAGACATAAAAAACAAATGAAAAGATGTGAAGAAAAACAAATGAACTTGCCGCAAACTACATTCGGATGAACAAAGCCGAAGAGGGGTGTCTTTTGGTGTTATTGGTGTGAAGTGAGTGTGGCAGCAAAAAAAGATTCATGCACCCCAAAATTCTCACACGTTTATGCCTTTATAGAAGAGGGAGGACACGCTTTATGAGGAGGCACAAGCAGCAAGAGCCGAAATCACAAGCATTCACACACCTTCACACGTTTTGCATTAAATGCATTCACACCCGCAACAGCCCCAACTTCAAACAGGCGTAACTCTCTGGTTACGGATCCAAATTCGATGATTCTTGATTCATTGGAAATATTAGGATGTATATTTTCTAGGGAATGTGGTTTCATCGCATTTGAATCATCAGTTCAAAAGTTATGGGCCAAAGAGTGGAGACTGTCCAAAACTGGCCTGCATTTTGATATCCGATTTTTTGGGCTGAACTTGACCTAGCAAATGACCTCCAAATGACTTGCAAAAGGTCTTGTTGGAAAGCTAAGACCTCAAGCTTCAGGGGGGGTGCAGGAAATGTCCCCTTTATTAGCTGGTCCAAAAGGAGTGACGAAACCGGGCCAGTTTCTGGTCGAATCTGCCCACATTTTGTCCGAATGCTCCATGGTGTTTCTAACCCAAGTATGCATGTTCTTGACTTCCTTGGAGCTTGAATAGATGTGTAGGCTATCTGGTTGCTCATCCAATGCTTGATCTTTGATGCTCCCCATCACCTTTGAATAAGGCACTTTGAAGTTTGAATAAAACTCCATAAAGTGTCTTTTGTCATGAAATTCAAACAATGGGACCGAATAAGGGCTTTGCCATACATGAATTTGTTTGGAGTTTGCCCCCAATAAAGTTGAGTTGAAAGAATGAAAATGATACCCTTGGAAATATACATCATTATCCTAGACTATTTAGACTTTCGTTTGTTTGACTTTGACTTTGACTTTGACTTTGACTTAGGAGTCTCCCGGGTTTGAACTGAGCATTGACTTGGAAGTCGCCTCGAACTTTGACCGGACGTTGACTTGAGAGTCGTCTTTGCCATTTGACTTGTGAGTCGATGTAGTTTTGACATTTAACTTTGACCTTTGACTTGAACGTCGTTCGGACTTTAGGTCGTGACTTAAATTGGTAGTCGTCTTGAGCCTCGGTTTGGGCTTTGACTCGAATTTTAACTGAACCCGAACTTGGTAGACATCTGGGCTTCATTTTGGGCTTGATTTGCAAGCTTTTGGGCTTGATTAAATTAATTAAAAGAGTTGACTCAATTAATTAATTTAATTAATTTTGGTACGGCACGAATAAATTTTTAGTGCCTATCAATTGCCCCATCGAGACAAGGTCGCATACAACACTTATTGTTTGAGCGTGACTGATGCTCGATCCTCTTTCTTGAAGCAACTGTGACCCGTTTCCTTCATAATCTTTACCCAACATTTGTTCACAACAAATGATTGAATAAAGCCTTAACATGCTTTTTTGATGATTTTTTTCTTTTTTTTCCCTTTTTTTTTAAAGTTATGAAAATTTGATTTGAGTGAAGACATTTTTTTTGTGTGTGTTTTTTTTCCCGGGTATGCCCTTTTGAATGCATGATTGGATCATGTTGAAACCAGACCCAATCGCGGTAGGGCTCAACTGCATCTTCATTTTCACCCATTCTAGCTGGTGGGCTTGGTCCGTACATTTCTCGGTGGCCCAATGTTGGGTGTCAATCCAGCAACCCTTCTTGAACCCTGCCTTCATTTTGCTTTGCATGGGCTGGCTCATTCCTCTTCAACCTTCTTCTTTTTCTTCTTCTTCTTTTTTCTTCTTTCTTTTCGTTTGGGCTGGGCCCAATTTTCCACCTTATTTGTCACTTAAACAGCACATGCATGGCACATGACTATTATTTTCTTCCTCCTTTCTTCTTTTCAGCCTGGGCTAGGCCGGCTTCTTGCTTCTTCCTTTTTTTTGTTTTCCTGTGGGCTGAAATTGGTCCAACCTAAAGACCTGGACCAGGATCGACCTTCATCTTCTCTTCCTTTTCTTTCATTTTTTTTTATTTTCCTTCTCGGTGGGCTGGACCTGCCAGCATCTGTCCTTCTTGCACAGGCTGGGCTGCGTTTCTTGCCTTTCCTCTTGTTCCATGTGGATCGGGCCTTCACTCCTGAGGATCAGACTTAGGCCTGGGCTTCATCCTCGAGACGAGGTCACCTGCTAGACTTGTCGTTGCAGCGTCACCGACGTCTCGATTTTATTTTTTTTTTGAACGTGCCATTTTAGGAGCCCCGTTTTTTAGGTACGCCAAGCCGCTGCTTAAATTGCAAGGACCCAATTGTTAGCGTCATCGTATTTTGTCTAGCCCTTGTATGACCAACTTGTTGGCTTGACATTTAACGCCCAGATTATATGATTCCCCAAATTGCAATACAACATCCGAGCAAAATATGAATGGCACCAAATTGTCAAAAAAACACCTGAGCAACATATGAGACGCTCCAAGTTGCAAGAGAACACTTCAGCGAAAAATGAGAGACACCAAATTGATTTTGATCTCCTTTTCCCATTTCGCTGAGCCTAATCTTATTCCATGACCTGATTGCTTGCAGCGCCCACGCCCCTTTTTTTTTGTTTTTTCCTATTTTCTTCCCTTTTCTCTTTTCTTCTTGGGCCTGATGCGAATTTCAGAGGGCGCCTATGGGTACTGCCCGCCATGCCAGGTGACTACGGGTACGACCCAGCATGCTTGGATTAAGCGTTTTAGAGCACATTCTAGAGAACATCCTCCAATCCCTCACCTACCGAAGTGACCGTAGCACTGCATCTCTAATCTGCAATTCGTAGTACCAGGTTGGAACACTGACCCGTTCGGACCTCTTCATCGAAGATTGCCATGTCGTCGCACCTCGCCGAGCCATCGACCAATTCCAGCAAGTTAGATCGGTGGTTCTTAAGATCATGCCCCGCGCTTTGCCGATTTCAGACTCATGCCCCTTGGCTGAGGGGAAAGGCACTCCACCCAATAACTTGCTACCTTTGCCAACGATGATTATCAACGCCAAGGGCAACGACGTCGGTGGTGGCATACGCCAAGAATAGCGAGTGGTTGGTGGGGCAAATCGCCGAAGGGAATGCGGTGGTGCATCCTGGGAATACGTTTTTTTCTCGGTGAAGACATTTGTTGGGCTGCGTGTAAGGTGGTGAGTTGGTGTTTTCTCTTTAAATGCTGAAACTTTGATTCAGAGAATGTGTCTTTTTGGATGTCTATTTTTGGTTGTGACTTATTCGGAAAGGACTTAGATGTTTGATAGTGTTGAGTTCCCCATTAATTTCACCGCTTCGGAAAACTTCTTAGCTAGATCACCCAATTTAAACAAGCTTAGGTCAAATCGATTTGTTTCGATTGAGCAATTGCATCGGTTGCTTGTTCGAGCTCCCCAGCTAGTCCATTTAGGTATTGCATCCTTAGTCCTTTTGAGGTTGGTCAGCAAACTGAGCAAGAACTGGATTACTGGGATGCCTTTGCTGGTTGCAGATCACTTGTTTATCTATCGGGTTTTAGGGAAATCGCTCCTAAGTATTTGCCATTGCCATAAGCTCCGGACACTTTGCGTGTATCCTGTTATCTTTCTGTTTGTTCCCATGACTTCTTTTTCGAAAAAGATTGGATTTTTTGAGTTTTGGGTCATGCTTTTTATTTGTGTTGGTGTTTGATATGGTTGGGGATGGACTTTCAGGTTGCAACAACAACCAAAGATGAATTCTTCACGTCAGATTGGCAAATGAGTTGGGTTTGTGGCATGACTGAACTGGGTTCTTGAAATTTGCATTGTCGTGCTTATTTGTGGCCGTATTTTTTTTTTGTTTTCTCAATGTCATGCCTATTTGTTGAAAGGTTGTGTTTTTATCGGCGCAACGTCATGCTTATTAGTGGTCGTATTTTTTTTTACGCTTATGCTTACTATTTTTTTTTTAATGCCAAGACCCCCTTTTTTTGTTGCGCTTGTAATGTTGCTTGTGCAGGTTGAAGAGTCATTTGAAGAACCACTTGCGACATAGTTCACTGTTTGGCCAATGGCCTTTAACGGAATTGATACGCACAAAAGTGGTATGAAGACTTGAAGAACCACATTTGCGACATGGTTCGTTGCTTGGCTATGGGCCTTGAACGAAACTGATACGCACGAAAGTGGTATGAAGACTTGAAGAACCACACTTGCGACATGGTTGGCTGCTTGGCCATGGGCCTTGTTGAGTTTTTATATTCAAGTTTTGATGATAACAAATCCAAGTGTAAAAATGTGTCCAAGTAGTGTTGCTCCAAACATGATCTGCAAACAGGCCTAACTGGTGTTTGTAATCTTTACAATATTAACCGGTTTGCTGCATGTGAGAACAAGCCTCTAAAACAGGTTTTTGGGTGATTCTACATTTAGTCAAGAACGCCATCTCACAGTTGGATGTAAGGCATGTTCACAGCAGCTCTTCTAGCAATGCAAAGAACAAACTCCAACAAACAAGGTAGCCTTGATGTTCCCAACAGCTTCTCTAGCGATGTAAAGAACAACCCCAGCAAACAAGGTAGCCTTGATGTTCACAGCAGCTCTACGGATCTTGGACAAGATTCAAAACAAGAAGTCTTGGGTATATAGGCTTTATTTATTTAGACTCTTGTTAATATGCCAATATTGAAAAAGCTTTTTAACATCTCTTGAATCGGTATTTGCACTAAGTGCTTCAGAACACCAGACTGCGAACAACCCTGCAAATAGGGTGCCTAGGGTGTTTCTGACCTGAAGTGGCCATACCCGATTATCCTTGAAATTATTATTTCGGTTGGCCAAAATCTCCAGAATATTTTCAAAAGTTATTCTTCTGGAAAATATATTTCTTGAATATATTATGGGAGATTTGGGAAAATAGATTTTGGGAGATTTGCCAAAATTGAAAGATTTTCTCTGCCCATATCTTCGGATGTGATAAAGTTTTTAAATTGCTAAAAATTTCTGATTGCCTTGCTTAAAGCTTACCCACGGCTATAAGGAGATAAAGGTTATCTCTTAAGATAACAAATCCCTTAGTTTTTGGAAAATGTTTTATCACTAGCCGTTGGGAGTTTTGTTTTTCTCTTAAAAAATCACCTTCCAAAATTAGATGATTTCCTTCCTCTCCTTAGTTTTTGACCGTTGGAATTTGTGGTTAAAAACAGCTCAGTTTTCACGAAAACATATACACTGAGACACATACTGAGCTATAGTGAGAAGAAAGCAAAAAGAAATCTTGAAACACAACATTCCCAAAAGGCAAATTTCAAAAGAGGTTTTTCTAGTGAAAAGAATTTCTGAGCTTCACTTGAGAAAAGAAAAACCAGTTCAAGTTGTGTTTAAAGCAAGCTTTTAATATATTGGCATAATAGGAACTTCATTGTACCTTACATCTGCTTAGTCAGAAGCACCCCCTGTAAGGTGTTTGTAACCCTGATCTTGAATCAGAAAAGTGAGTGAGTGGTCCTAAGTCGTGTGGACTTTGGACGTGTCCAATCTGGTGAGATTTGGACGTGATGTAATCTGCCTTGAGAAGGAGATTACGTGGTTGCAAGTTGTAACAAGGTGTGTTACATTTGTAACGTGTTAAGCCCGGTTTAGTGAAGTGGTTAAATCCTACACGAGGTAGGTCGTGGTTTTTCACACCTCAGTTGGGCTAGAGGTGTTTTCCACGTAAAAATTGTGTGTGCTTTAATTCCGCATTTATCTTGGTGATTTTCGTATTTACAATATCTGAAAACACCCCCTGCAAATAAGTCAACAGGGTGTTCGTCATCGGAGAACAACCTCTGTCAGGGTGTTTGTTACTTATAACGCGAAAATCAGACACCACAATTCACCCCCCCTCTTGTGGAAGTATACTCTAAGATCTAACAGGCCTTGAACGGAACTGATACGCACGAAAGTGGTATGAAGACTTGAAGAACTACACTTGCGACATGGTTCGCTGCTTGGCCATGGGCCTTGAACGGAACTGATACGCACGAAAGTGGTATGAAGACTTGAAGAACCACACTTGCAACACGGTTCGTTACTTGGCCATGAGCCTTGAACGGAACTAATACGCACGAAAGTGGTACGAACAGTGAGGAGCAGCAGGGCGGCAGACAGGTGATGTCTTTGATCTCTTCTCTTTCATGCCCCATTTTTTTTTTTGTGATGTGTTTGACTGCCCTTGATGATTTGTTGAAGCTGCCTACGTATTTGTAGGTACTTACAATTCCCCATAAGATCAAGTTGTTATGTAGTTCAACTAAGCACCATTTTTGTTTCATTTGTTTTGTCGACCACAGTTTATACTCTTGCGGGCCAGGAGCAGTACAAAGATTTGACTTGAGTGAACAGTTTATGCTCTTGCTCAGGGCTAACATTTTCTTGATGTGTGTACAGTTTGGATTCTTGTTCGGGAGTCTTCTTTTTGAAATGTGCGAGCAGTTTAGTCTCTTGTTCGGGAGTCTTCTTTTTTGAATGTGCGAACAGTTTAGCATCCTATTCGGAAGTCTTCTTTTTGAATGTGCGAACAGTTCAGCCTCCTGTTCAGGAGTCTTCTTTTTGGATGTGCGAATAGTTTAGCTTCCTGTTTGGGAGTCTTCTTTTTGAAATGTGCGAACAGTTTAGTCTCTTGTTCGGGAGTCTTCTTTTTGAATGTGCGAACAGTTTAGTCTCTTGTTCGGGAGTCTTCTTTTTGAATGTGCGAATAACTTAGCCTCCTATTCGAGAGACTTCTTTGTGAATGTGCGAACAGTTTAGTCTTTTATTCGAGAGTCCTCTTTTTTTGAATGTGCGAATAGTTTAGTCTCTTATTCGGGAGTCTTCTTTTTTAATGTGCGAATAGTTTAGCTTCCTGTTCGGGAGTCTTCTTTTTGAATGTACGAACAATTTAGCCTTTTGTTCAGAAGTCTTCTTTTTTTGAATGTGCGAACAATTTAGTCTCGTGTTCGGGATTCTTCTTTTTTAATGTGCGAACAGTTTAGCCTCCTGTTCGGGAGTCTTCTTTTTGAATGTGCGAATAGTTTAGCCTCTTGTTCAAGAGTCTTCTTTTTTTTAATGTGCGAATAGTTTAGCCTCTTGTTCAGGAGTCTTCCTTTCTTTTTTTAGAACTTTGAGAGTGTTTTTTTTTTGGATGAACAGTTTAAGCTCTTGTTCAGGAGCTGATCCAGCATTTCTTTAAGGGATATCGCCGATATCTTGGCTTACATCGTAGTTGGAAGAAGCTTGCTCCTTAGTTCTTTCTTTTGAACCAGCCTTAGTCCCATGGCTAGTGAGAATTAGGACGCGCATGTTTACTTTTAGTGAGTCATCCACCTTTTCATTCAAAGTGGAAATACGTTTCATGTGTGAAAGACTTGAACTTTGGATTTCATTTAATTTGTCAAGGCGGCTGAACACCGAATCTCTTTTTTGTGAGGGTGGTGCGTTTGATGACGTATCATCTATCTGGATTCCGGCGAAGACCGAGGGTTTAGGTTGCTCATCCTTCTTCAACCTATGGAAGACAGGGGGCTTTAGGATTTTACCATTTCCAATCTTTCTAAACACAGATGGGTGTTGGCACGATGTTGACGGCTGCAACCTATCGAACATCGACGTGTTGGGGTTGGTCTTAGCATCTTCACCCTCATTATCGTCAACCTCTTCAGTTGTGGTATATTGCGTGAGGGCTTGTTTGTCCTTATGTCGCCCCGAAATCCTCACAGGCTGGGGCGGTGCGTAGCGAAGACCAACTTTAGGCGTTGCGGCATTGCCTCCATGACTTGGTATGACCCTTTGTGCGATGTCAAGTCTGTAGGGCTTAGCTTCGATTAACCCCAAAGATGTTGGTTGGCTGAACTCATGGCTAGACCTCTTCATTAACTTGTGCGCACTAGGATTACACCCATCACTAATGCGTGTCTTTGAAATCTCACTTTCTTCTTGGAGCGAGCCTTTAGAAGAGGCAACAAAACCGGGGAGAGAAACCTTCTTCAATTTGCTTGGGTTCGCCCTATGAACTGAAAACACACCCTTTTCTTTAAGAACGCAACAGCTTACTTTATTGAACTTGCGTTCAACCTTGGTTGCACTTTTAGGATTTGTACATTTGAAGACTAGCTTCACTCAATTTGCCGCGACATTTGCTTGCTTGACTGACGAAACTGAAATTGTCATCTTATTCTTTTCTTTCCATCATTGTCGTAGTTGGATACTGCCATCACCACTTTCTTCAGGAGGGACATCCAACTCTTTATTTGTCTCGTCATCGTCAATTTTAAAACATGAGGTTGTGTAGATATCCACACTATCAAAGAAGCTTTTTATGAAGCATTCTCCTGAGCCCTCTAGCATTTCAGCATGATCCGTTTCAGAATCTGACTCATTAGCCTCTTGCACTGTCACGTGGACAACTTCTGCTGTTTCATCCAAATCTAAAATAATTCTTCCTTCCTTGGCCAGTCGCATGATGCGTTCCTTGAGTGTAACACACTTTTCAAGAGGGTGACTAATGATTCTATGGTACTGACAGTATTTGGGGTCGGCGGTTCTCCCAACTTCTTCTGGGCACTTTGGCTCGGGCAATTTGATGACGCCCTTCTCGAGTAAGTCATCTAGCATGCCTAACAAATCTGAGTCAGGAAATGGATACTTCTTTTCCTGAAGTTCTTTTAGTGTGGGACGCTTATTTGTCTCAAGATTGAACGACGAGCTCTTCTTGCCCTCTAGTTTTGACTTTTGCATAATGCAAATTGGCTGACTTGTAGAGGTGGACATCACTTCTTTGGTCGTGCCCTTAGAAAAGTTAACATTTTTATCGAATTCAACTTTGCCCTTCTTTGATTTAGTAGAATAGAAGGAGTTGGCGCAATGACTAGCCATCCTCACCACCATGTCATGCACCTTGGTCGCCAATTCTTGAAAATTTCTAGGTTTACTCATTTGTAGGGTGTACAACAAGTCCCAGTGCATGCCTTGGGTGCACATTTCTACGGTGGATGCTTCAGATAGTCGATCCTTGCACTCGAGGTGAAGTGTGTGCCAGCGGTTGATGTTGTCAAGAACTGGCTCGCCCTTTCACTGTTTTGTATTTGTCAGCTCAGTCATGCTGACAACGCGCTGAGTGCTGTAGAACCTGTTGAGGAACTCTTACTCAATTTGTTCCCAACTACCAGTGGACTCAGGTTCTAAGTCGGAATACCAATTAAAGGCAATACCTTTCAATGTCCTGATGAACTGTTTCACCATAAGGTCGCCCGTCAGTCCTAGCATTGTTGCATGTCTCAATGAAGTACGCGACATGTTGTTTAGGATTGCCTTTCCCATCGAATTGTTGGAACTTGGGGGGTTGGTAACCGTGGGGCATGCGAAGAGCATCAACCCTCTTAGTGTAAGGCTTGGTGTGTAGGTGAGTTCTGCGCGAACCTTCACCTAGCTGCGCCTTAACAGCATTTGCTATCAAGTCTTAGATTTGGTCAATGGTCATTGATCCAAAGGACTTGACATGTTTAGGGGTAATGCATTTCTTTGACTACTTCTCGCTGTCAGAGGCTTCAATGTGGATGGACATTTTTTCTGAGTCCTCACTTTCTGAGTCCTTTGTGGAAGATTGAGCTGGCCGTTTTCTAACTTCCTGGTCAGCTTAACAATCTTTTCTTCTTGAAACTTAATGCGCGCTTTCTTTTCTTCGTTGTCCCTGGTGAGTTTTTCTAGGATGGCTTTCATATTAGCCATCTTCTCTTCTAGATGGATTGTACCTATCATCATGGCTGGTATGACAACAGTTTTGGTGGACTCAATTTCAGTCTCTGACATGCGCACCCCCTTCAATGAGGGCGAATAAGAGTTACTGTTGTAGTAGTCTTCAACCTCGCATACTGGAGATTGAAGCTGGACGTTTTGAATTTCACCCATCCAAAAGGACGCCTTTTGCTGCGTCTTCAAGTCTTGGATATTGGGTAGGGCAGCGCAGTTTACCCAGAAGCGGTCAGTGCAGCAGCTTTCGCCATACTTCTAGTGTTCATTGTGCGCGCGCACTTGCTAGAAGTGACGCCCACACCACAGGATATGCGCGAAAGAGATCTTGTGCTCTTCTTCTTCGAAGCTTGCGTGCCAACGTTCTTTGTAGCCATGTCTTCGTTGAATAGGATGTTCTTCTGACTTGAAAGTCTTGATCTTTTGGGAGAAACAGATGAGAGGTAGAGATGTCCCACCGAGCGTGCCAAATTTGTAATCACAAATTACAATGATTGAATTTTTATAGATGCAAGTGATTTGAATGGGTACAATCTCTATTGAATGTAAACTCCTCTGATTCTTTCTCTCTCAAGGATGGATTTTTCAACCTTTGAATAAAGAAGGGTAGGGACCTCTTTATGGGAAAGTCTCCCCCTTGAAAGTCAAAACAGGCCTTGACTCGAGTTTTGGACTTTGACCTAGGTTTTGGGCCTTTCAATCAGGCCTTATCCTAGACTACTTTGACTTTCATTTGTTTGACTTTGACTTTGACTTAGGAGTCTCTCGGGCTTGAACTGAGCATTGACTTGGAAGTCGCCTCAAACTTTGACCGGACGTTGACTTGAGAGTCTTCTTTGACATTTGACTTGTGAGTCGATGTAGTTTTGACCTTTAACTTTGACCTTTGATTTGAATGTCGTTCGGGCTTTAGGTCGTGACTTGACTTGGTATTCGTCTTGAGCCTAGGTTTGGGCTTTGACTCGAATTTTAACTGAACCCGGACTTGGTAGACATTTGGGCTTCATTTTGGGCTTGATTTGCAAGTCTTTGGACTTGATTAAATTAATTAAAAGAGTTGATGTTAGGCGATAATTTGTCGCATTTTGCATGCCTTTTTCGCATAATCTTAGCTCATATAATAATGTAATCTTTAGAGTTTTTCTTGTTTTATTCAGTATTCTTTGAGATTTTTACTTGTTTTGTCTATTTTTGCAGATAACAAGTTAAACCAAGCAATTATCGCGAAAACGGGCGAAAAAGGGTCAAAACAGGCAAAAAGACGGAAAAATGGGAGCCAGCCGGCAGAGTCGGCCAGCAATGTGGCACGCCCACACCGTGCCACATGGCACGGTCGTGCCACATGGCACGGTGGGGCCGTGCCACATAGGCACGGTCGTGCCTCCCCCCCTGTTCGCCGTTCGCTCGGGTTTTTCTATTTAACTCTCCTTCGTGCGTTTTCGTGGGGGGTCGCTCGGGGTTCGCTTAGGTCTTCTCTCTGGCGATTTTAGAATAGATTAGTTTAGGTTTTAGCAAATAAAACCTCAATAGGAGGATTAATTTAGGATTGAAGATTGTAATGTTGGATTCAACTTTTGGATTTGAAGTTCCTTCATCAATTCAAGACTAAGTTTTCTTCTCCTTTCTCTATTTATTTCATAGTTGTTCTTGTTTATGTTTTGTTGGTTTAATTCTTGTGTTTGATTTGCTTAAGCTTTTATGATTAGTTTTCATTATTGATTCATGTTATTTAGGTGTTTAGAATTGTTTTATTTCGTTCTCTTTGTTTTGTTCTTCAAGTTTATGTTCTTAGTTGTTAGTTTAGGTTTTGATGTGTTTGTGATGTTTAGTTGGTAGATTGTGTGGACTTAGGTTGTAATTAGCCTCTTGATGGCTAATTGATCTTGTACTAGGCCTAACCATACCCAATCTATGCTTAGAACCTAGAGTTTTTCCTCATGCCCGCCAGTGTTCGATGAAATGCTTGAGAGAGTTTTCATCCATATTTTTGGGAAATTGACTTATGCTGAGAGGTAAGGTCAATTAGCTAGTGTGGCAGAGGGAATAACCGAGTTCGGGACATGAA
The DNA here is from genome assembly GCA_017589665.1 of Selenicereus undatus. Lineage (NCBI taxonomy): Eukaryota > Viridiplantae > Streptophyta > Magnoliopsida > Caryophyllales > Cactaceae > Selenicereus > Selenicereus undatus. The sequence goes on along the minus strand of JACYFF010031958.1, from coordinate 9,279,584 downwards.
AATAGTATCCAAATCGAGTTTGCTCCAGGGTTTCTAGTTTTGTGGTCTAATTCGACTAACCCCACAAAAGTAGGTGGTTACGCGAATTAGACTAGCTCATGACCCTTGAGAGAGGGTTTGGGTGGTCTTTGATGGTGCAACCGACCATCTCTTGTTCATAGTGTGGTTTGGTAGGTTATGACTCGTCTTGGTTAGTTGGTTCATTCATTGGTAAAATCACAGCTCCAAGTCGCTTGTTCTATGTTTGTAGCGTAGTTTAGTTTTTCCTCTTTCACCTTTGATCTCGCCTAGATTGATACGTTCCAGTGAACTCTAGTAGTTGGAAACACAATTCCCTGTGGACGACACCCCAAGTACTCAACGATACACCTTGCACTTGGGGTTTATAAATATTAAAACTGTGTTTTTTTCCTAACAAGTTTTTGGTGGTTCCGTTACCTGAAAATTGATGTTTTTCAATATTGGGGTTTACTTAAGCATTCGAGGCTAGGCCTTTAGAAAATCCAAAAAAATAAAATATCAAAAAATAAAATTTTTTTGAAATTTTTTTTTCCAATGGCAATTTTCCATTTTCCCCAACGTGAGCAAGAATTATTTTACCGTTATTGGGATCGTTTACATGCTTATCTTGCTCAATGTGCTTCTTGTGGATGTTTATATGAGAAATGAGAAATATTGCATGTTGTTGATGAGGGTGTGACTTGTGAGACCCGTGCTCTTTTTGAGCATTGGAATTTTTATGCTAGAAATGTCGAAGAAGCATGGGATTTTTTTGATTGGTTGGCTCGGGATACTTATGAATTTGAAACTAGTTGTTCTGATTCTTGTACCCCACCCCATTGCATCCCTGATTATGCCCCTCCTTTGTGCGAAGTTTGTCATTTTTCTGACCACGCCAGTAATTCTTGTCCCTATTATATTTCTAATGAAAGCTTTGCTAGACTTAGCAATATGATAGAGACAATGAATAAGCAACAAGTTGAGTTTGCTGAGTTTGTTAATGAACTGCGGGAGTATGACCTATCACCCGAAACTGACCTTAGTTCTAGTGCTCCTAGACTTGATGTCAATCTGTGTGATGATGGTGCGTCTTTTCCTCCTCTAGAGTTCGGACTAGAGGACGTACTCGACCCTCCCCTGACCACTTTACTCATTGTTGCTCCATCCTTTCCTAATATCCTTTGGGACAACACTGCGTTTATCATGACCTTTCCTAATACACCTTCCCCTTTAACTCAGTCGACGGAGTTCGAGGTAGGTGAGACCATCGGCGCTAGCGCTAGTGTTGATGAGGATGATACTTGGTCTGAGTCCGGCAATGTTTCTATTGAGGTGCATGATTTTCATGAGACTCCCATAGGGACTTCATGCATGAATGTTGTGGTTACAGGACCAACTAGTCCTGATTTTATTGATAACATATCCCCCAACTCTCTCGATACATTCCATACTTCCTATTCCTGTTCCCCACCCTCCCATTCCCCTAAGTGTTGTAATATGTCACTTATCGATCCTCATGTGATACTTGAGGGGAATGAGGTTGACTGTTGTAAGTCTCTAGGTACTTTTAGAGGGTATGACCCCTTCTTTGATCTTTATCGTCTGTACCTAGAGGGCATGCCTGGAGAAATCGTATTGATTATTGCATTCGATTATTCTGTTGATTTCTCCCAGGTATTTGGTAAGTTTAAGAGGGCACTAACTTTGTTTGCTCAATCTTTACGAGTGTTCTCTTACTCACACCATTCTGAGCTGCATGCAACAATGCATGATAAGCTCTTTCGAACTTTAACTGCATCCGAGTTGACGACTCGCATCTTGAGCGGCAAAGAGTGGCTGATGCTCCTTATGTCGTCGTGGAATAGTTCGGGTACATTCAGTACCCGACCTGGTATAATCGTTCTCACTCCCCCCCCCTTTATTTTTATTTTTCTTTTCTCTCTTTTTGTTTTTGTTTAGTTGTGGATATTAGGATTGTGTTTTTGTTGGTGATCATCTTGTGGTGAAATTTGGATGTTGTTGAGCCATTGATGGCTATGATCACCATTTTTGTGTTTTTGTGGATATTTATTGTGTTGTGATTAGTGGTGTTGTTGGGTTGGTTTATATATGTTTTTGGTGGTGTTAGTTTGTATATATGTGTGATCTTGTTTTTGTTTGGGTGAGATTGTGTTTTTGGGAGAGTGTGTTTGCTTGTGTATATATGTGTCGATTTTGTATGTCTTGTGTTTGATTTTTTTTTCTTTATTTTTGTGTGTTGGTGATGACTCACGGCTCCCAATGAGGACATTGTGAGATTTAGGTGTGGGGGTGGGGTCGTTATCTCCTCTTTTATTCTTGTTTTTGTGAAATTTTCATTATTTTTGTGTAATTATTTTTGTGTAATTTTTTTCAATTTGCCTCCTTTTGTATAAATTTTTTCTTTTCCTTTTGAATTTAGGGGAGTTTTGTACTATTTAGATCAGTTTTAATCTCTGGTACCTTGGCTATTAGCTCGTATATAAATATAATGTGTGTGATAGATATTCATCCCCAATCTGTCATTTTAGACCTCAGTTCTAACCCCAACAGTCTATTGTAATTTTGCAATCCAGTCCTAATTTATGTATTATCATCATCTTACATTCTTAGTCTTCTATGATTGACTCTCCCACTTGTCTACTACACAGTTCCCTTTATATGTGCTGCCACCCCCTTTTCCAAAACAAAAGCAAAAAAAAAAAACAAATTCAAGCGCTACTGGGTGTATCCCTTTGAGGCGTGGCATGAGTTTGTATTGAAAAAAATAATGGAAAGAAAAAAAAAGTGGGGAAGAAAAGAGTTGGAAATGACAAGTACCCCTTTGAGGCATGCGCTACTAGGTGTTACCCTTTGAGGCAATACTGCTACTGGGGAAGCCTGCTTTCCATGCTAGCCATTCAAATAGGTAGCTTGTGTCAGTGAAGTGGGATTGAGTTTGGTTTTGGTTGGCCAAAGTTTTGGGGTGATGATACACTTGCACACCAGGCACCAGGATGGATTCATTGTTGTCATGCGTCGTGGGGTAAAAAGCTGATGTCTGGATGTCATTCTTTGGGAAGATGTGTCATGAAATGCATATAATGCTTGTGTACAGACTGATACTTGAGTTACTAGGGGGTTTTGGTTGATCCGAATATGTACAATTTACCCCGATGTATATATTGTGTTTTGTCATTATTATTTTTTCGTTTTTGTTTCTATTTTCTTTGTTTTTCCTTTTTGAGATTTTGTGGGTATATCTTCTGCAGACCCTCACGAGACCTTACTCGTCCACTTGGGGGAACCAAGGGGCTTAAAGGGCTTGTTGCATATGCTAAATGCAACCGTGATTCCTACGAAAGTGAGTTAGGTTTCTAGGTTAGTTTTTCTTTTGTTTTGCTCAAGGACGAGCAAAAGATAGGTGTGGGGGTATTTGTTAGGCGATAATTTGTCGCATTTTACATACCTTTTTCGCCTAATCTTAGCTCGTATAATAACGTAATCTTTAGAGTTTTTCTTGTTTTATTCAGTATTCTTTGAGATTTTTACTTGTTTTGTCTATTCTTGCAGGTAATAAGTTGAACCAAGCAATTATCGTGAAAACGAGCGAAAAAGGGTCAAAACAGGCAAAAAGACGGAAAAACGGGGAGCCAGCCGGCAGAGCCGACCAGCAATGTGGCACGCCCACACCGTGCCACATAGGCATGGTCGTGCCTCCCCCCCTGTTCGCCATTCGCTCGGGTTTTTCTATTTAACCCTCCTTCGTGCGTTTTCGTGGGCGGTCGTTCGGGGTCGCTTGGTGCTTCTCTCTGGCGATTCTTAGGTTAGATTGTAGGTTAGTTTATCAAATAAAAACCTCAATAGGAGGATTAGTTTAGGATTGAAGATTGTAATCTTAGATTCAACCTTTGGATTTCAAGTTCCTTCTATCAATTCAAGACTAGGTTTTCTCTCTCTTTCTCTATTTAGTTTATATGTTGTTCTTGTTTATATTTTGTTAGTTTTAATTCTTGTATTTGTTTTGTTTAGTTTATATGTTTAGTTTTTGTTGTTAATTCATGTTATTTAGTTGTTTAGATTTGTTTTATTTCATCCTCTTTGTTTTGTTCTTCAAGTTTACGTTCTTGTTTGTTAGTTTAGGTTTTCATGTGTTTGTGATGTTTTGTTGGTAGATTGTGTAGGCTTGGATTGTGATTAGCCTCTTGATGACTAATTGGTCTTGTATTTGGCCTAACCATACCCAATCTATGCCTAGAACTTAGAGTTTTCCTTCACGCCCGCCAAGTGTTCGATGAAATGCTTGAGAGAGCTTTCATCCATATTTTTGGGCGATTGACTTATGCTGAGAGGTGAGGTCAATTAGCTAGTGTGGGAGAGGGAATAGCCGAGTTCGGGACATGAAAATAGTATCCAAATCGAGCTAGGTCTGGGATTGCTAGTTTTGTGGTCTAATTGGGCTAACCCCATGAAAATAGGTGGTTAGGCTAATTAGACTAGCTCATGACCCTTGAGAGAGGGCTTGGGTGGTCCTTGATGGTGCAACCGATCATCTCTAGTTCGTGATGTAGTTTGGGTAGGTTAGGACTCGTCTCGATTTGTTGGTTCGTCCATTGGTCAAATCACAACTCCAAGTCGCTTTTTCTATGTTTGTTAGGGTAGTTTAGTTTTCCTCTTTCACCTTTGATCTCGCCTAGATTGATACGCTCCAGTGAACTCTGGTAGTTGGAAACACAATTCTCTGTGGACGACACCCCAAGTATTCAACGATACACCTTGCACTTGGGGTTTATAAATATTAAAACTGTGTTTTTTCCCTAACAGTTGACTCAATTAATTAATTTAATTAATTTTGGTACGGCACGAATAAATTTTTAGCGCCTACAGGTCCAACATCATTTTCTAAAGCTGTTCCTAAACCCAAATGGTGTGCAGACAATGAATTATGAGTTAGGGGCATTAATGAGTTAAGGGCATTAGAAGCTGAGGTGGCAAAAGGTGATAGGATGCAAATGGGTGTTAAGAACCAAGTTTAATTCTAATGGGGGCTTGGATAAGTTTATAGCCAGACTGGTAGCACTTGGTTATAGACTACTATAAGGACATTGTTGGTTGTTGCTTCCATTAAACATTGGCATTTATACCAAATGGATGTCTACAATGCCTTTTTGCATGGTGATTTGAAGGATGAGGTTTATATGACTATGCCTCAAGGCTACGCTGGTTTTGGTAGAGACATTCAATAAAATCAAACCACACCAACCAGAGGGAGATTGGTATGCAAGCTTTTAAAGTCTCTCTATAGGCTGAAGCAAGCGCCTAGATAGTGGTTTGAGAAACTATCTACAACACTTATTTAGTTTGGATTTCATCAGTCCAAAGCTGATAACACCTTGTTTACAAAGCCAACCACCACCTTATATACTGCTATGTTAGTCTATGTGGATGACATGGTTATAACAGGGAGTGATGATAAACCATATCAAAATTGAAATCATATTTAAGTGACACGTTTCATATGACTGATCTTGGTCACTTGAGTTATTTTTTGGGTTTGGAAGTCAGCAAGACTACTGAGGGTGTATTCCTATGCCAAAGGAAATATACCATCGATCTCAAAAAACCAAGATGGAAAATTGTAGATCCCTTAAGGTTCCTTTGACACCCAACCTCAAGCTGTTTCCTGACTTAGGACAGGTCCTTGAAGATTCCAATAGGTACATGAGACTTGTTGAAAAACTGATATATCTGTCCATCACAAAACCTGATATTAGTTTTGCTGTGCAATTTTTAAGTCAGTTTATGAGCAATCCTACAAATGCTCATATGCAGGAGGCCTTTCATGTCTTGTGATACTTAAAGGCTACATCTAAACATGGCATATTGCTTGCTGCCACTTCTGACTTTCAGCTGACGACATATTGTGCCTCTAATTAGGGTAGTTGTCCCAACTCCAGAAAATCAGTTACTGGCTATGCTATTCTGCTAGGCAATTCATTGATTTCTTGGAAGTCAAAGAAGCAAGGTGTTGTGGCTTGTTCTACTATTGAAGGAGAATACAGAGCCATGGCCAAGACTTATTGTGAGCTTACTTGGTTGCTTGCATTACTCAAAGACTTAACAGTCAAGCCAATCTTACATGTGCACCTGTTTTATGACAATCAGGCTGCCCTTCATATTGTGAGAAACCCTATATTTCATGAGAGGACTAACACATTGAGGTGAATTGCCAGTATGTTCGAGATAAATTTGAGATAAGTTCAAGGTAGGACAAGTTCAACCTTTCTCTAAAAACCAATTGGTAGAACTATTTTTTGAGGTGGTCTCTGCGTCTCAGTATGTTCATCTTTTAAGCAAGTTGGGAGTTGCTAGCTTTGCACAACTACCAGCTTGAGGGGGAGTGTCGGAGATGCTAGTGTGCTGAGCTGGGCATACATTTTGTAATTAGTGAAAGATATTTTCTATATTTCTTTGTTGGTGATGTAAGAAGTTAGTTACACAACTAACTGTACAAAAAGCTTGAGCTGAATGATAACAAACAATGATTCTATTTGCAAATCTGTTGCTCTCTCTCTCTCTCTCTCTCTCTCTCTCTCTCTCTCTCTCTCTCGCTCGCTCTGTCTTCTTCCTCTCTATCTTCAATTTCTCCCACTAAACTCAGAAGTAGCTTTCATGGAGGACCTCAGAAATCGTCAGATGGCACTAATGGTACTCCTAACTACATGGGAGGTGAAGGGCTTTAGCCTAGAGTCAACAGAACTTGTCATGATAAGAGTCCACAGTTAACAGTTGTAGGTTTCCAAGTGATGAAACTCCTTTCCTCTCAATTAAAGGGGTCTCGGCGTGAGTAAAGCGAACCCGCGTGGCTATGATTTGAATTTGTATGTCTTTCTCCAAGTAGTGGATGCAACATCCTGCAACGCCTCTTGCGAGAGCCGAACCCATATCATCCACTAAATAGTAAAATAATCGCCTAATGATGATGGTTCAACCCCCTGTAATTTGGACTTTTTCATATGATCTTTTCTATTGGTTGTTTGATGTATAGCGGAAAAATTTTGGAATTAAAAAAAAGGCCAAGAAGAATAAAACACCAATCATGTTAACTGGTCCTCCTGCCGATAGGCAATTAGATCATCCTCTTATAGTCAAGATGGAAGGATAATTACACCAATCCACTAAATTTTATGCTAAATTAATTAATTTATAATACATTATGAAATATTATGATAGATCTACTGATTCTTCTCTAAAAACATACTGTTACAAATATATATATATATATATATATATATATATATATATATATATATATATATATATGAAAAGACA
>JACYFF010031958.1:9254351-9272155 GCA_017589665.1 Selenicereus undatus | reverse complement strand
ATATGAAAAGACAGAATAATCAATATACCTAAGTTCAACTTTTCTTGGAAAGACATCTTAAATTTTGAGACTGTAATTGTTTGAGTCAAATGCAAATATAGATGCTAAAAGGCGCACTAAAACTCAATCACATACCCTTCTTTCAATTAATAAAGAGAGCGGGTAATGGGCTAACCCGGCCCAACAGATTAGAAACAATGGCCCAAATTGGACTTATTGACTCACCCATCCCGCCCATAGAAGTCCCGTGTTTCCCGGTTTTCGTCAACTACTGTGTACTGCCGTTGCCACAATGCAGCCTACGTGGTTCTGGGCCGTTCTGGCGCAAATAAAAAATAAAATTCATAATTCTCTCTTCATCTGGGGTGCTCTAGAATCGAGTCCATTTTAATTAGTGTGTTCCTGTTCCTGTCTTCTACAGCAACTTCACTTCACTTTGCTTTGTACTGCAACTCTTCTTGTTTCCTCCCGACTTCAGTCTCTCTCATCTCCACCGCTTTTTCTCTCTCCTCCTTGTCGCCACTTCTTCACGGTACGTATATGTTTTCTCTTCCCTTTGTCTTCATCATTTCCAGATTCCTAATTTGCTTGAAATTTTTGGTTAATTTTCAACTTTACCTGAGATTGCTTGAGAAATCATGTTCTAATCAGTATCTACAATGCCCTGTTTTATAATTATGTTTATTTTTCAATTTAACTTGTTGCTACTATCATCTTGTGCGTGCTGCTTCTTGTGATCTTTAGTTTTGCTTTTGAATTTGTTAGCCAATTCTATGCGAGCATTCTATGGCTTGGGTCTTCATGATTTGATACTTTTTGTAATCTGCTTGGATGTCCTTTATGTGATCAAGTAGAAGTTTATAAAGTATTCAAACAATGCCAATGGTGGTGACAGTGGCTTAGGCTATCCCTGGCTAAATTTGTTGAATTATGGCCACATTCTATAAAAGTTACCCCAATTTGGTATTGGAAATTAGCTAAACTTTGGTGAGTAATGCAAAATGATGAATAGATGGAGCCATATGTTCAAGACTAGGGGCCTGTTCTTTTCGTTAGGAAATATGTGTTAGCAAATGAGTGAAGTTGGTTGAGGTTGGTAGAAGTGAATTGAAATAGGTGAAGTGGTTTTTTCTTTGTTTTGGTTGAAGTGGGTTGAAGTAGTGTGAGGTGGATTGGAATTAGTTGAATTTGTTTTTATATGATGGGTAGAAGTTGGTTAAAATAGTGGGAAGTGGGTTGCAGTTGATTTTTTTATTGAAGCTAGTGAAGTGGCTTGAAGTGGATTGACGTTGGTTGAGGTTGGTAAATTGGAATTTACCACTGAAAAGAACAGGGCCTACCTGTAAATTTACCTTTCCTTTAGGGCCGTGTATGAGGAGATATGGAGGTGATATCTGGAAGCTAATCCCAGCACACCCCCTAGGCCTTTTCTTGAGCTAGCTAGCATCTTCGTGATTTTTTTGTTAAACTGATATCAAGACAATGTTATTCTATTCCTACCTTTGGATCCTTGATAATTTGCTGATGAAAGTATTAAGGATGGGATTTTGCTATAGTTACAAGGATTGTGGATAATCTAGGCAGTAGATTATGGTAAAGTGTACGTTTTGCTTCTCTGATGAATTTATCTAGTTTAATTTAGGCATGGTTCAAGGTTGCATTGAGCAAGAATGCAAAGTTGAGATGAAGCAAATCATGGAACTATGATTTGAACAATACAAGGAATCCCTTGTTGACTGCTTAAGAAAAAAAAGGTAGATTCTAGTGGTCTTGTGAATTAATATAGAAAATGGAAGAGAATTTTTATCTCTGTCTGCAGGGCTGGTGATAGAAAAGTTCATCCCGCCTTATTGTGGGAATAGGAGATTGTTTGCTCTGTAGTTACCATCATTATGGTATTATCAGGAACCCAATGAACTATGAAATTCAATATTGTGTGAATGGGTGATTGTTTGCTCTGTGGTTACCGAGATTGTGGTTTTACAGGAACGGTGAAGGTGCTGAGGTGTTATAGTAATTTGGAACCCCCCCCCCCCAAAAAAAAGAGATAATTAGGAATTTATCAATTCTAATTTCTAAGTACTAAAACGCGTGGATGGACCATCATACATGTGGAGAGAAGGTATTGCAGAAATTGTGGTATCTCCATTGCTAGAAGAGTATAGGGATGAACTACCACAATTTGAATTCAGCATGAACCCGAAGGTATCATTCCTAAGATTAGGGACAATTTGAATTTTTTCCTTAGTAATCACTGTTTACTCATTTTCTGTTAGGAGATTGTGTTGAATTCGTCTGCTCTACATTCGTATCATTCCATCATGTCAATGGATTCATGTGTGGTTCTTGGCATGGAAATTCTGACTTCTTTTATTCCCACGTGCTAATGTGATGTCTATTTTTCTTTCTGTGTTGTGCTTATTATCATTAATCGATCTTGAATTTTATGTTTCATCCAAAAAAAAACTTCTTTAGATGTCTGAAATAAAGGTGAGATATTGCCCAAGTCTGCATCTTGGAAGTTTCTTTTCAGTAGTTTTCCAAGATTTCAGATGTGCATAAAGCAGTGAAATCCTGAAGACTCAGGCCAACCTCCAAATTACCCCCCAGAAGGTGCGCTTTGATGACTTAGGATTACATGGCCTTATGCTTCTGTATGATGTTTATCCAATCACTGGATGGTGCTAAAAGATGTGACACGGCTTCGTGGTTCGTGATCACTTATCAGTATATAGTGATGTAGCATTGCTTTGTTGCACTTGATGTATAGTTCTTTTAACATGAAGACAAAGAGCTTCTAGGAGAATGCATTCCTTCCCTCCTCCAGATCACAATTTTCTTAGTGATTACATTTAGCGAGTGTGTGAGTAAGCCATGTGAACTATTACTCTTTTTGTGAGTTACACGTTTAATTTTATTCGTGCCAACACATCTAGGGAAGGGATAGCTAGCTCACGTTTATCCGAGTAATAAGGGATCTCTAACCTTATGGTTCTTTGCTTTCCACCCACTCATTTTACTTTTGCAACATTTAATTAAGTAATGGGCTGCGATGTCCATTTGCTTCAGTAGTGGAATGCAACAGGATGGAACTGCTAATCAATTTAGTTGCCTAGAATGGGATTGGGAATTCAGGAAAGCGCTAGTGGGCAATGTCCATATGCAGCCCACCCTGTTGCCTGTTTTTGTGGCTTCTAGTTGAGAAGTTGAAACTCCTTGATCTACTATGAAACACTGGTTTTGCTCAGTTGCTTCCTATGCACACAAGTAACAGAATCTTGTGGGTCAACTTTTGACTAATGCTATTTATGTTACATGGACTCGGGTATGGGGTGCTAGACACAGGTACGGATCCGAGTGTCCGACTCGTTAAAGCTCTAACTTTGGGACATGGGGACACTGTCCAAAATTTGGGCATGGATATGATGATTCATTATTTTCCATATGAAGTTGCAATTTCAAGTTAATCTTCCAAGAATATTTCAATAATTGAAAAGTTGTCCACTTGTCAAACAGTTAAACATTAAAGATTCATTAAAATAATAATGTACGAAGAAGGAAAAGGACTATAGATTCTAGATTCTTTTTTTTTTTTTCACCCCTACTGCTTTAGAGTTTAGACAAGGGTCTGACATGTATCCCATGTCCTATCCGCAGAGTGTCGTGTCCGACACGGGTACGGAGGGGCAAAATGGAGAGGTCAGGTATTGCACATACTTAGCTATAGTAGTTATCATGGGTAAAATTTCTGGATGTTTCAAGTATATTGAGGTGGTGGTTTTGGCGGGAAGGCTTTCATCTTGAAGGTGCTGCAGTGAGTAGTGGTACCTGCTATGGTTTAGGAGTAAAATGATTCTCATAATATCTTGAGCAATCAAGTTCTGATAATTTGCTTCCTTGATGCAGGAATGGCCGAACAAGCATACACTGTGGCATCTGACAGTGAAATTGTGGAGGAAAAATCTTCTGCTTTCCCAGACATTGCAATTGGTATTGACATTGGTACTTCACAGTGCAGTGTGGCGGTTTGGAATGGCTCTGAAGTGGAGCTCCTTAAGAATACAAGGAACCAGAAGATTATGCAATCCTATGTCAGCTTCAAAGATGATGTCCCTACTGGTGGTGTCAGTAGTCAGCTCACCCATGAGCATGAAATACTATCTGGGTCTGCAATATTCAACATGAAGCGGTTGATTGGTAGGGTTGACACCGACCCTGTTGTCCATGCCAGCAAGAGTCTCCCATTTTTAGTACAGACCTTGGACATCGGGGTCCGGCCTTTCATTGCTGCTTTGGTCAATAACATGTGGCGGTCTACTACCCCGGAAGAAGTTCTAGCAATTTTTCTGGTGGAATTACGCGCCATGGCAGAAGTTCAGTTGAAGAGGCCTATTCAAAATGTTGTTTTGACCATACCGGTTTCTTTCAGCCGATTCCAGCTTACCCGAATTCAGCGTGCATGTGCAATGGCTGGCTTGCATGTCCTCAGATTGATGCCAGAGCCAACAGCTGTAGCTCTTTTATATGCACAGCAGCAACAGCAGATAGTACATGAGAACATGGGCAGCGGAAGTGAGAAGATCTCCCTTATTTTCAACATGGGAGCTGGATATTGTGATGTGGCTGTCTGTGCTACAGCTGGTGGTGTTTCACAGATAAAAGCATTATCAGGAGCTCCAGTAGGAGGGGAAGACATCCTTCAGAACATGATGCGTCACCTCTTACCCGAGTTTGACACTCATTTTGCTAGCCATGGAGTTGATGAGATCAAATCCATGGCTTCACTAAGAGTGGCAACTCAGAATGCTATCCACATGCTTTCATCTCAAACTAGTGTCACAGTTGATGTCGACTTGGGTAATGGGAGAAGAGTGTCAAAGCTTGTGGATCGAGCAGAGTTTGAGGCGGTGAACAGGGCAGTGTTTGAGAAGTGTGAAAGCTTAGCAAAGCAGTGTTTACACGACGCAAAGGTTGATGTAGGTGATGTCTCGGATGTTATACTTGTCGGAGGATGTTCATTAATCCCTAAGGTGAAAGATCTTGTCAAGGGCATATGTAAAACTGAGAAACTCTGTGAAGGTATGAACCCCTTGGAAGCTGCTGTCTGTGGAGCTGCACTGGAAGGAGCTGTGGCTTCTGGCATCAGTGACCCATTTGGAAATCTTGACCTGCTAACAATCCAAGTAACGCCTCTCAGCATCGGCATCCGAGCAAATGGGAATAGTTTTGTGCCCATTATTCTGAGGAACACAACTATGCCTGTAAGAAAGGATCTGATCTTCACAACAGTTCGCGACAACCAGACTGAGGCCCTGATTGTTGTCTATGAAGGCGAAGAAACGAGCATTGAAAAGAACCATCTCCTTGGGTATTTCAAGATAACTGGGATCCCTCCAGTGCCAAAGGGTGTTCCTGAGATCAATGTGTGCATGGATATAGATGCTTCGAACGTGCTAAGAGTGTTGGCCGGGGTTGTGCTTCCAGGGAGCCAGCAACCTGTGGGCCCAATCATGGAGGTGAGGATGCCGACTGTGGATGACGGGCATGGGTGGTGTACTGAGGCTCTGAACAGAACTTATGGGTCTACTTTGGATCTCATGACAGTACAGAAGAAAGGGCATGCATGAGGTAGCAAAACAAAATAGTGTGTTAATTAAAAGAGATTGTGAGTGTGTATGTGTATCTTGAGTTGCTGCAGTCTCTTATGTGGATGTTGTTTATGTGATTTTTATTTGTTCTGTCATCTGTGATGTATATGAACTTTTCACGTACTGACTGAGATAAAATTGAGGAAAATTCCTTTAATGGCGTCTTTTGGCATTTAGAGTATTAGCGACGGACGACTATTTGTCTTCAATAGTGTCGCATATGCAGATGCCGAAAAAATGAACTTTTCACGTACTGACTGAGATAAAATTGAGGAAAACCCCTTTAATGGCGTCTTTTGGCACTTAAGAGTATTAGCGACGGATGGGTATTTGTCTTCGTTAGCGTCACATATGCAGATGCAAAAAAATAAAAGAAAAGAGAAAAGCGATAGATGACGCTAATGTTGACCAGAGCATCGAATCTTGGTCTCCAATTTAGCGATCTGTTGCTAATGTTGGCCAGAGCATTGAATCTTAATCTCCAGTTCAGTGACGGACTGAATAATGCGTCCCTACTGGTGTTGAATTCATTGAATGCTAATATGCTAATGTCCATCTCTAACCTCCTCTACTCTAATGCGACGGGGGGTTCCATGACTAATTTTTATTCGACGCTAATTTTAAGTTGGAATTTTGCTTTTAGCGACTGATTATATCACACTAACAAAGCGATCCGGAATTTTACTTTTGGCGACTGATTAGAAAGGAAATGATACTTTTCTTAAAGGAGCCGAAAGGATTGAAAATGAATGAAAATCTAGATTTCCTCAAGCAAGGAACAGGCCTTAGTCATCTATCTTTACCTCATTCAATCAAGTGCCAAAGAAAAAAGAACATGGTTTTGCTTCATATTTGTTGACATTTACTACACCAAACAATGTTTAAGATGAGTGTAACGCAACAGTTAAAATAGTAGGTTTACGTAAAATGACTGAAGTGAAAGGATTGATTATAAAATGTTTATAATCGGATTATTTTTTTGTGCTAAGTTGATATACATTTAAAAATAGATACATAAATGTATAAATTAGGTTGTGTAGTTAAATTGCTTTATGTAAGCTTTCTCGCGATTATGATGCAATATTATACTTAATTTGTTATTATCGTTCATGAGTTAATTCTTCAGCTGCTATATGGAATTATAGTTAGTGAATTTTTTAATGTGTTTTCGAGTTATCAAAATGTCTTAGATGGTTATAGTTTGACAATGAATGGTTGCTAGATATTAGGCGAAAGATCACATCAGTTTGATAAAAGCTGGTCAATCGAATTAACTGTAACATTGTTGATAAACACACCAATGTTATTCTCATTAAAATCAAACCATATTACCAATGAAACGTGCAATGACTGCCAAATAAATAATCAACCTTGTGACTTTACTTGGCCACATGTGGTAAACAGTAGTTAACGTTGAAATTGGTGTGCATTAAAAATTATATAAATTGATGTTTTACGAATGTTAATCTTTGAAACTAATTGTATATCAAAATGCAAAGAATATCCAAGGCATACGATTGGGAGATAAACGTTGATTTTTTCTATTTTCTTTTTTAATTTCCTTCCAAAAGAAATAATTTTGCTGTTACTAAATAGAGGTTATGCCTAGAAAAGGCAATCCTAGAGAGTAACCAAACCCCCAAAAAATGTAGCCCAATTAGCTTCTCCTATAATTACTCAACTATTTGATCTTTTTTTTTGTTTCTTTTATCGGTGCAAATAAATAGTCTATGGATAATAATGAATAATAGCATACGAATAGCTACTGGGTTTATTGACTTATGTAGCTTTTTCTTTTGTGCGTGTGCATGATGCGCAGAGGTCGATGCAGGCAGAATTCGAACTCAGATCTCTGGTAACAACTTAGAAACTTTACTGGTTGGACTGACTGACACCCACAACTACTGTAGGTTAAATACTAAAGATGTAGTAAAGGGAGGAAGAAATCTATATCTCCAAAATGCCCCTTTCTTTTTGGGATGGGCATTGATCCCATCTCGTTGATCCGTATACCAAGGTTAATTAATCACTTTTCTACATACATCTAAAATTAGACCTGGCAAAACTGACCCAAAATCCGAACCGAACGACGCGGATCCATACTCGAATCGACACCCCAAATGGAATGAACCGATTTGGACCCGAACACCTGAAGTAAACCGATCCATAACTGAACAAAAACCGAATTGTAGCATGACCCGAAATTACCCACACCCGAAATGACCCGACCCAATTCAAATTCTAACCGACGTGACCCGAACCAAAGTGACCCGAAAATGGACAACCCGAACCCGACCCAAACCATACCTGTTTTAAAACCGATCCGATTCCAACCCGACTCAATTTTACCCGAATTAAACCCGAACCAGAATATACCCAACCCGAATATAACCCGAACTGAAATATACTCATAAGTCATTTAATCAGTAATATTTCATCAAAATTATCCACAATAACATCAAATCAAGCTACTAGATACAAGCGAAAACTGAAATTTGAGATCTAGGTTTTGCCAATGTTGATCCAAGCGACGAAAAGGGGTAGAGACGAACAGTGCCACACCAGTTTTGAAAAAAGATTTCACTTGCCCACCACGTCGATTTGAGTCAAGACGATTCGTCTTCAACTTCTGCACACTAGCCTCTGAAATTTTGAACGAAATTCGGCCCACAGATCCTCCGAAATTCTGCAGCAAATTCAACCCATAATTACTCAACTATTTGATCTTTTTTTTTGGATCTTTTATCGGTACAAATAAATAGTCTATGGATAATAATGAATAATAGCATATGAATACCTATTGGGTTTATTGACTTATGTAGCTTTTTCTTTTGTGTGTGTGCATGATGCGCAAAGGTCGATGCAGACAGAATTTGAACTCAGATCTCTGGTAACAACTTAGAAACTTTACTGATTGGACTTTTCCACATACATCTAGAATAAGTAAAGTATATATTATAGTTTAAAAACCTAAATTTTCATATTAGAGGAGGGTTCATGTCACTTATTCTATTGTGAAACCTCATCATCCTTGTCTATAACTAGACATAATTTCCTAAGAAGTTTGTTACACATTGACAAGGAGGACACTATGAAGTCAAATTCTACCGAAGTCTCAAGTTTTCTTTCGTTATCTTGATGTGACACACGTATGAATAAGAGGCATTGTGGTGCCACTCATCACTCCTCAAATTATCATGTCAATATTTTCTAAACTGGCCTTTATCATCAAAATATGTCACCACCGCCCACCTTCTTCCTTCATGCAAAATAAATTAGCAATAATTTTTGTGCTATATAGTTAAAGTACTGGGAGTTGTTGTTGTAGCAGTACGTAGTCACGACACATGAACTCATGAGATTGAATGAACTAGAATGAGAATGGCTCCAAATCCCAAACCTCGCACACTTTGTTATCAACCCATTGTATTTTACCCAAGTTTCTTCTTGGAAGAAATTTGTTGAGGAAAATACAAACTAGTCATGACTACAAACTCTGAACTCCATATGGATGTACACCAATGTCCAAACATAAAACTCCAAGAGAAAAATCCCAATTATTCACTTCACTTGGAAAGCCATTCATTTGTCCACTTCGAAACCCATTTTCATGCTAAATTCCAAGCAATCAAAGAGAGAAACCAACAAGAAACCAAGTTTTTGGTCAAGAGAATTGTAATTGATGAGTCAATAAATTAATGTTTTACTGGTTCTCTTTTATTTTATTATGTTTTTTGGAAGTTAAAATTAATTGATTAATTGATTTCATTCTCCTCAGCATGCCTTGATGGGTTTGGACAGCCAGTTAGACGACAAATGGGACGGCCACCCTTTTACAAACCCCAAAAAGGAACCCACATGACATTACCCTTTTCTACTTGGCTCATTTGAGTTTGTTCAGAACACCCTTTGACTTATATAGTTTAAGTGGGAAAGAAGTAAATAATGTATTTTTGGACAGGAAAAAGAAAATTTTCACTATTTAGTTAAATGTAGTAATAATGGCTTAGCACAGCAGAAATATGACATTTATATTTCGTTGAGATTGAAAATGTAACTAATTTAATTTTGACTCAAATATGTATAGACGTAATTCAATTTAAAATTTAATCTTCTATTGCTTGGTATTTGTAAGATAAATTTATTTTAAAAAAACTATTAAGTTAATTAAATTTGACCCGTGTCAATTTGATCCAAATTCAAATTCATAATTGTAATGATCAAATATAAAATCAAGGATGTTGATGATGATGATAGTTTTTATCAAAAGAAAATGTTACAATAAATTAGTAATAAAGTGGAGGGCCATATACATTAAGTTTTAAGTTTGACTGCAGTCTCCTATACGAAACTGTATTATGCTAGCTTTTATATGACTTTTTAGATGAGAGTGTATTTTTATTTTTAAAAAAAATGTTCTATGAGAGGGTTAGAGAGCGAGTGCAGAGCTTTTCGTATCTCACAACAACTTCTTCATGAAACAATATTTCCAAGGTATACTGTAGCTTTTATATCTTATACAAATGTCTATAGTGGCCATGATATTACAAGCTTACAATTTCTAGGAGTAGGAGCTATTTTGGTCTTGAATTGACTATATTCAAGTCGAGTTTGTCAAAATTATACCTTGATTCATGATGAGCTCATATTTGACCCCAGATTGGGGCCGTGACTTGGCAAAATCAAGTTCAAGCTCAGCTCGTAAAAAGCTCATGAAGCTGAGCTCGTCATAGTCTAATACCAATGATCTCAAACTTTTTCCTTTTAACTGAAGAAGTTGAGGTAAAGAAATATTATAAGCTTCCAATTTCTAGGAATAGGAGCAATTTTGGTTTTGATAGTAGTAAAAAAGGAAATATGTACACCAACTAGGAAGACTATATGCTCATCAACGTTGAAATACTAACTATAAGATATATATATTTTTCAACTTTGACAAAGATCACATCATTGATCAGTACTTAGAATTTGAACTTTCAAATTACAAAAAGGAAAAAAAAAAAACTTAGAAACGAAACAACCCCTATATTTCTCCCAAAAAGAACCACCTTATAGTGTTCAAGTCACAAGCAGTAACAACAAACCCACTGTAAATTTCAGAGCAAAGATTCACTTCACACCATTCACTCTGCTTTCTACAATTTCAAAGTCAGACCTTCCTCTGTCTGTGTCTGTGTCTCTGTCTCTGTCTATGTTCTTCCTCCATTGTATATCGAGGCCTGAGAAACACATTTGATTTCCCAAAGTCCCCTTTAATTTGTTCAACGTCTCGACCACGATACCTTCCTCCCATGCATTCATCTTTAATTTAATTCATAATTCAAACCTAATTCCCTTCCCCCCTTTTAATATCCCTTTTCTGAATTTCTCAAACCCCAATTTTTGACACCCTGCTTGGTACGCCGTCTCCCGACCACCCCTTGACCTCTGCCATTCTCTGTCCTTTAATTAATGCCCGCACCATCGCAAAGACCCTTCACTATTTTAATGCAAACCCAGATTATTCCCGCCATCAAACATCATAATAGCAACAACCCTTGTACTAATAAATAATATTAATAGCACCCATCAGCATTAATGTAAATTATACCCTGTTTTTTTCTTCCCCTTTTTCTTTATGTACTCTTCTCCGATTTTCCCGCCAAAACTCGTTCAAAACCGTTGGGAAACGGACATGTGGTGGCGCCGCCGCAGCTGGGGAGCCACGATGGATATCAGCCCACCAAGCGGCGGCTTCATTTTCGACCGGTAGATCATCTCATCGTACGGCCTACGGTAGAACTTGAAGTACTGGAAAAACGCTTCTTTGGGTTTCTCCGCCTTCCCAACGCTGTGACGGCGCGACGGCGCCGGTGGGTCCCTGCGGCCGAAGAGGGCGGCGGCGGAGGAGTGGAGGAATGACGGGTTCGGCGTACGCGGCTGCGCAACGGAGGCGGCGTCGGCGTTGTGGGACTTCTGCGGCAGTGGCGTCGACGGGATGAAGTTCTTGCGTAGGAGTTTGTCGCCGGGGGGCGCACGTGCGATGGGGGATGCAAAGGAGAATGAGCGGGCGTTGGGGCCCAGGATGGATGACGTGGAGTTGCCGGCGATGGTGGGGCCTACTTTGGAGGATGACGTGTCGGTGAGGCTCAGGTACCACGGTTTGAGGGAGTCGTAGTTGTGGGAGACGGTGAAGGAGAACCGGGAAGAGGCGCATGAACCGACCTTGCCGTTCGAGTGGACCGGGATGGAGGACGGGTTGAACCGGAGCGAAGCGGCTCGTGGGTAGGCCGAGAAGTCGTTGTAGTCCAATGATATTGAGTGGTCCTCGAAGTCGGAGGAGGAGACTATTGTGGTTAAGTTGGAAAGCTCCACGAAAGGACGCACGCCCTGTTAAACCAAAATTTGCCGGTTACTTCGGCTAATTCCAAGTCTTAATGTTAAGTGAACAAACGTACATGCAACATTTATACATATAAGGTTAAAGATTATGAATAAATATTTAATGAAAACAATTCTAATGTAACAGACGTAATATCATTGTATATTTAGATAATATGAATGTGTCAATATTACAAGAAAATAAGCTTATAATAAATTGCAAATTGATATGATTTGATAAGTCAATTCTTCGATAAAATCATCCCATAATAAGTTTTTATAAGATGAATGATGTGATGTGTAACAAAAATTTAAAAAGTTATCAACGAATAAAGATAACACACTATCTTTAATAAGTAGCTTCAAGTAGTCATGTGCGCCTTACATGACAAATGGGAGCAAAAGACCACATTGACCCAACAATACCTAAAGAGGACCAATAAAAGTGGGGGATGAATTGGGAGTTTGAAGAGAGTAAGAAACCTAAGGTTAGAGATAAATGACCTAACCAATTTGACTACTTTATCCCAGAAATGAGCACCATGGTCCATGATCATCATCGTATGGGAAAATGATGGGTTTTTGAACGGCTATGATTAAGCCCATAATTAACGTATATATTTGCAGTTACCATGCGACCAAATTCAGTTTCACCCACCCCCATGAGCCATGACTAAGGTTCATTCATTCAAACTGGTTTCCCTCCTCTCCCACTGTTCATATCCTACATGTGAACTAAAGCCTTTTTTGGCAATCATTAGCTTTTACACCAGCTTTATCCCTTACCCTGAAAAGGCAACATAACCGTTTTAAAACGCTTTCTTCTCCGCCCCCCCCCCCCCTGTCCACCCCTCAAATGCAAACAATGTATTAGTTGATCAAAACTTTAAGATTCACGTTAGGCATTAAAATTTTAAATCCCGCATGTATTACGTACTTTTTTTACCCTCTCATATGAAAAAAAAAAGTTCCAAGAATTACATGACGTAAATAACTTTGAACGTACGTATATTCAAAGCAACAATTAAAACAAGTTAAATTACTAATAGGTTAAAGCTATCTTCACTAAAAACAAGCTGACATGAGCCCAACCTAACCCAATCCGAATTGAATGGTGAAAATGGTAAATAGGCACATGGTAGAAATTTCCAAAAATGTATTGTGTATACCTTCCAGAGATAAGAAAAGAGGGAAGGAGGGTCAATGACAAAAGCCCTGTGAAGACGTCCAGGATAGTACTCCGCCACCACCTTCAGTGTTGGGAGCACTATGTTCACAAAAGCTGATGCTGATCTGAAAAAGCCTGCATTTCAATTCCCACCATTATTATTACTCATTATTCATTTTCAACCCCCCCAAAAAAATAAAAAATCCAATCCCACCTAATTCAACAAAAAGAAGAAATCATCCAAAATTTCCTTCTTCCAATAAAGAAAAAGAAAAATGTCAGGGGACTGAAATTGACCAATCTTAGGATGAGTTGTATATATGAAGTCATGGCATTCCACATCTGCCCTTGGGAAATGGAACACAACCCATATCTCTCATAATCTCATTTAAGTTCCAAGAGGGACTTTAGAGGGGCAGTCCGGACATTTCATGCAAAAAGTTAAAAAATAGCCCCAACAACTGCTGCTACCCCAACAAAGTTTTGCGTTTTGGTTTTGCCAAGAGAGGGACAAATAAAGAAAAAGGTAAAATTCCTCTTGGAATTTTAATCAATGCAAAAAGCTTGATTGTCTATGACCCATAAGAATTATAATCCTAAAACAAAGATTGACTTGATTAAACTCTATGTTTTTATAATTTTTCTCAAAAAATATATGGTAAATTTGGATAAACAAGTCAACTTATTTAATCTATTTAATTAAACGGATTAAATAGGTATTTTTTTTGTCAAAATTCTAAATCTGAACCTAACCTAATTAATTAAACAGATTAAATGTGTCAACTCATTTAATTAACAACAATAATAATAACACCACCTCCCAGTGTGGGTCCTGCTTTCGAGGGGTCTGGGGAACTCATTTAATTAAATGGGTTGAAAATATTTATCTAAACTCTTTTAATTTCGTATTTAGTTCAGATCGGTAATTATATCGGATCAATTTTTGACAACCCTAGACAGAAAATTGCTGCTAGTTACCCCAACAAAGTTTTGCTTTTTGGTTTTGCCAAGAGACAGACAAATAAAGAAAAAGGTGAAATTCCTCTTAGAATTTTAATCAATGGTGCCTAATTGCCTATAAACATGCAAATATTTAGACTATGCAGGCTACAAACATAGGCGTGCTGGAAAAAAAAGGGGGGAGAACATACATGAATTTGAGGGGAAAAAGAAAGTGTTGCTGCAAAAAGCAGGAGTAATAACAGAGCATAATTTTCTAGAAGAAACAAAAAAGACGGAGAATTAATTAAAGTAGAGGAATCAAAAAAAGCTTGATAATCCAGATTCAGCCTTTTCATGGGGGCATGTAACATTCTAACCTAATACACCAAGTGACTATATTACCCTTGATTTTCAAATTTGATCCTTGGCAGGAAGGGGTTTTAACTAGGGCAGTGTAGTCTATCACACTGTAGAAAAATAAATTTCTGGGTAAAAGTAAAAAACAATAGAACTGAAACCAGCTTACTTGCATCAAACAAGATGACGAACTGCTCAGCGTTTCTGGGCATTGTTTGAACCGCAACTTCAAGGGTGAATACCATCAACCGAGTAAAACTAGAGATTTTCGCCCTCAAGAAATTAGTACCCAAAATTTAAAGAAATGATTTAAAGCATTTGAAGTGAATTTATTTATAATTAGCAAGATGAACTCACAGTTTCTGAGAACGGAACTTTTGGTAGTCCTGCTTGATGCGGAAAACCTGGGAGATAATACGACAAGAGATAAAGGTTCAGAATTATTGATTTTTTCACAATACTGGAAAATTCATACAGCTAGTAATGGGTAGGAAAAAGAGGAGAGAGAAAATGAGGTTTTACCATGACGGGTCTGGATTCTTCATCGTGCCCAGCTACATAGGCTACACCTTCCGCAAGTTCCCCAGAAAACTCATCCGCTATTAAGTTCTCTGCATTTTTTTGGTATTCTAATTTAGTTTTCAAATCGAGGGAAAACAAATTTTTGAAAAAAGGGATTAAAGTGGCCGGGGTGGGTTTTTTCTGTTTGTGGGATTTGGATTAATGTGGGTGTGGATGGATGAATTTGAAAGATGACAAAGGAAAAAGGAAGCCCAGAAACGACAATGTCAGTTGCATTGCAAGAAGAGAGAGAATATACCAACACCAATAGTATCTCTCCACGTAAGGCAGGCTCTCAACTGCTTAGCTGCCTTCTTGACGCTCTCCCCTTTGGCTCCGAGAAAGCGTTCAACACAAGCAGTGTTGCAGAACTTCTCCTGTTTAGTTTTAGTCGAAACCAATTCCAAATACGCCATCAAAATCACGACGTTAAAACAAAGGAAAATTGAATGAATGTGGTAGGAAGATTGATTAACCTGTTTGAGAGAGAGGGGGGACTGTTTTCTGAGAATGTCAAGAACAGCATCAACTTTGGTTTTCTCTCTCCTCTCCTGCAAGTCGTTGATCTTCCCCATTTAACCTCCAAGAAAAGTACCAGTTCCTCAACTTTTGGTCTGATTGATGATCGGAGACTACTGCACCTCCACTGAGTTCAGAGAGAGAGAGAGAAATTAGAGAGAGAAAGGGAGAGGGACAAGGAAACGTCAGGGTGTGGGTTGATTAGTTCTTGAGAGAGTGACGCAGTAGAGTAGAGTAGAGTAGAGAGAATTTTGGGGGCGGATTACTATTTATATTAAGGAAGGCCGCCTTAATAATAAAACTGAAAAGATTAAAGCGTTGCACCGTTATAAATTTAAATGAAGTGGGCTTAGGATTAACTTAACGTCAGCTGATGTGAAAATAAAAACCATCGGACGGCTGATATTAGTGGTCGAGATAGGAGAGAAGGTGTGGGGGCCCATATGGTAGTAATAAAGCAGGATCAAGCCCAATTGTCCGCCCGTTATAATCTCATCATTTGAGTCGCCTGCTTTCTTTCTTTTGCCCCTTTGGTAGCTTTTTTTGTAACACTGTGGGTGAGGCTTTTTTCTTTTTATAATAATAATAATAATAATAATAATAATAATTATTATTATTATTATTATTATTATTATTATTATTTATATCCAAATTTGGATGCCTAGTCTATTCTCTGCAGGCTGCAATCAAAGGTGAACAATGAATATACCTCCACAAAGACCTTGAAATAGTTCCATTTTTCTACCATCCGTGCCATACTATAGTTAGAGTTGGATAATTGGTTAGTTTGGGTTCAATCATTTAATAAACGAGTTAATTTTGTGTCAACTTTATAAATAGTTTAGGTCTACTCAAAAAAAAATTTAAAAAATATTTTCAAGTTAAATGGTCAAATTGTATTAACTTCAAGTCAAAATTGGTTCAGTTCATGTCGGGTTAAGATTTCTCTCTGTAACTTTAGGTTCGATTCAGGTCAGAATTTCTCAGCTTTTTAAGTTTTTATTTTTTTGAGGGGTTGTTTAATATCAATGCATGGCAAAGATCATGGAGGCGCTAGGTACAATTTTAATGTGTCCAAGATTAGGTTATACACTTATATTAGTTTATGAGCATTTTAATATGTTTAAGATCAATTTTAAGATTTATGAGATTATATTAGACACACTTTTAATATTCTATCAGTTTAATTTTTTTTGTTTTGCTTTTCAAACTACTTACATGTTCTACCTATTTTTAGGGTATTATACTAAATTTTATAGAGGATGATCTCCGAAAATGTTTTTATGATCAAATGATTCTTTCTCTCTTTTTCTTCATGGGTGGTCTCTTCTATGACACAATTACTTAAGTTCTTACATCTCAAAGTTTTATAAAATAAGGCATTTCTATCATAGAGTTATATGTGATCTCTAATAACTTGTGTCATAAGGTTGCCTACTGATTTAATTCATTGCCTTCTTTAAGTAGTTAGGATGTTATTAGGACATAGAAAGTTTCCATGTGTCGTCAAACACGTGTTTAAATTCTAGATATTGATTGAGATGGTTAAAAAATACGGTAGCTGCTGAATTCAATTTAATTTGGTCCAGCCTTCACAAATTGAGTCATACACATATATAAGTTAAGTGAGGTTCCAATTTAAAATCAATTGATAATAGGTTGAGTAACTCATTAGTTTATAAGCATATTCAAATCCTTCTATTTTATCAATGTAGGGCAACCCATTTTTTTTTACTTTCATATATGGTAGCATTTGCATGAATGAGCATATTAGAGTATACAGTACAACCAAACCTGTAACTATTGAAATCGGCCTCCTTGTGGTTTGTGATATCTGTAAAGGTGACACCGCTTATGTCTAGATCTTCCTAGGCCCCACACAAGCGGAACACATACTGATTTCTATATTTCTGTTTAAACTACGTACCTAGTCTGATTTATGTTTCTCTCCCCCTAATGTATTACCAGCCCGTTAAGTCCACCCTACACAAAAAATCCAATAAATAAGTAGCTTACCATGCTTAAAATGTAGATAGTTTAGACTAATTAGTAGAACTCATTGTGCTACATGTGATACACCAGAGGTTGTATGGAGAGTCACTGTCTCATTGTCTTACAACTTGACCCATTGACTTGTTATTTACAGAGCCCAAGGTTAGGCAGTGGAGCCATGAACACATCAATCCTGAATGGGATGTTTATTACCATACTGAGTTCGTTTGCTCCTATTGGACGTGTTCTAGATACCC
>JACYFF010031958.1:9237896-9253951 GCA_017589665.1 Selenicereus undatus | reverse complement strand
GATGACGGTGTTAGAGAATTGGTAATTATTGGTGATTTTGGTCCAAGGTAGAGATTGTTGGGTTTTGTGGCCCAAAATCCAAGAAACGGCACGGTGGGACCGTGCTAGACGACACGGACGTGTCAGGGCGAAGAAGCGAAGCGTCGAATAAAGACAGAAAAATGGCACTGGGGTGCCGTGCCATGTGGCACGGTCGTGCCGTGCTCAGATCCGGCGCAGGTTTTCTCTAGCGGCTAGGGTTTACTTCGACGTGCAGTCTTCTTGGCAGCTAGAGTTTTCTTCTAGAAGTAAAACCCTGAACTTCTAGACCCTATAAAAGGGGTCTTGTCTAGGATCTAAAATCACTGCTTCAGACTTCACAATCCCTGAATCCCTTAACACATTGAGAGGTAGAGAGACTTTGAGAGAAATTACAAGAGAGGTTGTAATTCTGCTGTTGGATCAAATCACTTGTTGTGATTGTGATCGTTTTGTATTCTCCCTGCTCATATAGTGAATTGATTGTGTTCGTCGCCGTCCATGGTTTCTTTTTCACATTGGGTTTCCACGTAAATCTTGTGTGTCGTTATTTTGTTTTTGTTATTGCTCTTTAAATTTTTGAATATTTGTTTCATCATATTGTTTCCGCTATTAGTTTGCTCTAATTCTTAACAAGTGGTATCAGAGTTTTGGTTTAGGATATCTTCAATTATGAAGGTTGATATTCAGAAATTTAATGAGAAGATTAGTTTTAATCTCTAGAATGTGCAAATGAGAGCAGTTCTCATCCAGCATAGGTTATGGAAGGTTTTGCAAGGACCTCACTAGAAACCCAAGAAGATGACAGATGAACAATGGGCACCAGACCAAAAGAAGAGGCGTGGACCGTTGACAGACGAGGAATGGGAAGAACTGGAGTTGAAGGCAGT
Organism: Selenicereus undatus; assembly: GCA_017589665.1. Lineage (NCBI taxonomy): Eukaryota > Viridiplantae > Streptophyta > Magnoliopsida > Caryophyllales > Cactaceae > Selenicereus > Selenicereus undatus. The sequence goes on along the minus strand of JACYFF010031958.1, from coordinate 9,253,043 downwards.
TTTAGCCATACAGTTGTGCTTGGCACCACATGTCTTGCTAGAGGTGCTTGATAAGACAACTGCAGTGGATCTTTGGGTTCAGTTAGAGGAACTCTACATGATAAAGAGTCTCGCCAACAAGATCCGTTTGAAGGAAGGGTTGTATACCTTTCGTATGGTTGAAGGTACCCCTGCTCAAAAACATTTGAATGAATTTAACTCTATTCTGGTTTATTTGGAAAATATGGATGTAAAGATTGAGGATAAGGATGAAGCTATTTTGCTTGTTGTGTCTTTACCCCCTTCCTATAAACACTTTAAGGAGATCATGCTATATAGTAATTCTAATACTATATCGTTTGAAGATGTTAAGTCAAACCTGTTGTCTAAAGAGAAGTTTGATCTTGACATTTATGCTGATTCTACTTAGGGATTAGTAGTAAGGGGTAAAGCAACTGAAAAGGGGAATGGTAATAGGAGTAAGAACCGTCCTAAGTCTAGAAATCCTCATGCTGGTAAGACATGCAATTACTGTGGTAAATTGGGTCATATTGTTACTAACTGTTGACAGCTGCAAAAGAAAAGGGAGAAAGAACAAGATAATTCTCGTGAGCCTGTTGAAGCTTCGTTTGCTGAATCTGATTCTGATGGTGACGTTCTGTTTGTTACCCCTACTGAAAGGGGGAGCGATTCTGATTAGATTCTTGATTCTGGGTGTACCTATCATATGTGTCCTCACAAGGATTGGTTTTCAACATATGATCCAGTTGACTCAACTGTAGTTCACATGGATAATAATGCCCAATGTAATGTAACTGAAATCGGTACTGTTAAAATCAAGACCCATGATGGTGTTGTGAGGACTTTATCGAATGTTCGTCACGTTCCTAACTTGAAGAGTAACTTCATCACTTTAGGCATCCTTGAATCCAAAGGGTGCAAATATTCAGCTGAAGGTGGAGTTCTGAAGGTCTCGAAGGGCAGTCGGGTTCTACTGAAGGGTTTGAGACATGGAAGCCTCTATGTCTTGCAGTCATCTACTACGACAGGTTATATGAAGAAAGGTTCATATAAGTCATCTTCCAGAGCTAAGTTCAAGCATTGCTTGGACTTAGTTGGCATTCACAGTATTTGAGCGCCCTTTGGAGCATTGCCCCTGGGGGGGCATCACCCTTTGGGGTGCGATGACGGTGTTAGAGAATTGGTAATTGTTGGTGATTTTGGTCCAAAGTAGAGATTGTTGGGTTTCGTGGCCCAAAATCTAAGAAACGACACGGTGGGACCATGCTAGACGACACAGATGTGTCAGGACAAAGAAGCGGAGCGTCGAAATAAGACAGAAAAACGGCACTGGGGTGCCGTGCCAGGTGGCACGGTCGTGCTGTGCTCAGTTTGGGCGTAGGTTTTCTTTGGCGGCTAGGGTTTTCTTCGACGTGCAGTCTTCTTGGCGACTAGGGCTTTCTTCTAGGGGTAAAGTCCTGAACTTCTAGACCTTATATAAAGGGGCTTTGCCTAGGATCTAAAATAACTGCTTCAGACTTCACAATCACTGAATCCTTAAACACATTGAGAGGTAGAGAGCCTTTGAGAGAAATTACAAGAGAGGTTGTAATTCTATTGTTGGATCAAATCACTTGTTGTGATTGTGATCGTTTTGTATTCTCCCTACTCTTATAGTGGATTGATTGTGCTCGTCGCCGTCAGTGATTTTTTCCCACATTGGGTTTCCACGTAAATCTTGTGTGTCGTTGTTTTGTTTTTGTTATCGCTTTAAGTTTCTGAATATGTGTTTCATCCTATCGCTTCTGCTATTAGTTTGCTCTAATTCCTAACACACACACACACACTCACTCACACACACACATATATATATGAACATCATGATTTCATTTGAATGTCTCCTAATGTACGTTCAGTATCTTATTTTCATCTTCTACTTAGTTTGGCATAGTATCATATTGATCTTAATAGGGTTTATCACAATTGAGAAAAGGAAAAGGCACACATATTAGACTAAGGGCCTGTTCTTTTTGTAGGTAAATGGAGGTGGGCAAAAGGTTGAAGTGGGTTGAGGTGGGTTGAAGTTGATATTTTTTTTTTGAGGTGGGTTGAAGTGGGTTGAAGTTGGTGTATTTTTTTTGTGGTGGGTTGAAGTGGGTTAAAATAATGAGAATGTGTGATAATTTATTAAGTTATTATAATTTTTAGTACATTTTTTTGCTGAATGAAAATTTCACAATTTGGTAACTATTTTTCTAGAAGTTGGAGGGTGGTACAACTTGTCCATTATTTTTAACGATTTGGGTTACAAATTATTAAATTTATGAAGGGGTGGATTGAAGTTGGTTGAAGTGGGTTGAGGTAGGTTGAAGTGGGTTGAAGTTGGTTTTTTTTTTCCAGGTGGGTTGAAGTGGGTTGAGGTTGATAAATCTAAAATGACCTATGAAAAGAACAAGACCTAAGGTTCACCAAATGCCAAAATTTGTTTATAGCATCTATAGTTAAATCTCCTCTTAAATCCTGGTGAGGAGTAGAGATGAAGGCCCTATTCTTTTCAATTTATTATTATTTTTTTCAAATAAGTTCATTTTAGTTCAGTTTTTCAAAAAGATTAAATGACCTTTACTGTTCAACAAAAATAAATTCAGTTTAGAAAAAATAAGTACGGTTCAGTTCAATTCAACAAAATTGAGCTCAGTATTCAATAAAAATAAGTTTAGTTCAATTTAGTTCAAAAAAAATAAACTCAGTTCAATCTATTTCAATAAAAGTAAATTCAACCCAATTCAGATAAATTTTGCATAATTCAAACAAAAATACAAAATGGACAAGACTGATGTCAGTCCATACTACTAATCGAGCTACGTCAAGGCTTTGTCCTTGGCACATTTTGTTTGATCGAAAATGATAATCATTTGATTAGGCATATGTGTACGTACCCATGATAGTGACACGAATGTACGTACTGTGGCAACCTCACTGTGATGGAGTACCCCTTGAAAGATAATCACATGCCTCCGTCTTGAAGGTCTGAGGACGGTGAGGGGCTCATATCGACCGAGTGAATTGGACTTGTGATCGAACAGAGCATATAGGGGGGGGGGGGGGGGGGTTGTCAAGTGTGTTCCAGTGCTTATCATAGTGATGTTTTGACTTATTTTCGTCATAGTGAACTTGTGTACTCGTTTTATTCTCATTTTCAATGTTTTGTTGCATGGTTGTACGTTGTGCAAGCCTCTTTCATATACTGACTCATTATGACGAAAATGTATCATCACCCTATTATTGTCTTTTTCTTTTTATTCTTTTCAATGGACCATGAATTTTTTAATAAGAAACTTGCATGTGGATCAAATAATGTCACTTCATCACTGTCATTTTTTGTAAAAAATAAAACAAATAAGGATAAACAGCAATCTAACTAGATCTCTACATGCAGTGGCGGATCTAGACATTTAGAATAAGGGTGTCCATCTATTAACGCCATCACTCATATACACTTCTCCAAAAAAAGTTATATGATACATATTATATTAGTCTATTTTGCAGAGACATTCTGTCTCAATTTTTTTTTTTAAACCTTCCATCTCATATTTCTACACTAATGGAACTTGATACGCAATAATAATATGCTTCACTTCTTTACTTAAAAAAAAAAACTTTGGTAGTCTACTACTATATTTATTCTTTACGGTCTTCATATTTTGTAGTTGACGCATATCGTAGAATATTATTATGTATTATTTACTAAAACCATTCATTACAAAGCACACATCATAAGCACCAATTAATAAAACAAAAAAAAGCCATGAAGTGAACATATCAAATATGAAATAAAACAACAAATAAGTAATCTCCACTATCTAGTTACACCAAAAGGAAGGGGAAAAATCAACATCAGGTTTGAACAAGTAATTAGTGCAAAGTTAAAGAAAATTCGGCACCAAGAACATATTGCAACTGAACAGTCAAAAAAATCAATAATGATAATAAAATAAAATCAAAGACACTAATATTAGATTCAATTAAAAAAATCTAAAATTCAAATAAGAGAGAGGGAGAGAGATAGAGAAAGAGATTTGGGAAAGTAGAATGCAGTTATGCCTGAGAAGGGGAGGGGGAGAGAGAAATTTGAGCTTGAGAGCAATTAATTCTTTTTTTTTTCCTATGAAATTTGAACTTTATAACTGTGATTTTTATATTTAAAAAAACAAAAATGTTAGCATGCAAGTTGGGTATGTTTAGAGAATGCCATAAAGCATAACTTTTAGGATTTATTTTAGGGATGTTCATATATACCAAATTGACCCCCTTTAAAATAGCTCACTACAAATTTTTTGTCCTCATTAAAATTTTTTTGGAGTTAGGGGTGTCCATGGACACCCATAACATCAATAAAGATCCACTCATACCATAAAACATAACTTTTAGAATTTATTTTAGAGGTGTCCATATATACCAAACTAACCCCCTTTAAAATAGCTCACTACAAATTTTTTGACCTCATTAAAATTTTTTGGAGTTAGAAGTGTCCATGGACACCCCTAACATCAATAGAGATCCGCCCATGTCTACATGAGATTTTAAGTCAATTTGAGCTTATAAGTGGAAGAGGAGACTCTTAATCCAATCAAACTGGCCTGTTCACTCTCCCCATAATTCTCGATTGGAGAAATTGCACCTTCCAAGATTTATACTGGAAGAGTCTTGTGGCTTGGCAAGTGAACGCTACACAATGCCCAATTGCTACTGGGACTTCAACATTTAAGTATTATCATTAATCAGCAAGCTCTTAATTGATATCATATTTTAAAACTTATCTCATTTAAAGGTTTAAACCAATGGCCGAAAATCTAAAAATGTTAAAACGGACTACCACTAACATCTAGCTTTTCTATAATCTCAACTCAAAAAAAAAAAAAACTTATTCTACCACCCTAATTGAAAGAGATTCATCTGCAATGCGAAGAGGACTGCATTCTTGCACTCCACCAATCCTATGGTTAAAACTTTCAACTATTAAAAAAAAATCGTTATTCCATACATGATACATCATCCTAATCGTAAGATAATTTACAACTGATGGTAAAATTACCGTTAAAAATTCTCAACCGTAAGATGCATGGTGGACTGTAAGATGCATTCTTCCAATTGCACATGATTTCAATGCCCCCAAGTAACCTAGCTAATTTTTAGGTGAATAGCTACTGCCTTTAGTGTATGTGTGTTTGAAATGCCAGACAAAATTAGGCACTCTGCGGAAAAACGCGAGGGTTTGCATATTAATAAAGTCTTAATTACATTGGGCAAAGAGTTTACATCTAAAATGATGCAATAAAATTCCTAGTACAGAAAAACTACACAGACAACAGCCAGCCAACACATCGATACGTACTAATTAACACAATAGTAATGTTTGATTAAGGCATAGATGAAGGGTAATCAGCAAAAAGTCAAAAAGTCATAGATGAAGGGTAATTAGCAAAAAGTCAAAACCTTGGTATTTGTCATCATTTTTACTGGTTGTTTAAAGAGGATGAGTCCAACACCGTCCTTGTTACGGCGTGGACCTTTTCTGTTCACTGGCCCATTCTTTCATAATTTTGCTAATTAACAAATATTCTTTCACTTTGTAATTTTCTAATATTAATGTTAATATATAAATTAAATTAAGATATGACCAAAAATGTCAAACATTCTCCCACGTGGCTTCTGGTTAATTACTGCTAAATCTTTCTTACAGAAGACAAATATAATACTCCGTAAAACACTGATTCTCCAGTAATTAAATTAATGAAGGGCAGGAGGTTAATGACTCAGCTTCATTTATGAATCATCATTGATTAACCCTTTTTTCTTAATTAATCTTTCAAGTCCAAGTCATGGCACCAAATTATATTGAGGAGGTAAACGCGGAAGAAAAAGAAAGAAATAATGTTTTCGACCGTTGGGTTTGAGTTTTTGGGATCAAGAATAAAAAAAATTATTGGGGCATTTGTCAATTGTTTCAAATTCAGACAATGTACAACCTCATTATTTGACTTAGACTGGGGTCATAATGCATGATTAAGGATCCTTGATGATTGTGGTTTTCTTGTTTCATTGGCTCGATCGGTTTATTTTATATTATGACTACTGAGTTCTCATGACAATTTTCAACCAAATTTTAGTGCTTGAGTTATGTTTAAAAGACTTTGCTGAAATTTTTAAAGTTATACCTAGAAAATAGTATTAGAGTATATACCTATTTTTGAACCTTCAACCATTAGTTTAATCTTTTAGTTGATATGATTCTTGAAGATGGTATAAGAGCTTTTCCCTCTGAGTGTGAGGTCTTGAGTTCGAATCTCAATAGGCCCCATATTGATTTATTGTGGAATGCAGAGGGAGTATTTGCAGCATCCACGCTTCAAGTCCAAAAGACATTCGTGTGTGGGGGGGCGTCAGTGTAAACGTATTCATGGGGCTTCAACTATGCATAAACTTAAGTTTTTGGTTGAGTTGGTTCTTGAACATGGTATCAGAGTTTTTCCGAGCGAGAGGTTTCGAGGTCGAATCTCAGCAATTCCTATATTAATTTATTACGCAAGATAGAGGGGGTCTTTGCAGCTAGCAGCCATGCTTCAAGCCCAAAGAGTATTCGCGTAATGGGGCGTTTTAGAGTATAAATATATTCCTAGACTTTCAAACTATCAACTAAATTTTTGGTTAAATTGGTTCTTGAACAAATAGTTTTAGTGCATGTACACTGCATAATTTATAGCCAGTCTACATATTATTTGAGGGCACATGTATAAACTTAATTTAGAGCTTCTAATAAATTCTGAAACCTTATTTCACAAACTGAGGTTTTCAGTGTACAAATGTATATAAATATTTTCACTATACTTAGAAATTTATCGCCAAATTAAAGATTTATTAAAGTTCAAAGACTCGTCCAAGCTTGTAAACGCACATAAATATTTTGGATGAAGTGAAAAAAAAAATACTACTCATGGATTTATGGACTTGGATTATCTATCGTATATGATTTTTCTAAAATTTTTCTAATTAAAATCCACACTTATTTTCACAGACCCTTTTTCGTGGGGAAAAAAAAAAGACTAAAGATATTTTTTGGTTCAAATTAAACCATACTACTAAATTTATAAACTCGATTCTATGATAAAAGCATTAAACTCTTTCTAATCTGAATCCACTAGAGCCGTCCTTATCCAATAGTGGGGTCGCATATTCACATGAGTCTCCTTTTGTAAAAGGAAAAGGGGGTGGTAGCTTAACTAAAAGAGCAGCAGCTAATTAGTTGTGGGTCATAATATAGCTACTCGATTAGTACTAATTAAAGAAAGAGGTCTAATCATTAAAATTTAAGCAAAGATATTCTAATGGTGATGGGCAAAGCTAAAGTTAAAATTAAAGGTTCATCGTTAAGACTAAAGTAATATTAATTAAGGCTAATGTTGTTTAGTGAAAGACTACTTCTCATTTGTCGTTACTCCAATCACAACACACAGATTTGATTCTCATTATTCTTAAAGTCTAACATTACTATTCCACTTTTTGACATTTTTGATTTTCCTTTTTTTTTTAATGCCAGCTGCCATGTTTCAGGGTGTGGGCTAAAACATTATTATTGAACTGTATAACGTAATTAATGGTGACTTTAGGATTTGAATTCTTAAGGTCAATGCATGCATGGTGCATGGTGCATGTCTGTTGATTCTGTTATTATTCGAGTTTTGTAATTTGACATCATGATAATTCGTAATAGTTGTGCGTGGGTTCTTTTTCTGCTTCTGTTTCATGCAATGATGTAGTTTATGCAAACAATAATCTGTTAGCATGTGTCTGTTCATGAGGAGACACATTAGGATGAGTGTTATAATAATAATAATCGAGTAATAAATTATCAAAATAGAAATATATATATATATATATTATATATATATATATATATATATATATATATATATATGATCTACAGGTCAATTAGTTAGGTTTCTTTGATACAACATATAGGAATATGTATGTTCATATTCGGATTCTAAATTTGTTTGCATTGTACGATCTCTTTTTACATACATAGAAGGGAAAAAATTATATTATACATTGGCTTATATGTATCATGTTCGATCTAGTTGAAATCATGATTTATAAAATTTTTATAAACCTTAAATTTACTAATTTTAACCATCCTCGACTGGTGTACATGTTGTCATTCTTGACTTTAACAAGTAACTAATATTTTAAGTCAACTTTTTTTCTTTCGACGAAGGTGCTAATGTGGCAATGAAATATTAGATACAATACCAGAATTAGAGCTGGTAAAAAGTTGTCCGATTTGAATACCCGAATTTGTCTGATCTAGAAAAATCGGGTAAGGTTAGGGGTGAGCAAAAAAAACCGAAACCGAAAACCGAACCGAGAAACCGGAAAAACCGAACCGAAAAACCGGTTAACCGGTTGGAATTTTATGAAACTTTTGGTTCAGTTAACCGAACCGATTTTTTCCCCCGGTTCACAGTTTGTTTTTGGTTCAGGGGGAAGATTTTTCGGTTAACCACGGTTAACCGATTTGAACCGAATTTTTTTTTTTAAATGGCAGCAAATATATAGTAAATACTAAATAGTAATTAAATTTTCAAACCATAAAAAAAAAATGTAAATTTAGGTGTATAGGGTTCGGTTAACCATAAACCAAACCGAAATTTTGGTTAACCGAACCGAAATTCCGGTTAACCGGATATTTCAGTTCGGTTTACGGGTCGACTTTTTGTTGAACCGGTTTTTTCAGTTAGCCAATTTCCGATTAACCGGTAATTTTGGTTCGGTTCACGGTTTGCATTTTTGCCGAACCGAAAAAACGGTTAACCGGTTTTCGATTAATTGACTTTGAGCACCCCTAGGTACGGTTATGAATTTTTCGTCCGAATTTTGAGTCCGGACACACTATTTTTTATATTTCTATTATCCCAACCCAATTTTGACCGAAACGTAGCCTTGTTCGAATTATCCTACCCGAATAAATGCAGGTATTAGACATCAATTTTTTGTCCAAGTTTTGACATTGTCTAATTTGTCCGACCTGAAATCGACCCAAAATTGAGTTTTTGTCAATGCTAATCAGAATAGACCCTATCACATATACAAATTTAATGTTTAAAGTTGTTATATATTAGAAATTAAAGAAGCAAATCCCAAGCCGAGTTCCATTTTGTGATACCAATTGGGACATTGGGAGGCAGCTACCACAGAGATGATATGCTAATTGAGTGTTGAAGGAGCATATGACAATAAGCATAGCTAATGATGTGAGACAAAGAAAGATGAAAATGAAAGGCGTAAAACAATTCGTTTATTTCAAAAGTAGTGCTAAGATTGTCTATCCATGTTTCCCATCACTTCTTACCTGAAATTGGTGTAAGAAAACTAACTAAATAAAACGTCAAGAGCAGTTGCAGTAGTTACAGCTTTTTAAAATCATTTCACCATGCATAGGTCGAGGGGATTAAATTCCAATTCTTCGTTTTTCATGGCATTTAAGAAAGTTTTTCATGGCATTTAACAAATAGTAATTGAAATGTTAATTCTTCTATGAGATGACTTTAAATATAAATGATCAACTGTATGCATTTGACAGGATTTATACATTTTAACAACCATTTCATACATAATTCTGACTTCACAAACCTTGATTTATTTTGAATATCCCTTTTCAATGAAAATATACAATCAAATAATTCGCCTCAAGCTCAAACAATGACAGATCTAGATATATAGAACAGGGATGTCCATCTATTAAAGTACCTATTTTAAAAATGTTTGTATATACCAATTTAACCCCCTTTAAAATATTGCTTATTATAATTTTTTTTTTTTTGACAAGGAGTGTCCATGAACACTCCAACCCACAACATAGGCATAGCTCCGCCCCTAAGCTAAAAAAAAAAAAAACTATTTTAGGCCAAACCATATTCCGCTGAATAAAAATAAAGTTAACCTAGACTTTAATTAGATTAGTTCAAAATTATAAGCTTTAATGCAATTCAAAATCATTATTGATTGATCTAATAAATTAAATTACCACACAAGAAAACCTTTAAGAATTCAAATCGAATGATACGGTCCTAACTTAGTGTTGAATTATTGCTATCTCAAACTTGGAACACCTCTAACAACATAGTATTATTTAAACCACATAATTGGATTTTTCTATATATTTATATTGCAAAAATGTGAATACATCCTAAATATGGTAGTCCCGAAATTGGGTGTGTACTTTGATTCCCATGCATCCACGTTCCAACGGCTGGTAAAGTTGGTGAGGAAAAAAGGCCCATAATTCACATTCACACTAACCCTCAAAACAAAACCCACTAATTTCAAATTTTGAAATGCTACCCTCCATAATATTATTCCAATTAAGTGCACCACATATATATTACAACTAAAAAAGACTAAACAAATAATAATGGGCCTGCAGCCCACAACAACTAACACGATCGATCATATCCCCATCAAGTCATTGTACCCTCCCTCCAATAAAAAGCACTTAGCGTAATTAATCATTAATCAAGGCTTAATTAATAATAATCATAGTACCTACACACTTGCTTTAAACAAGTAATAATTGTGAATTTTAAATTCATAAAGGGGTTGCGATTTTTGTTACCCCTCCCCCTTCTTCATTGTGCACGTCAGCTATCAGGTGGTTCGAGAAAGGTTTGGGTGAAAAAAATTCTGGCTGTGGTGAAGCTTATTGAAAATGGGCATCAAATAGTGGAAATCTTAAATTCAAGTAGGGTCGTGTTGTGTACCATTCATTGTATTTTTGAATACTACCACCACCATGTAGGATCTTGTCTGATTCATGCTTCACTCCCTTCTAGCTGGCTAGTTTTTATCTATACCAAAGCTGAGTAAGATATAGAGGTTCAATTAGCTAGGTATGAGTAATATAAGTATCTGTCAATGAGGTCTTGGTCTAGTGGTTAAAACTGAAGTGTAGGAAACATTCGAACATTTTTGGAACAATCAAATAAATACAACAGTAATAACAACAGTCAATGTAGGTCTAACTTATTCGAGTAAGTACGATTTGAGGGTACTCAAATTTAGATAATTTTATCTGTATTAGTATGCAAATTAAAGAGATCAAATATAAAAGACCCAAAAAAGATTTTAGAAAACATTTTGTTTTGATAACCTTTCAAAACTTCTACCATTCAAAGTGAAGTAAAATAAAATAAAATAAAATAGTTATAAAATTTTTCTCCTAGACTATAAGTACAGATAAGTTGGGTTATACGCACCACATATAGAAATCAACGTCTTTATTTAAAGTAATATAATATTATTTGTATCTGACTTCTAAGACCCGACTCAAATGAAATTCACAAAAAGACAATTATTGGTATGTGTCTCACAGTAAAATTTAACTATATGGTGATCGCACCATAAAGTTTAAATTTAGGGTTTCACCAATTAAAGTGAAAATTGCGCGCATGTAATAGCACACTGTAAAAATTTTGCTTCTGTCCAGCAATATGTTTCGTTGTCCTCCTTGCTTACAAAAGATGCAGGTGTTCGACCAGGCAATAGCAATACGGCTATACCCTTTCTGGTCTAGATTCATGCCTCCCATGGGCAGTAGGTATACCCTTTCTAGTCCCCTGCCAAGTTCTTTATCTCGCAGACTTTTTTGTGTGTACTTTTTAATTGCTTATCTTTTATTTATTTTTCAAAAAATTATTATGACACTTTTTTTCCAAAAAATTGCAATATATATATATATATATATATATCCTCACATCATTAACATAAACTTCTAAGTAAAAATATGTAGTTTAAAGATGATACTCATTACATAATTTACCATTTGCATTGCAACCTAAAATTTTCAAATAAGTTGGGAGAAATTGGATGTCATAGTTGGCTTAGTTGCATTGTTCTCCTTGCACTGCTTTGAGATGCAGACTACCCATAAACTTATGCAGCCCATTACAGGCTAACAGCAGAACACTACAGAGAATTATTTGTGGTCAATTGGGAATAACTAAAATATTTGCTAGCAAACGTCAACAGTACTTTTAGAGGCTGGTTGCCATGTAGTAATATATAAGTGGGAATGGAACTATGAGGTAGGATAATATGATTTCTTTTTTTTTTTAATGGAAAATGGGAATTTTAATTACTAAGAAATAGACCATTAAAAAGATCCTCTAAGACTAGTTCCAGAATTCGTCTCACGGGTGCATGTAAGATAACACACATATAACTGTAGTAATAATGTGCAAATGCTCTCTGTAACTTATCAAACGTCTTGCAATAATCAGCAAAATGATGAGGTAAGGAAGGAAAAACAATTCTCCCAGGCATGTGTCTAGGTATATGCAGTACATGTCAATGGAGGGATTGTACCCTCTTACATGACCTAAGAACCCAACCAATTCACCCATACTTCCCTTAAACTTTTCTATCCAAAAGTCTCTAAGGCCCAAATAATCAAGGTGAGGATCAAACTGATACAGGATTTTGTTAGAGTTCATCCCAAAAGCTAGCTCAAGCTAGTTGAGAGAACCCAAAGCCTATATAAATCCACATTAACCGCTCATATGATCGATGTGGGACTCAAGTCTCATGCCTTACAATTGGACAATAACATTCCACCACGCTCCGCAGTGTAGGCACCCGCGAGCTGGCTGTGCGCTAGAACCTTTCTAGCTTCAAGCAAACACTGCAATACCGGCGTCACCACCTACTGTCAAGTTGGCTGTGCGCTAAAATCTTTCTAGCCCAGGGCAAACACTGCAATTAATACTGGCGTCACCACCCAAGGTGCGAGGACACAAAGACATGGGGTTGGTTCTGATACCAATTGATACAGGACTTTGGAAGAGCCAATCCCAAAAGCTAGCTAAACGGTTGGGAGAACCGAAAGCCTATATAAACCCCACATCAACCCCCTGTATGATCGATGTGGGACTCAAGTCCCATACCTTGCAATTGGACCATAACACAGACATCTACAGTATTCAACGGACCTAACAAGGAAACACTTAGGAGATGGAGACGGTGATGAACAAACATGGGAGGTGGGATCTAGTAGAAGAGAGTAGAGGACACATGACCAACAAGCTCAAGACTAGTGGGTGACACATCTACTACAACCTCCTCATGTGACTCCTCCAAAATATGCTCCTCCTTATCAGAATATTATTCATACCACTCATCAAATCGATGAACGTACACATCTGACCTCATAATCCGCTTTTCTCGGGCTCTCCTAAGGAGTCTTAAGAAAGAGGGGGGTCGTGGATAATCTAAACATCCTGGGAGTCCACGGCTGAGCAAGTCTCAACAAGAGTTGCAAATGCCAAAGTAAGTGAAGAAAAATCTTTCTTTCCCTTTAAGTTAGACTCAGGAACATCAGTTTGAGGTTCACAACTCAAAAGGAAATGGGGGCTCAAAATCACTCAGAGGACAAACCTTATGCGTGGTAAAATCTCTATTCAGGTCACTCTCCTCAAGTCAGGCACATTGCCCTCGCCCTAAACCAATTCTGAGAACTGGTTAAGCACATCACCCACCATATGCTCCGGTGAATTAAATGCAGGTTTTTAAGTTGTTCTCAAGCTTAGATTTAAATTGAACATACCATGGACATGAGGTAGTGTCATGATCAAAACATTACCAATAGTCACAAACAAGATGGACACATTTAGGAATGCAAGGGGCAAAGCCCCATGGAGTTACAAATTGTTCTTCGTGAAAAGATCTAGCATAAAATGCACATGGGTTAGGAAAAGACATCTCGGAGGCATAACTACTTAAATCTATAAGTGACCCCCATCCATTCCGGCAAGTCCAAGGCATCATCAACACTTTTAACATGAAACCCAAAATACTCTAAAAGAGTGCGAGTCTCACAATTTACCGCCTTATTGATGACATTCAAAAATTCCTATGTCTCGACACTTTGACCTCTAAGAGTAACCAAATCATTTAGTCGGTTGTAATAACTCTAAAACAATTCATGTTTATGATGGGGAAAGTGGAACAAAGCCTTTCTGTTTTTTTTTGGCTAAAAATTTTCAGTTTTTATAAAGATTTTTCGGATGTTCAATAAGAAAACAAGAAAACAAAGGCAGCAAGATTCTAACCACAGTAATCCACTAACAAAAATTATGAAATTGATCACGATAACAAAAGATAAAAGTACCCTAAATTCAAACCACCATCCCGATAATAGTGTCAACAGCTTGTTATGACCCTGAATAACAAAATATATAGAAAGATTACTGATGTGGGGTATGATATCGGTAAGGAGAGAGATAGAAACAAGCGCCATTATGTATCATGATATGCTATTTTAGTCTCCAAAACAAGAAAACAACATAAGTTAACGTATGGGCAAACACAAGTTTAATTTGCCAAACTTCATATGGGCCAGGCCTAGGCTTTCTCTTGGGCAATTGAACCTTGCTGTTACGTGGCCCAAGTGATTGCGTAATATGTAAGTTAGACAAATTTAATATATGAACGATACATGGCATGTCATTTCAGATGCCGCATTAGACAATGATGGTCACGCAGGTTTTGAATGTGAGGTTGATTCAATGAAAAATTAATTCAATTAAATAAGGGGGCTATTAAAATATTTGAATTAATTATTACATGATAAATTGTAGAATATAATAAAAATAATTTAAGATGAGTTAGATATACTGATATACATAATGCTTAGTATATTGCTAGAATAAGTCATGTTCAAATTATGAACTAAAAAAAGCTAACTAACACCTTTGCATAATTAAAAGTTTACCAATATGTGGAATAAGTATTACCAATTTGTGAATTAGAAAGTATGATCTATTATAGTGTAAAATATGTTGTATTGCAAGAAAATGAAAAATTGAAAACGAATAAGCCAAAATAATTGATTGTAAATATGGCACTTATGACACATTCATGCAAATTTAGATTATATTATTTTATTTTTACCAAATATGTCAAGGAGAACACAACATTGATTAATGTCAAAAGCAAATACAATGCAATATTATAAACTTCATATTTACTATGGTTCCTTTCACCCCTCAATTAGTAGTAATATCCAGATAACAAATGCATATATATATATATATATATATATATATATATATATAT
>JACYFF010031958.1:9204479-9232896 GCA_017589665.1 Selenicereus undatus | reverse complement strand
TCAAACCTTCATGATACATAGGATTAAAAGTGAGTTAAATATTACTGTATATATATATATATATATATATAATTTTTCAAATATCACTATTTAAATTTGTAACTTCAAACCTTCATGATACATAGGATTAAAAGTGAGTTAAATATTACTGTATATATATATATATATATATATAATTTTTCAAATATCACTATTTAAATTTGTAACTTCAAACCTTCATGATACATAGGATTAAAAGTGAGTTAAATATTACTGAACCGCGACCGTTAATGGTCAATCATGTTTAAGAAGTATCTAATGATGTACAAAACAAAGGGTGTCTGAAAATGATTGGTGTGTGTTGAGATGTCTTATTCACTATATAATGCAATTAAATCATGCTGCGAAGTAAAAAATGCAGGTTTCAGAGTACAAATTTATTCATATGTAGAACACTAAAAGTGTGAAAAAAGCTCTGATGATGGGCGGAGAGGAAAAAGAAATTGAAGAAGACATCTGACCAAAGACATTAAAAATGTGAAAAAAGTTCACAAAATGAATATATATATTTTGCAACGTGACTTAATTTAAAATTAATGGACAAAATTAAATGTCTTGAATTTTATGCAGTTCATGTAAAACATGTTGGGGATGTTTATGATGAACTCTTTGGTGCAACATGACTATTTAAAATCAAGGAGAAACAGACACAACACTGCCTCTGTGTCTAAATTTCTCTCTTTCTCTAAATCCCAGTACTTCCATACCCAGTAAATCCTCTCCTGAAATGGGTTGGCTGCAATCGCTCTTTTCTCCATTGAAGAAGAAGCTCTGGCCTCGTTCTCGTTCAGCTCAAAACAACATCAGTAAGTTCATCGATCAGTCGCAGCTGTTCAAAATACACATTAGAAAGTCCCTGGAGGGAAATCTATGTTAGACGTACGAGTCTGTTTGGCTATTTGATATGTTGCATTTCAGTAGGAGGCCTATTGTTATTTTATAGTGTCATTTTTTTCTCAAGGTTAGTTTTGGTCTAACTTTGGTTATAATTTGAACAGGAAAAGGAGGAATAAATGTGTTATATGAGGATATTAAAACTTGCGAGTGTGAAGATGTGCAAGTGTTGTGGTCAATGTTCGTGGAGTTGAATACACCTGAAAACTCGCCATTACGAGCAGAGCTCAGAGCTCATCTACCCTTCTCAGAGAACTATTAGCTTGTGAATTAGAGAGGATGATTTGAATTTGAGTACCTAGCTAGGCTCCTGTACATATGACAATCTTCCCCCCCCCCCCCCCTCTGGGTCCGAAATTATGTGATCTTAATTAATTTCTCCTTTGTGATTAACAGTTAAAGAATGGATGATTTTCATAAATATGGTGGTTTAGATGGCAGTCAAGTGATGATCTATGATACTAATAAACAAAAGAAATTAGGAGGAGAAAATACCGAGATCCTATGTGATTAATTGTCATCTCATGTAAGTTTTACTATGGGATATAAAATAGTACAAAATTTGGGCCGCTTGCAATACAACTCATACATCATGTGTAGATTATTACTGAGAAATTTCATAGAATTATTTCATATAAAGTTATGCAATTCATCTGAGATAAATAGACATTATATGCAAATAAATGCGAAGGAAACTATTAAAATTAGTCATGGTATCCTAAAAATCGGACCTTTCAATTACACCCTATTTTCTAATCTTTTAGTTCAATTGTCATATCTCTTAAATGTCTCTATATATTCGAATAATGCTTTTTTATATATTCATCTTATGTAAGAAGATCTAGCTTTGCAAATTGCAACCTCATTATGGATATATTAGACAATAATGCAATATTTCTCTTTAAAATAAATAATTAAGTGGAGCAGTTCTAATGCTGCCTTAAATGATCCCCCGTATCTAGTTTAGGGTTCATTGTCGTTGCTTTGTCAATTTCAGCAGTTCTCTCTCACCAACCGTAAACCCTTGACCTTTCGCATGCCGCATGCAACGCAATCGATAACCAACACCAAGAAGGATGAGAAGAGACTTGAGGTCAGTTTCAGCAGTTGAGCAGCGGGTTTTCACTGGTCCTTCATACACATACCTACGCTTTTGTCTCGAGTCAAGTCACCTACAATATGATAGTCAATAAATGCAACAAACAAGTGAGATTTCCAACCCTTTGCATAATCTTATATGATAATGGACTTTCTTGAGCATGACGATCCCTTGCTGTGTGTTTCTAAATATAAACAAAAGCATTCCCTTACAATAACACCCCCCCCCCCCCAAAAAAAAACCGTTTATCTTGGACGAGACTGTTTCATAAAAGCTAAGCATACGACATCGATATCACATCAGCTGGCATCTTATTATATGCCCCATCAACCATCGCACAGTAACTTACAGACACAATTCCAAGATTTTGCACTTCTCAAGGAGGTGTATCCGTATCAACGAATGTCTTCTAAAGTTGATAACAAGGATTGGTTTCCTAGCACATAAGCTTCTCCATCCTCAACAAGTATAACACATACATAGCCGTAACAAAGGGAAGAAAGTATCAAGACTCCATGCAATGATGGAAACACAGAATTCTTCCAGAACTGTTGCAAGGCTATATTAATACACTGTTTGTTACACTGAAGATCCGAGCAAGTACTTTATGCCTGCTTAAATGACGAAATTTCACAACAAGACCATACAGACATTGGATAATCATATGAGACCAGCAATGTTGGTAATGGTCAAAAAATAAGACCACATTCAATATTGTCTGAAGAGAAAAACCCTCCACTATCTCCAGCATAACACAAATTGTGAAACCAATGAATACCAAGAAGAAAATCAATGTGAAGATTTTACAAAAAAAAAAATAAAAAAAAATGGTAAAGATCATACCAATACAGATTCACAAGGCTGAAGTGCTGCACTCCAAAACACCTGGGAGCCAATCATTGAAGAATGCCTGGCACTCAGCCTCTGCAGGAGAGACGGCACCAAGAGGGGTAACTGATATCTGATCATAACATCAAGCGTAAGATGCGCCAATTTCAACCATGGCAAAGGAATGATTTTGTAAAATATAATAAGAAATGCATACTGAATTACTGACATATCCTTCTTTTAGAGATTGGACATCAATATCATCCTCACTTATTTGGTGTCCTATCACCTGCAAATTTAGCATTTCATCAGAGTAAATCAACAAGATACATCAATCCATCATAAGTCCGTGCTCTTCAGTAGATGTAGCCAAATAACCAAATAATAATGAGAGGTTTCTTCCTATCTCCTAGGTGAAAGAAAGGCAATTAAGAGTTGAAAATTTTCTCACACAGGTTTCAAGCAAATCTGTCACGTATTTTTTAAGGCTACAGCTGCATACAGGATGAAAGCTCCGTTTTCATCTATCAACACAAGTTGATTTTTAGACTGGAAAGCATACAACAACACCACCACCACATCCTAGTGTGGGTCCTGCCTTCGCAGGGTTAGACTAGAAAGCACATCTATCAGAAATGCCCATTAATGAACTTGAAATTTCAACTTCCATTTGTTGATGAAGTAACAGGCAAACTATCGCTATGCCTCAAATCAAAAACCACGTCAACAGAAAGCAGAAACCAAGCCAACTAAATAGACATCAACTTTTGTCAGCTTTCCCAACCAGAGAAAGGGGGCAGGTGGAAGTTGTCTCATATCGATAGATGAAAAACACCATAAGTCATCTTTGGAGTTCACTATAGTGACCATGACACCATAACACTTGCTGCGAATTGCTTTATTTTTTTGAAATCCTCTGATAGTAAGCCACTTAGGGAACAGATTTCTTTTTTTGGCCGCTTAAATAAAATTTTATATAGTTCTTTTATCCCATAAGTAGAGGGACAGGGGTAGACCACTGAAATTTTAACTGAATCAATGGCACAAGAAGATAATGAAAAGACACACTTCTCTCCTGAACCATAATTGTTCTTGAGGCACTGCTGACGAATTCATCTCTGGAGATTCTGATGAGTCAACATCCATAGTCATTGTAGACAGCATTTTGCCCCGCGTGCTGGAGGTGACTTGCTTCCAACCCATCCTAAAAATACTTTTACCTTGCGTAGTCAATTTGTAACCCTGGTGTAGCAATGATCAATACACAAACTCAAACTCTACTATACAACTTCATGTAGTTAACAGTCCAAACAACCAAATGATGTTGTATCATGCAACCAAAATTACGAGTACTCAGGAAATAGCAACAAAACAGGCAACAGATGAGATTAAATCCACAAAAAGCTTTGGAAATTATCCATAAAACAACATCAAACTGTCCATATTAAGCCAAACGCAGGATTAGCAAATACTTGGATTATTACAATCATTTAACAGGTACAGAAGAAAGACAAAATGCTTTTAAACTAATCAGACGTAAACCTCAGCTCCTGAGATGACTGTAAAACTCCTGGCAAGCACCTGTAACGCACAAATCCTACACATAAATTCAAGTTACCACAAAGTTATTCATGGTTTGACCCCATCAGATAGATTACACCAAGAAGAGATTGACAAGAAAACTTGTCATCAATAATCCCACATTTACCTAGCCATAGGGAACAGATAAATGTTATAACCTGGCATAGTCAATGAACAGAAAAGCCCAACAGAAGCTTCATAATGTTAGAACGGAAACCTAATGGACTATATTATTCTAGAAAAGGCAACCTCTTCAACCAGTTCTGGCCTTAACTTTAACGGAAGCAGGTAAGAAATGTGCAGTTGGATGGTGATTTCACAGAAAGATCCATGATATGCATAAGTCCAAATCTAAATATGACATGATTACGTTCTCCAGAGAGTACCTTATGATTCCGAATGTTTGTTGGCACATCTATATTTAGAAAGCATCTTCGTGGGTATCTTTGATTTTTTCTTTCAGCTAACACCGCACTTATAAGAGGTAAGCATGCCTCAGCAGCTAAAGTATAATCCTCAACGGTGCTCGTACCTCCAACCCTGGATACAGAGCATGCAAGTAATGCCATCAACACACAATGCACCCATGGCCTTATTATGTCAATCTGTGACAAAATATACATATACATAAGACCGAGGAGGGAAGAAGCAGATTCCCAAAAACTGTTGCTCGTGACTAACACAAGTATCCACTCTAATTGACCCAAGTAAAGAGACTAACCCAACTAACATCTTGACAGAGTTATAGCTAACGGCAAAGAGAAGAAATGCGGCAATAGGAGAGTTCAGAGTGTGATCCAGGATCGAGTTTTCACTGAATGTCCTAGGATATGGTTGAGAATTTTCAACACAGGCATTATGATTATTTTTCAGACCTGGGGATATTTGTTGGGCAACTACGCATTGACATGGTTGATCTGAAATGACATTAGTGCTTACTTGACAAACCCCACCTCCGGCCGGGGCGCCCCCCCCCCCCCCCCCCCCAAAAAGAAAAAAAAAAAGAAAAGAAAGTGGAAACTGAAGAAAGCTGGAAGAATAATTTTTATCCAGCCAAAATAACATTTTACTCCATGCAGACGCAATCAAGGTATCTACCACATTAGGCATCCAAGGCAAAATGTGTCTCCTGTTCTCTAGCAATTTCCTTCGATAATTAGTCCCACAATTCACTTTTCCCAAGCAAACCATCCCGTGATGATGTCTGCGATGTCTTTAGGCACATAATGACATAATCCACATACCTTTCTAATTTCTTTATTGCAAATAGCTTATTAAGCTAGTAGCATGCTTTGCTTGAACATTGGAATAACGGCATGGCATGCTGAGATATTCAACTTAAGGTTAATGCACTCCTGCTGGACCACATACTTACTCCCACAACCACTCACACAAATACTTGAGATAGCAAAGAAATAATATAATGAAATTAGTGACTCCTACCAATCATATGACATAGATATTGAAGGTATGCCATTAAAGAATGCTTCCCGTGCACCAGCGACAGTCCCAGAGTAAACACTGCCAACATATGAATAAGCGTCATCACAAATTGGGCACAGCATTATACAAATCTCAAATAATACACTCTCTCCCTCCCAACTCTGTTTCACGTTTCTAATAGCACAAAGAGATATGAATTCAGCCGACAGAGAAGTAATTGTTGATTTTACCCTTGACAACTAATTGCTGTGGAAGTGGAGAATGAGTATCCCGCATTTTTCTTAATTACATGCTGAGTACTAAATGCATGATCATTAATTAATGCCCATAATCATAAAAACATAGAAGGAAGTGGCAATAATCTCATGATACAAACTGGATATCCAATGTTCGAAATTTTTATTACGTTTATATGGACTGTGAAGCATGTATTTACATATAGGTAGACATGTATAAACAAGGGGTATTCATATGAAATTTTAAGCACGGAAATCTCATACATGTAAAAGAAGAGACCCAAAGAAAGTTTAGTTTATAGAATCCCATTTATTGACGTTGGAAACATTTATCATGCATACAAAAGTAATCTACCACATAGTAGGTTGAAGAATCATCATAAAGCAATTTTCCAACTTCAGATTATAAAAAATTCAAATGTCCTGCTCGGCAGTCTACTGTCAAGAGCCATAACTTTAACATAGACACAAACAAACCGAACCATGCAACTCAGAATAGGCATAAAATTGCTCAAGATTTTGGTACAATGAAAAAATGGGTATCATCCATAAGCAATCAAGTGCTTCCCTAATATCAATGCCAATCAGATGCCTAGCAGAGTAAAATATCCCTTACAGCCATGCAATAACACCACCTAATGTCCAAAGGACACAGAGATCTTGAAGATCAATGCCTCCCTCTCACACCCCAAAAATAATATTTTCAGTTAACTCATCTTAATCCAGATTCAATATCGTGGCTGCTATACAGACTGCGTCATAAGCTATATCATTTACGATAGCTAAGCTACCACCTAATCATTTGCATTTCCACACGAAATACACCCCATGATCTACAGTGATTGGCCTGAAACCCTCGTTCCGCTAATAATTAACATAAACTAATGCAAAATATAACCTTTTCAGGACATCCTATAATGATGACAGTAACAAGGGTTCTACCCTCTGGGTACCTAGTAAATTAGGTGACCTATAATGTTGTTATTGGCTATTTATCTTCCAAAGCCAATGAGATTTGCCTAGTGGCTAAGACTAGGCCTGAATATACTAAGTCCAAGGTTAGATAACCCCCCCCCCGGCGGTTGCAGTGGGCTGGAATGGCCTTCATGCCCTATATGAATCAAGGGGGGGGGGGGGGGGGGGAACATATACATTTGTCTTCTACACTTGAGCAAATTGCCAACCAGTGGTTTGCATATCTTCACAGTAAGCCAAACCTCAGCCAATACTATACCTCTCTCAGTATCCTCATCACTCGCTATCTGTTAAGACATAAGACCATAAACTGCTGTTCAAAAGCAATAAACAGCTATTGCTAATTTTAATCTTCATACCAGAGACCACATGTCAATCACTGTAGATAGTACCCAACTACAAGTGAGATTAAAGTTAAGCATTGACAACTCCAAGAAAACATTTTAATCCACTAATTACAGAACATTATCCCCCTAATTTCAAGAGGGGGACATCTGTCTACACTTTTCAGAAGCCTATTTCAGTCGACAGTCCGAAAGTTGGACATATATCCAGCCGTCTGTCACCCTCAACTTGAAACAGTAAGAATTTGGGGCTCAGCCCAAATTTTAGGGCACATACACGACAACATGACCATCAATAAAAGAAAATTAAAATTAAAAAAATGCCATCTAACCTAACTTATTTTAGAGTCTCAGATTTGAGTTTTGCAGGCTATCTCATAAATGCACATATCTACACCATGTTTTGATGAGACATTTGATGACGCCGTCGTAGTCATAGTTTGTAGATCTTGCATTTATGAAAATCCTTTTTGAGAACCTCGCTTTTGGGAGTGGAATGTGAGGCCTCCACCGCGTAAGCACTAGCACTGGTTTACAAGGTAGAAGGATAACTATCGCAACCCACAGGGGGCAGGGAGCACACATACCAGGCTAATGCACATTAGCAGACACAAATCAAGGATAATGTAGTCCCCTCCTCCCCTCTCCGGCCCGAGGTTCCAAACTTCCGGTGGGGGGACGAGGTCCCCATGCCCATGCCACTTAAGCTCAATGCTTCTAGCTCTTCTTAAACCTACTACTATGTATAGCAAAACTTAAAGGTTAGCTTTAGGTGTATCTAATTGCAAAGCTAGGAGAAAGAGTTGTACTATGACTCCATGTCCTTGCCATGTTATGTTGAACAAAGATTGTCAGAATCACATAAAATGCAAAAGCTTGATCATCCTCATATTTCCACATTAGAAATTCACCTCTTGGGGTGCGGCCCTTCCCTGGACCCTGCGTGAACGCGGGATGCTTGTGCACCGGGCTGCCCTTTTTATCCTCATATTTCCACATTAGAAATTCAGGAGATTCTTAGAGTAGGAAAAGCACCACAAATATAACTGCGAATCTAGAAAAGGGTACTAGTCGTCGTTGACAGAAAACTAATATCCCCATCCTCCCTGCACCCACTGCATTGTGAGAACAAGAAAGAGAGAGATGGGAAAAGATAACGTAGGAGTTCACCCGGGCATCTAACACAAAAGGTCAAGGTAAAGGCACAGGCACCAATCTACATCACCCTAAGAACAGCGGTCCAAGAAATGCATCCAACAAAGCTATAACAAGAAAATAAATGTCCTGCAGTGAAGATCCCAAGTGTTCAAATTGATTTTAACTTACAAGTAATAGAATACGAATTACATGGTGGTCTAAGTGTCACTCACATATGGTAACCACAGTTACTTCCCATGTTTATGCCACTAAGCACCTGCATGGAAACATAAAACACATTATGCATAGGAAAAAGCAAATCAATATGCTATGGCTATGAATGCCTGTTTGAATTTTGAAAGGTCAAAAGGTTCCGAAAAAATAAATAGGAACACGTCATAAAACACGTTTTCTATGCAAAATGATCCTTTCTGTAAGGGATTCAATCATCAATAACTACTTGAATAGTCAATATCACCTAGCTTTGGTGTCTGTTCCATATAACCAAAACTACAGCAAAACTGCAGATAGCAAAGTCTGCAAAGGTGAAGAAATATGCACGTTCACTACTGACAAGAACCATTTTCCTGTTAATGCATTCCAAAATGTTCTACATTCCATTTTTACTTATCCCAAACTAATACCATGCTTCATGGTAAGATTTACCTATTTTGTTTTCTTTCTCCTATGCTGAGAAGCACAGAGCATCGGACACTCTCCCCATCTTCCTATATCCACATTGGACACAAGTGAGAGACCAATATTTTACAAGAATCAGAGACAAATCTCAAATTTGCATCTGAGCATTCTGTCCCCCCCCCCGCCCCCCCGTTGGGGGTCGATATGTAACATTTTTCATGGAACACACTACAGATAATGTACGGTTATTCGCATCCAAGGCACAACCTTCCATGCGCCCAATTATATAAAAAGGACAAAATCATTGAAACTCACAATCAACGCATTATACAAACATACCAGCCACACATGTGTGTTTCTATCTTTTTTCTTTTTTTTGTTGGGTTGGGGGGGGGGGGGGGGAAGGCATGTGCTGAAGCATCAATCTCATGCTGCATTTGTGTATTATATCAGTGTTCATCCTTCTTTGCTAGCTGTCCATGTTATTTCATAGCATAGGACACTTTGATTAGATATACCATAACATCGTATTATCATCTTCTACAGTTGCTCCTTCCTTAAAGACTTGTCCTCAACAGAATGCCAATTAGAAGACAGATGCTTTAATAATAAGCTTCGCCAAATACTTTAAATAAAACCCAATCAAAATCAACTTAGCAATCTTATGTTTCCCTCTCCCTATCTAGCAAGTCAATATGTTATGAAAGATTGCGGGGAACCAGCAAGTAGAATTGTAGATGGTTTTAGCCAATGTATAAACAGGGCATCAAACAATTAGACTTTGTTATGCAGGGTTCAACAGAAGCATAATCCTCTCATCTGGCACTTCCTTTTCTACTGTATGGTCACATACATCCACTTGTGCCCTAAATATCCCCCTTAACCACCACCACGCCTCCCCCCAACCCCCCCCCCCCCCCACAAAAAGTCCCTGTGGGAGGCTACAAAGATATATCAACAATAGGCCTCTCCAATTAGATGGAGAGTACATGTCCAACTCTTCTACAGTTCTCTCCACGTACCCATTGAGCAATGCTTACAAAAGATATTTAGGGGTAGACCTAAAAAGGACTTCAACATCACTTGAATTGACTGACTCGTAACCATCACAACCTCTCCAAGTACATGGGCCGTGATAAGACTAAGAAATTCTAGGATCCATTCCAATTAATTCTATTCCAGCCAGACTTTTAGTGCAGTGTATTTGATCCTACTTCATCGTTTACATTTATGCTTCCTGTTGGCCTTGACTGTTTTTTCCCCTCCCTTCCCCTTCCCGCAACTACTTCTATCTTTTTGCTAATGGCTAGTAATTTTGCTTTTTGCCAATTGGGTTAAATTGCCTTCGAAAGTGAAAACAGTTTTTATCAGTCTCCCTGAACCAACCTCTTTACACACAGGGGTATAGTTTCCTACATCTTGATCTCACTCATGCTTGTTTCAACAGGATCCAACCTGGGAGTTTTGTTTATTCATTTGTATGTTTAGACACGTTATCTTTACATTTTTTGTTATCATCTCATATGTGCTGCTCATCTTTCCTGTGATCTTGCATAATGTTGACATTGACATCCAAAAGACAGAAGAAACAGACTACTATAATAACATCAAAAGCATGATTGTGCCAATGGTATATCTTTGAACATTAAAGACGCTGAACAGTGTAAGGAGCTAGAAGATGCTTTGAGAGCAATAACAAAGAAGCCCAGTATTGCCCTAGCGCAAGCAGGTTTTGTAGATATTCGAATGAGCACAACCTTTCAAGGTAAGTTAGTTAACGAGAATGCTACATCTATGAACTAAATCCTGACCCCTCATGCTCAAATTATGTTTGGGGGGGGGGGGGGGAATGGGTAATAACTATCTTAAAAAAAAAATGTAGAGCTCATACCAGATCCGGGATTGACGGAAATAGAGCATCTGAAATGCCTAAAGAAGCACAATCCGCTGGCGTACCTGCAAGAAGCATGCAATGCCACATCAAGAGAACAAAATCCTAAGAGGCACGAAAATTTATTGCCAGCAAGATTATAGCTTGCTCAAGCACGAAATCACATTTAGGAACATGCAACTCAACACAAGCCAGACACATATATGAGCAGCATAAAACAACAAGGCAGAAACATTTAGAAAGCCCGCAAGCACAATCCTATAATCAGCTATCTGATGCACATACTAATGATATTTTGTTGTGATCTTTAAATTCTAGAACTAAAGACCAGCAGATATATTGATGAAATGCCTGAAAAAACCATCAACAATGGATAAACAAGGTAGGGACTCTAGGTCAGCTGCGTTCTATCCACCGAATCAACAGGCGTATACACATATATCAATGAACCAATTATTTCACAAGAAGCTCCCATGACTATCTCTTGCTTATCAGTAAGAAACAGATAAAGCAATGAGAGAAAATGATACATGAACTAAAGATGACAGGAAAACACAATTTGAACAATACAGGTTGCAAAGACACCAAATGAGAAAGGAAAAGAGGTGTAAAAAAAAAAATACCAGATACCGCAAATGCTTTGGCTCCCTCAATCTCTACTTGTTTGGCAGGGATAGGATGACGCCAAGTAATCCCATGGCTAACAGCAGATTTTTCCCTGAAAGCATAGAGGCTTGGTTAATGGTATTTGCTTAAAAGTAGTTTAAAGTGAAACTTTGGTAGGAATTATATGCACCTAATTTGAATAGCTTCACTAGATCAAATAAACAAAGGACATCATAGTTATTCTCTATCTACCTAGCCCAACAGCCCAGCAGCAATTCACTGCCAAAGCAAACAAGTCATCATGACCATAAACCAAAATTAAAAGAACAATGCAAAAATCAATTAAACAACCAAGCAACAGCAACTCATCAAGTGTTAATCCAGCCAAAACAAATAAGAAGAGCAGGCAACCTGACATCTTCAAGTAGAAAGCCTATTCCAAGAGCCCCTCAGAAAATGAAATCTTAGAAGAAAATTTTTTGAGGCTAAAAGATTTGGTCAAAAAACTGCAAAGGGCTTAAAAGGCAAAGAAAATATTACAAAAAAAACAAACTATGTACATTTTTGTGATTCTTGAGTAAACCAATTCATAAAATCAAACATCTGATGAAATTCAAAAACTTCCAAGGCACGGCTACATTTCTGCTTAGTCTCTAACTGTTTATATTATCTCTAACATCATCTGTCTCTGTGTTACCTGAATTGAGGATTGACAATATGTTAAGTTTACAGAATAAATTGAGCAGTAGCAGCCATTAGTAAACCACCACAGCCTCCCTGCCCACCATTGATTCTGTGGACTCACTCACTCTTTACCCAGCCCCTAAACACCACTGTCTGAGCCAGAGGCAGAGGCAGATGTACATCTATAGTAACAACATCCTCAAACAATTACCCATAAAAATTGTTTAAACCCACATGGACTGCTAACCTAAAATTAGGTAGAATCTACCGAACTTCGAGGGGGCAAAACAACCATCTCTATTCATCACTCATATGGGCTGATAATCGTTTCAAATTTAACTGAGGAGTCCCTTTAAGATTATCAACCATAAATTTTAACTAAATCATGACACTTCAAATTCCTAGCATCTGATCATTCTTGAAATCCTGACTGATAACAGGATGAAGATCATTGCACACATTGGCAACACACTTCTGTTGAATGCAGAAACAGAACAGCAGCTCTATATAACAAACCAATGGCTTCATGCACCAAAACCACTCAGAAAGCTCAAGAAGACCGCAATGTATCCGATCTTTCTTGCTATCCCAGGAAGAGGGATAAGATGATTTCTAACGCCGTCTAAGGAAACATAGAAGAACCATGAAGAACATACACAGGTTTCTCGCATTTATCATGCCCTACTTTTGCACAAGCTTATGTCTAAAAAAGTTCCTCAGATATCGCATTTCGAAAAGAAATTTGAACTTCAAATGTTCATATCTCATGTGTACTCAACTTCATGAAGTAAAGGGAAAGATTTTGTACACAATGATTTCAATAGTAGACCAGGTACTAAATCAGGTATTAGATTACTCTTGAACTGCAGATGCAGCTGATATTATTGCAAGAAACTAACTCTTTGCCTTTAACTTGCATGCAAAACAGTCCTAATGACCTCTTTCCTGAGGAGGGGGGGCGAATGCATATCGTTGTATTTGAATTTTGAAGCATATGTAATTTACATGTATGTCAATGTACTTCCAAACAGTGCAAACATCCGAGTCCCAGTCACACCAAAACAGTTGATCTTTGAATTTACAAATCATCAAATTTGCCTATGCTTTATCGCTAAGTTGCACATTCATGCTCAATGAAGGGTCCAATGAAGTCGATCTCACTGCAACGCCAAGGTAAGGCTACACACATACCATGTGTATTGTTCCATTAGTCCTGTCCCTCTTACAAGCCACCTAAAGCAGGATGAGGGTCGTCAGATATACACAACTTCATCTAATAATTTGAACAAGATTCAGTTCCGCTATACCAGATAAAGCAAGGACATTCTTTGTAGTGATTCAAGGAGAGTTAGAATGTAGAAAAACAGTTTAGTGAGGCATCTGATAGATTGCAAAATGACATTAAAAAATTGTCCCCATATTGAATCTTCCAGCTCAGATCAAATTGAAACTTGAAATAGACAAAGGCAACAGATATCCACGGCCTATGTCCTACGGTAAGCAAGGGTGTTAACATGATACTTCGTTGAATATTCAGTAAAAGATATCTGAAGACCCTTTTCCACGGAGAGAGGATGGTGTGGGGTGGACACCACATGTAATTGAAGATACAAAGTATAAACAATAAGAACTGTGGAAGCCAAAACCAAACATCAACCTAATGGCTCTGGAGGGGTTTGTGGTCAAATTTAAGCAGCGTTCAACTTGAAATTATAGAGACGCTATCACCACTAGGACCATCAGTCCCTCCGAAAGTCATAATCCAATACTGCAAAACTAAAAGTGCATCTCTTTTCAAGTAAATTCTAGTGTTTGAATTGGCTACTTGAATGAAGACTCAATTGCTTACATTTTGTTTGTTTCTTTCCTGAATGAAGACTCAAGTCTTAGTGGTTCAATTGGCCACTTGAATGAAAACAAAGAGTAAACTACCAAAATTCAAATTAAACACATCAAACAGCAACCAATAATCGCCATAGAAAGCTAAATGCAGCAGTCAAATTGAAGTGTACAGATGACTGAGAAAGAGATAGCATACGAGTCAGGAGCACAAACACGAACTTCGTAACGATCAGTGGCAACGAGAACACGAACTAATGCGCGCAAACCAGGGGCGTTGATGCCGTCGTCATTAGTCACCATGATCGTCGGACGAGCTTCCATGTTTTTCCGTTGGGAGAGAGGAGGAATGCTAGGAGAGAGAGGATAGGGTTGATGATGCCGGTGGATTATTGAATAAATAGGATGAGGTATCAAAGAATTGTTAATGGTGACTGATCTATTTGCACTGGTTCGATTCCAGGCTCGTCACTGCCCAAGATTCGAGTTAGAGGTGAGCGGGACCGGTCAGCGATTGGATTTTTAGGAATGGGAATCACACTTTATTATAATTGCATCCTAAGATTTTGCACCGATTTCATACCCAATTGGAACCAGATCCTAGAATTTGGATCCGAATTTGAATTTGGATCCGAATTTGGTTGATTTCGGATACCCGGTTCATTTTTTTCCTAATAAAATAAGAAAAGTGAGGAATTGAAAGAAGTTAAGAACTCACACCTAAAGCTAAGTTCCTAAAAGCCAAATTATAAGACTAAATTAAATACTAAATAAATAGTAAAGAAAATTCACGTACTTTAAAATAAACTCATAGGATTTGAGACAATGTTAACCAGAACCCACAAATCAAGATTATAAAACAAACAAGAAACCTAAATATTATTTTAATTCACTTGAAATAGAAAGAGAAAGATAGGGAAACTATCAAAATAATATAAAAATAAATGTTTAGTAAGCAACAAGACTCATGAGAAGAAGAGTCAAAACTTGAACGAAGAAATCTATGACGGTCGAGATACATAAAGAGTAAGTCGGTGATGAATTGAAAGCCAAAAGGACAAAGGGTTAAACTATGATAGTTGGGAATTGAGTCTCGATACAAAAAATACATCACTTGAAAAATAAGGGTATTATTTAAAAAAATTTCATCAAAATTCTTTAAATTCTAACTACGTACCAACTACTTCGTTCGGATCTAGGTCCAAATTTTTAGGACTCGGCACCAAACCTGATCCTAAATTTAGGTCTAATCAGGTCCGGGTCCGTACTTGCCGTGTCCAAATCAGGTCCGAGTCCGAAATCAAGTGCCCGATTTTTTTGCTCACCCCTAATTCAAGCAAGGCAAAAAGATGGCCGCCAATGTTATGCCCTGATTCTTACTCAAAGAGACTAAAGGATTGTTCTTTTTTGCGATAAGATGCAGCTGTAAGCTGTAAGAAAATGTAAGTAGCTGTAAGAAAATGTAAGTAACTGCATGTAAGAAGCTACAAAACTATGTAAGAAGTTGTGAGAAGTTGTAAAATGATGTAAGGAGGTGTAAAGAGTTGTAAGAAGTTGTAAAGATAGAAGTAAAGAGTTGAATTATTAAAAAGTAGTATAGTATAATTTTTAGATATGTATGTATAATTGTTGGTCTTTAAATGTATGAATGGTGAAAAAAATTATTTCATGAAAATAAATTATACGCAACACTCATATTTATGAAATAAATCTTATAACATCACTAAACAAATTATATTTTAACATTACACAAAAATTTTATTTTTCTACAATTATCGTTTTGAATAATAAAAAAATATTATTGAAATAACGTAATTAGTGAAAATAAATCTTTAAACAGGCTAATTAAATATCGACTAGTAGGGACCCACGCTTTGCATAGAGCATCTTAATTATAAAAGTATTTTTTAAAAAATTGTATTTTTTGGTTTGGATTTCAAATAATGCAATATACAAAAATAACTCATTGACAGTGTATGTTAAATTTTGTTATTATACATGAATTGATGAACTTATAATGATACTAAAGGCTTTTGACCTCTTGCCTATGATTCCAATTTATACTCCTACACAATGGAAGGAGAACAAAAATCCCTTGACATTCATAGTGGATTGCAACGTTCAAGAGCATGCATAAAATTGAAATCAAAATGAATCAGTTTCCTTAAGATATCAACCATATTTTTGGCATAGCATTATGATAAACCTCTATTTTACCTCCTTTAAACATGATTTTTACTTCTCATTTCGGCAATTTTCGGTAAAACTTCAAGAGTATAGAGGTTGATTAGACATTCTTTACCCCAAATCTGCCTATATGATATGTTTTTGTATTTTCAGGAGTTCGATTGGAAGAAACAAGGAAAACAAGCTACTGTCACATCAAACAGGAGCCAAAAGAAAGTGGCATGGGGGCACCATGCTAGGCAGGGTGACCATGCCACCCAAGAAAACGAGAAAAAGCGGGGCAGCAAAGTGGCACGACCGTGCACTGTAGTGCCTCCCGGCTAATTACCAGGGCGCATTGTAATTAGGGGTCATTCAGTTTTTCTCTCTTCTTCTCTCTCGAAAAATGACGACTTTAGGTTTTTCTTAGATTGGTTTTGTTATTGTTGATTTCAAGGCATTGGATTGGAATCGATTTATGCATTTGGTAGATTTTTGCTGCAGTTAATAAAAAGTACGTTCCTTTACCTTTTTCCTCTTGTGTTTTAGTTCAAAGTTAATACTTTTAATCACGTTCGCGTTCTTGATTGTGGTTGTGATTGAAATGATGATTAGAGACTAAATTTGTTGTTTTGGATTGGGTGTAGCCCCTAGTGTGCGAATTGGAACCATCTTCTAGGTTTTGTGAATGAACGCCCATGTTATAATTGAAGTTTCACTTAGCATGCCAGATGTTCGATGAATTGCCTGAGAGGATTGTATTCATGTTCGAAATTGGGGTTTAGGAGATTAACGAAAGTTAAATCCTCTCGTAGAGTTACTTTGTGAGCAATTGGATTTCTTAACATGAAAATAGTTAGGGTTTCAATTTGGAATTAAGAGTTACTCAATCTTGTGATTTCGTGATTCTGATTTCATGACAATAGATAATTAGGATAACTTGATCAGTCTAATGACCTTTGAGAGAAGGCGTAGATGTGCTTAACTTGTAACCATTCCATTTCAGTTGTCTGCGTGGATCGAATTGCATAACTTAGTTTTTAGTCTATGGAGCACAATAGTGTGGTGAACCCCAATCCAAGACTCTTGTTAGTATTAATTTAGAAAATAGCAATAGTCTTCAGCAGAATAGAATTGTTATTTAGTGAAAACCAATTTTAGTAGACTCTGACCTAAATAGAGTGTTAAAGGTTGGTTCGGTGGTTGAAACCGAGTTCCTTGTGAACACGACCCGTAGCTACAACTGGCACCGTGCACTTGCGGTAATGCAATTTAAAACGTAACACATTACATATATGAGTGACAGAAACAACATATGGTTTCAAAAGATCATGGTCAAAGCTAATATATTGCTTTCAGTTTTAATTTGTATTCTAACTCCTCAGATTATGTCAGTCTTATTTATGATAATGCAGACTCACTCACAATAGTCAACCTTGATTCATTATATCAAAGTCATGACATGAGAAGTTAAGTGATAAGGTAGAACTATGGCACTGGAAGATAATATCCAATTGTGATCTAGATAATAAATAGTAAATATGAAACTTTATGATCATGCTAAAAATGACACGATAAGTCAATTAACGGCACTGTATGATGAATGCTCCTTTGGATGTCTATGTAGAAATCTAATGTTTCAGTATTGATCTAATTACAAGCATTGATAGAATTAAAATTTTATCTATCCCTCATAACATGTAATATCTTTTTATTTTTTTCAAGACAGAGCATTTACCTATGTGTTACATACAACATTGTGACAATTAATATTGGACAAATTAATGATATTGTTAATTATTAATAACAATTTTTAAATGCATTTGTCTTTCATAAATTTCAACAATTAAACTACCATTAATCAAGATGTCTTCACATAATGCAATCATGTCATCACTGTAAATAAGAAATTGCATTACATTGCCGTAAGACAACCGTACTCTATATTGGAAATTTATCATGACAAGTGCATAAAAGAAAGGCACACTACCTTACACCCCCGCCCCCAAAAAGCGTTGTTCACGTGAATGTGAACTAGTGTTTGTTTGAAAGTTTATCAATCACAAGGAAGTTTGTTTGCATGTAATTTTTCATTATATGGTAAAATACAACTACAAAAATGAACTAAATAGCAATATAAATTAAATATCAATAAGTAATAAAGAGATGTATCATATTAGTTAATCATTATATTTAAGTCATCTCAAAAATTACAATCCATTTAAAACTTTAAACGAAGTCGAAAGTACATGCCTCCACTGTCTACACATCAGACTTCGTAGCAAGGATTCATCGTTGGGGGAGGTGGCATTTACCTTACACACGCAACATTGTGGGGATAACCAAACTTAACTTTTACATAGATGCGTGAGCATGGATGCAATAGTTTGTAGCATCTACATGAGCACTAGTCAATTTTGTAAATTGTAGTAAAAAATGTTAGAAGGACCTTGAATGGCTACAGTTTGACATCAACAAAGTCGCATCATCGAACAATATTTTTCAAACTTTGTTGCATTTGGATACAATGTTTAAAGTCATTCAGAAGAAATGGATGGTTGACACAAAATCGCGTAAATTGTAGAAGTTAAGAACACAAGGAGAAATAGCTTCATCAACCAACTACATCAATTACACACAGGGACAGATGCTAGCAGAAATAAAAGATGTGAATCATATGGAAATTAAAAACTATTAACATCAAACAAATAAATGTAACATGTGCAACAGAAAGGCATGTCGTACTTCATCAGTTCATCTTAATCATCCCAACCATTAGTCGTAAGGGTCTGTTTGGTGAAAGGCACACTACCTTACACCCCCCCTAAAAAGCGTTGTTCACGTGAATGTGAACTAGTGTTTGTTTGGAACTTTATTAATCAAACCGAAGTTTGTTTGCGTGTGATTTTTCACTATATGGTAAAATACAACTACAAAAATGAACTAAATAGCGATATAAATTAAATATCAATAAGTAGTAAAGAGATGTATCATATTAGTAAATCATTATATTTAAGTCATCTCCAAAATTACAATTCATTTAAAGTTTTAAACGAAGTCGAAAGTGCATGTCTCTACTGTCTACATATCAGACTTCGTAGCAAGGATTCATCGTTGGGGGAGGTGGGATTTACCTTACACACGCAACATTGTGGGGACAACCAAACTTAACTTTTACATAGATGCGTGAGCCTGGATGCAATAGTGTGTAGCAACTACATGAGCTCTAGTCAATTTTGCAAATTATAGTAAAAAATGTTAGAATGACCTTGAATGGCTACAGTTTGACAACAACAAAGTCGCATCATCGAACAATATTTTTCAAACTTTGTTGCATCTGGATACAATGTTTAAAGTCATTCAGAAGAAATACATGGCTGACACAAAATCACGTAAATTGTAGAAGTTAAGAACACATGGAGAAATAGCTTCATCAATCAACTGCATCAATTACACACACGGGCAAATGCTAGCATAAATAAATGATGTGAATCTTAAGTAAATTAAGAACTATTAACATCAAACCAATAAATGTAACATGTGCAACATAAAGGCATGTCGTACTTCATCAGTTCATCTTAATCCTCCCAACCATTAGTCGTAAGGGTCTGTTTGGTGAAAGGAACACTACCTTACACCCCCCTCCCCAAAAAAACGTTGTTCACCTGAATGTGAACTAGTGTTTGTTTGGAAGTTTATCAATCCAACCGACGTTTGTTTGTGTTTGATTTTTCACTATATGGTAAAATACAACTACAAAAATGAACTAAATAGCAATATAAATTAAATATCAATAAGTAGTAAAGACATGTATCATATTAGTAAATCATTATATTTAAGTCATCTCCAAAATTACAATCCATTTAAAGTTTTAAGCAAAATCAAAAGTACATGTCTCCACTGTCTACATATTAGACTTCATAGCAAGGATTAATTGTTAGGGGAGGTGGAATTTACCTTACACACGCAACATTGTGGGGACAACCAAACTTAACTTTTACATAGATGCGTGAGCCTGGATGCAATAGTTTGTAGCAACTACATGAGCTCTAGTCAATTTTGTAAATTATAGTGAAAAATGTTAGAGTGACCTTGAATGGCTACAGTTTGACATCAACAAAGTCGCATCATCAAACAATATTTTTCAAACTTTGTTGCATTTGGATACAGTGTTTAAAGTCATTCAGAAGAAATACATGACTAACACAACATCGCGTAAATTGTAGAAGTTAAGAACACATGGAGAAATAGCTTCATCAATCAACTACATCAATTACACACATTTGCAGATGCTAGCAAAAATAAATGATGTGAATCTTATAGAAATTAAGAACTATTAACATCAAACCAATAAATGTAACATGTGCAACAAAAAGGCATGTCGTACTTCATTAGTTCATCTTAATCCTCCCAACCATTAGCCGTAAGGGTCTATCTGGTGAAAGGCACACTACCTTACACCCCCTCCGCCCAAAAAGTGTTGTTTACGTGAATGTCAACTAGTGTTTGTTTGGAAGTTTATCTTTCACACCGAAGTTTGTTTGCGTGTGATTTTTCTCTGTATGGTAAAATACAACTACAAAAATGAACTAAATAGAGATGTAAAATAAATATCAATAAGTAGTAATGAAATGTATCATATTAGTTAATCATTATATTTAAGTCATCTCCAAAATTACAATCCATTTAACGTTTTAAACGAAGTCGAAAGTGCACATCTCCATTGTCTACATATCAGACTTCATAGCAAGGATTAATCGTTGGGGGATGTGGGATTTACCTTACACAGGTGCAACATTGTGTGGACAACCAAACTTAACTTTTACATAGATGCGTGGGCCTGGATGCAATAGTTTGTAGCAACTACATGAGCTCTAGTCAATTTTGTAAATTGTAGTAAAAAAATGTTAGAATGACCTTGAATGGCTAAAGTTTGACATCAACAAAGTTGCATCATCGAACAATATTTTTGAAACTTTGTTGCATTTGGATACAACGTTTAAAGTCATTCAGAAGAAATAGATGGCTGACACAAAATCGCGTAAATTGTAGAAGTTAAGAACACATGGAGAAATAGCTTCATCAACCAACTGCATCAATTACACACACGGGCAGATGCTAGCAGAAATAAATGATGTGAATCTTATGGAAATTAAGAACTATTAACATCAAACCAATAAATGTAACATGTGCGACAAAAAGGCATGTCGTACTTCATCAGTTCACCTTAATCCTCCCAACCATTAGTCGTAAGGGTCTGTTTGGTAAAAGGCACACTACCTTACACCCCCTCCCCCTAAAAGCGTTGTTCACGTGAATGTGAACTAGTGTTTGTTTAGAAGTTTATCAATCAAACCGAAGTTTGTTGGCGTGTGATTTTTCACTATATGGTAAAATACAAATACAAAAATGAACTAAATAGCGATATAAATTAAATATCAATAAGTAGTAAAGAGATGTATCATATTAGGAAATCATTATATTTAAGTCATGTCCAAAATTACAATCCATTTAAAGTTTTAAACGAAATCAAAATTACATGTCTCCACTATCTACATATCAGACTTCGTAGCAAGGATTCATCGTTGGGGGAGGTGGGATTTACCTTACACGTGCAACATTGTGGGGACAACCAAACTTAACTTTTACATAGATGCGTGAGCCTGGATGCAATAGTTTGTAGCAACTATATGAGCTCTAGTCAATTTTGTAAATTGTAGTAAAAAATGTTAGAAGGGCCTTGAATGGCTACAGTTTGACATCAACAAATTCGCATCATCGAACAATATTTTTCAAACTTTGTTGCATTTGGATACAGTGTTTGAAGTCATTCAGAAGAAATGGATGGCTGACACAAAATCGCGTAAATTATAGAAGTTAAGAACACATGGAGAAATAGCTTCATCAACCAACTACATCAATTACACACAGGGACAAATGCTAGCAGAAATAAATGATGTGAATCTTATGGAAATTAAGAACTATTAACATCAAACCAATAAATGTAACATGTGCAACAGAAAGGCATGTCGTACTTTATCAGTTCATCTTAATCCTCCAAACCATTAGTCGTAAGGGTCTGTTTGGTGAAGACACAGTACCTTACACCCCTCTCCCCAAAAAAAGCGTTGTTCACGTGAATGTGAGCTAGTGTTT
Source organism: Selenicereus undatus (assembly GCA_017589665.1). Lineage (NCBI taxonomy): Eukaryota > Viridiplantae > Streptophyta > Magnoliopsida > Caryophyllales > Cactaceae > Selenicereus > Selenicereus undatus. The sequence continues at coordinate 9,210,339 of JACYFF010031958.1, read as the reverse complement.
GTTTGGAAGTTTATCAATCAAACCGAAGTTTGTTGGCGTGTGATTTTTCACTATATGGTAAAATACAAATACAAAAATCAACTAAATAGCGATATAAATTAAATATCAATAAGTAGTAAAGAGATGTATCGTATTAGGAAATCATTATATTTAAGTCATGTCCAAAATTACAATCCATTTAAAGTTTTAAACGAAATCAAAAGTACATGTCTCCACTATCTACATATCAGACTTCGTAGCAAGGATTCATCGTTGGGGGAGGTGGGATTTACCTTACACGTGCAACATTGTGGGGACAACCAAATTTAATTTTTACATGGATGCGTGAGCCTGGATGCAATAGTTTGTAGCAACTATATGAGCTCTAGTCAATTTTGTAAATTGTAGTAAAAAATGTTATAAGGGCCTTGAATGGCTACAGTTTGACATCAACAAAGTCGCATCATCGATCAATATTTTTCAAACTTTGTTGCATTTGGATACAATGTTTGAAGTCATTCAGAAGAAATACATGGCTGACACAAAATCGCGTAAATTATAGAAGTTAAGAACACATGGAGAAATAGCTTCATCAACCAACTACATCAATTACACACAGGGACAAATGCTAGCAGAAATAAATGATGTGAATCTTATGGAAATTAAGAACTATTAACATCAAACCAATAAATGTAATATGTGCAACAGAAAGGCATGTCGTACTTCATCAGTTCATCTTAATCCTCCAAACCATTAGTCGTAAGGGTCTGTTTGGTGAAAGGCACACTACCTTACACCCCTCTCCCCCAAAAAAGCGTTGTTCACGTGAATGTGAGCTAGTGTTTGTTTGGAAGTTTATCAATCAAACCAAAGTTTGTTTGCGTGTGATTTTTCACTATATGGTAAAATACAACTACAAAAATCAACTAAATAGCGATATAAATTAAATATCAATAAGTAGTAAAGATATGTATCATATTTGCAAATCATTATATTTAAGTCATCTCCAAAATTACAATCCATTTAAAGTTTTAAACGAAATCAAAAGTACATGTCTCCACTGTCTACATGCCGGACTTCGTAGCAAGGATTCATCGTTGGGGGAGGTGGGATTTACCTTACACACGCAACATTGTGGAGACAACCAAATTTAACTTTTACGTATATGCGTGAGCCTGGATGCAATAATTTGTAGCAACTACATGAGCTCTAGTCAATTTTGTAAATTGTAGTAAAAAATGTTAGAAGGACCTTGAATGGCTACAGTTTGAAATCAACATAGTCGCATCATCGAACAATATTTTTCAAACTTAGTTGCATTTGGATACAATGTTTAAAGTCATTCAGAAGAAATAGATGGCTGACACAAAATCGCGTAAATTGTAGATGTGAAGAACACATGGAGAAATAGCTTCATCAACCAACTACATCAATTACACACATGGGCAGATGCTAGCAGAAATAAATGATGTGAATCTTATGGAAATTAACAACTATTAACATCAAACCAATAAATGTAACATGTGCGACAGAAAGGCATATCGTACTTCATCAGTTCATCTTAATCCTTCCAACCATTAGTCGTAAGGGTCTGTTTGGTGAAAGGCACACTACCTTACACCCCCTCTCCCCCAAAAAAGCGTTGTTCATGTGAATGTGAACTAGTGTTTGTTTGGAAGTTTATCAATCAAACCAAAGTTTGTTTGCATGTGCTTTTTCACTGTATTGTAAAATACAACTACAAAAATGAACTAAATAGCAATATAAATTAAATATCAATAAGTAGTAAAGAAATGTATCATATTTCATTATATTTAAGTCATCTCCAAAATTACAATCCATTTAAAGTTTTAAACGAAGTCGAAAGTGCACGTCTCTGCTGTCTACATATCAGACTTCGTAGCAAGGATTGATCGTTTGGGGATGTGGAATTTACCTTACACAGGCGCAACATTGTGGGGACAACCAAACTTAATTTTTACATAGAGTCGTAGACCTGGATGCAATAGTTTTTAGCAACTACATGAGCTCTAGTCAATTTTTGTAAATTGTAGTAAAAAATGTTAAAAGGACCTTGAATGGCTACTTTTTTACATCAACAAAGTAGCATCATCAAACAATATTTTTCAAACTTTGTTACATGTGGATACAATGTTTAAAGTCATTCAGAAGAAATAAATGATTGACACGAAATTGTGTAAATTGTAGAAGTTAAGAACACATAAAAAAATAGTGCCATCAATCACTACATCAATCACACACATGGGCGGATGCTAGCAGAAATTAGGGCAGACAAAAATTCGGGTTCGGGTCAAATTCGATTGGGACAAATCGAACAATGTCAAAATTCGGACAAGAAATTGATGTCCAATACTCGGTTTTTTCGGGTCGGACAATTCAGACAAGGCTGAATTCGGATCTAAATCGGGTTCGGATAATAAAATATAAAAAATGGTGTGTCCGAATTCAAAATTCGGACGAAAAATTCATTACCCTGCCCAGTTTTTTTCAGGTCGGACAAATTCGAATATTCAGGTCGGACAACTTTTTTTCTAGCTCTAGCAGAAATAAATGATGTGAATCTTATGGAAATTAAGAACTATTTACATCAAACCAATAAATGTAACATATGCAATAGAAAGGCATGTCTTACTTCATCAGTTCATCTTAATCCTCCCAACCATTAGTCGTAAGGGCCTATTTGGTGAGTAGAAGTGGAATGGAATGTAATCAGGACTTACTATCTGGGGGTTGAGAATGGAACTTGAATCATGAACTCAAGTGTTTGGCAAAGAATTGGAATAGAATCAAGTTCCAATCCTTGTTGTTTAGCTAACAATTATAGAATGGAATCATCTTCGACTTTTAAGATTGTATATATTAATATAAGTTATCTCCTTTTTAACTACTATCATCATTATCGTCATTATCATGATTATTTATTTTGACTTTATAATCAACTGTTTTGTATTTTTTTTATAAACAATGTCCGCTCCGTACATATCAAATAGATAACATATTACGTTAGAAAAAGGAATCAAATAAGATGAACAAAGTAATAGATCAAAATGGGAGGAAACACATCAACAAAGATGGGAAAAAAAAGGCAAAGAAATAAAACAACAAGCCTTAAAAACAAAAGAAAATGAAGCACAAAATTTAGAACAAAAATTAAGCAGCAAAAAATATGAAGACATATGAGCCCCAAAACTAAAGCAACAATTAAAGCAAAAGGCATTTAAAAAAAAAAAGAAAGGAAAGGAAAATGAAACAGAAGAGCCTATAATGAAAATTAATAAAAAAAAAAGATTAAAAACAAACAAGGCATGCTAGCGCTTAAAATAAAGCAAAATGCCTTTAGAAAAAAAAGAAAGAAAATGCGTCAAAAGATCTGGAGGGAGAATTAAAGTAAGAAGGGAAAACCGGAAAAGTCATATCAAGATAAAGCAAGCACTGACAAAAGAAGAAGAGAAGACGCAAGCAGATCCAGAAGAAGAAAGCACAATGGAACGAAAATACCTAAGAGCATTCCCATAAGAATTTCAATTTTTGAAACTCTGCTTTGTCACATTAGTAAAAATTTTATAATTTTAAAACTTGCATTTCATTACTTCTCCAACCTATGAAACTCAATTTTAATCATCTAATAAAAATATTTATCATTGACCCACCTTATAATACACAACCTATTTTTTAAATTATTTAAAAACCATATACTTCCTCCAAAAAAAAAGAAAAAACAAAAAAAAACAAAAAAAATGAAAAAGGTGGTCCGCGGGGTGTTGAGCGGTTTTTGAGGGGGAATGGAAAATTAAATTAAAAAAAAAAGAAAAAAAAACCTCAAATACTCGATTGTCAGTCGTAGTACTTAAGGGTCGATCCTCAGTGAAGACTTTTAGATTATGGTCATGTAAAGGGTGAATTAACTAATCAACCTAATATTAACTATGCTAATCCAAGTTAGGTCATTTAAAGAAAACCTAAGTGCTCAATTTAAACTAAATGATCTAAATCAGACTAAGCCTAAGTTTTTGACTAAATGTGTGCATATTAAGGAGATTATGCATTAACTAGCTATAAACGACTACTAAAATCAGAACCTAAAACTACCTGACCTAACTTGAAATCACCAAACTCACCACATTCAAATCAATCAAATTATTTGAATAAGCCAAACTGAGGAACACTGAAATTAAACAGATGTAACATGAACTAAAACCCTAAGAGTTTAACTAACTACTTACATTCTGCAATTTATTTGAACTAAATAAGGAAAAGGGGAAGCAAAGCAAGAACTGAAATCAAATTCTATGACAAACACATAGAAATGAAACTGGGGAGGGGAAGTACGAATACCATCAATCATCAACACCCATTATCAACAACCAAATTCTCCAACCAAGCCAAAAACTAACCAAAACTAGGCAAGCTGAAATTAAAACAGAGCAAGCAAAAGCAGGGGCAGGGGAAGAATCAGCAAAATTGAAACAGAGCTTCAACGAAACAGGGGAGGAGAAATTTTCGAACCTAGTTGCAACTCAACTTCGATGGCCACCAGGAACGTCACCAGGACCACCTTAGCAACCCAGTCACAGTGAAGAATGGCAAAAGAACACGAACAAAACAAAAAAAAATTCAGGGAAAGGGGATTCGAATGAAACTTGACAACTAACATACGATTTCTGTAAAATCAAACCCAAATCATGAATTACAACTAGAAAATAAGAGATTGCAATGAATTCAAACCCTAAACCGAATCTAAAACCTAACCCTAATTCGGAAAATTGACATTAAACCTGAAATTCAAATATGAAATTGAAATTAACAACGAAATTTAACGAAACTAAACCTAAAACGAAATTTAAAATCCTAATCTAACCCTAAATTACTAACCTAAAATACCTAAAACTCGAACCTCCATGGCGTCTTCTTCCTCCTTTTATACCCGAACCCTTTGCCTCTGGACCCTTCGATCTGATAATGTTTGTGTCATGGATGGAGGAGATGAAGCCAGGGCAGGAGGTAGACGTGGCCTGGTGGTGGGATGGGGTTGAATAGGACGAATTCGAAACCGTGGGTTGGGGTGGTTTTGGGGTTTCGAGGTTTGGGGAATACGGTGGGCTAAGTGGTTTCTGGGTTTGGGATAAGGGATAAGAGCGAGAGAGAGAGAGAGATGACGAGGTAGAGAGAGAGTGGAGCGAGATGGGAGTTCGAAGGTTCCGGGAAGGGTCTGGGTTTCTGGGAACGAATAAGCAGGGCAACGCGAGCAGGAAGGAGAGAGAGCGTGAGGAAGGGGAGGGGGTCTTTAAGCGCTGAACCGGTCCAACTGAACCGGTTTTCCTGAACCGGCCAGTCCGGTTTAATCTGGACCGGTCTGGTTTTTTTCCTTGTGCTGCTTGGGCCGGTTCTTCAACCTCCGACACTTCTTCTATTTTTCTCACTTTTTCCGCCATTTAAGCCCTTTTTCTGCATTTATTCAAAATCTGCAAAATAAAATAAAATCAATTAAAAACCTAAAAAAAATTTATTAAAACGAGCATAAAATCGGTGAAAAAGTACCTTAAAAATAGATCATTTTTGGTTCAAACACGGGGTGCCACGGACAAGCGTTTCCCCCTGCGTGGCACACCTCTCTCTCACCTCTCATTTGCTGACAAGTGGCCATGGGGGGCCCTGCGTTCCCGGATCTTACACCCGCTGCTAGTGCTCTAAAAACCACCCACCAAAAAAAGATCGACAAACTGAAGGCCAACCACTGCGACTGGTTGCGCCTCCTTCATCTTCAACGGCCGATGGCGGCGTCTTGATCCTCATCAGCAGTCAATGGTGGTATCGTCCCATATATTATTCTCTGCTAAAGTTAGGGTTTGGGCAATGGGTT
>JACYFF010031958.1:9177316-9193882 GCA_017589665.1 Selenicereus undatus | reverse complement strand
TATATATATAGAGAGAGAAAGAGACAGAGAGACAGAGAGAGAAAGAGAGAGTGTGGCGAAACCAAGATTTTTTGGGAGGATGCTCGAAAACAATAGTACACAATGAAAATGTATTGCAACCGGCTGATGGTTTGTGAGTTGTAAAAATGAAGAACGTTAGAAAAAAATGAAAATGTTTACGAGAAGGCTTGAACCTGCGACTTTATAAGTCACGACAGCTGAGACATAACACACTCTAGCTACTAAGCTAAGGCATTTCAATGTCACTATCTGCCATGTTTTTTAATAGTAAACTTCTACTTTTTTTAAATTTCTTGTCGTTTATTACATTTTTTTGGGAGGGGTGTCGGGTGGCTTCACTGCACCCATGCTACCTTTGCCCATAATATATATGTCTAGATCATATTTGTGTAGAGTTGGGCTAGATACTCTCTTTAAGTTGATTCTAATTAAAGAAAGGATTAAGGGAAATCCTATTGCTTACAACTTTCTCTAGACCTTTGGGAAAACATTAAAAAAAGACTCGAATAGTACGATCCTTTCATCACCCCAAAATAAATGAAAGGGGTGATCTCATAGAATCATAGGAAACATGTTTTATTTCTATCGAACTAAAATAAAACGAACAAAAAGAAATGTGTTGATTGAAGCAATCTCTCGGTTGGAGAAATCAAAACAAGAGGAATGAACTTTTTCCTTTCTATGTTACCATCGCTATCATCCCAAATCTTCTTGCCTCATATGTTTGAGGATTCCTTCTTGAAGTTGACCAGTCACTACAAGAAAAAGACTAAATAAAGACGGAATTGACGACGGAACACGGTTAATCAGCGACGGAATTTTAACATCAGCAACGGAATACGGCTGTCGGATTTTCGCTCGTCGCTGAGTACCCGGCGACAGAATTTCAAAATTCCGTCGTTAATGGCGACAGATTCAGCAACAGAAATTGCAATATACTTTTTTTTGGCGAGGGAAGTTGGCGGGGCAGGGGGTGGTGATGAAATGAGCCATTCGTCGCCATCAGCGACGGAAATTCCATCGCTGATGGCGACGGATGCTTAATTCCGTCCCCCCCCCTAAATTTCATCTCAATCCGTCACCATTCCGTCGCTAGGTTTCTCTTTTCTAAAAATAAAATCGCTTGTTTTTTTATCATATCCGCACATACAATTCAATCATTGCAAGAAATTTACCAGGTCTTCGCACTCAATCAACATCCAATGGCTTCGAATATGATTTCATTCGAAGCGTTCTCAATAATTTCAAGCCACACAGAGATGGAATTTCACATCCAGCGCAACACTTCCAACCAAGAGTTTTCAATTCACAAACCACAAGTTCCAAACAAAGTCTGTACATATCACAAACCACAAATCCAAACAAACCAGAGGTTGTCAGTAATTGAGAATAAAGTTATATATATATTTGCAGAAGAGAGAAAAGCAAGAGCCAAATGGGAGGGGAGTGAAATAAGCACCAGGGTGATGGGAGTGAAACAAGCAGAAAGGGGAGGGGAAGCAAGTAGTAAGAGATGTACTTCGTGAAGAATCAAGCAGAAGAGCCACCAGCTGAAGAAAAACTGCAACCAACTCAATCATCCTCATCCCCATCCTCATCCTCTTCCTCTGCCTCACCATCTTCCTCATTATGTTGCGAGTGATGAGTAAATGGTGGCTGAGATTCCGAGCCAGACGCCTGTTGCATTTGAAAAAAAGCTTGGAAGCGCTGATCAATGCTCATCATTTGTTGGCTCAGTTGTTGGTTGCTTTGGGCGAGCAATTTGTTGGATTCCTCCAGTTGCTTACATTTCTCCATAACCAACCGGTACCTTTTAGCTTGTGAAGTTAGCTCAACCCCCAAGTTGGTTACTACACCCCTTAAGTCATTGAGCTTTTGTTGCGATGGCGTAGAACTGGTACCTGCTGACAGACATTTTAGTGAAGTACGCATTAGTATTGCAATTAAGTAAGTTCAATGCTTAACCATGGTCATTGAAACTTTAATATGAAAACTGTACTGGATTTTTTAGTGGGACTGAAGTAACCAATTCCCTCATGTTGACAATCTCGTCACCCATGTCATAAATACGACCCTTCTTGTTCTTGAACGTCTTCACCCACAACTCATTTGGGTTTAGAAATGACTGGTTTGGATCTTGAGAAGTGTCATCCCCGGTCCCTTGAGAGTTGATAACATTTTGAAAATCACATTCAAAGGATTCCTACAATACCGCAACATGCGCACGAAATCATGCATACTACAATTACTTAAAATAAAGTATACAAGTTCATGTTGAACTACCAATGAAGATTGAGAATAGCTAATTGCTTACATATGTTTGTTGTGATTTCTTGTCAACCCAAGGGGCATCTTCTTTGCCCTGGAGTTTGTGAGTGCGACTGAATAATTCAATAATGGTGGGTTCCGTCCCAAATTGTTCTCTCTATGTATGTGCCAGAAAGAATGATGTCAAGCACAACACAAAATATAGTATTAAACTTAAACAAATATGTAGCAAACATTAATTCATTTACCAGACGCCGCCTATGCTCATGCATAGGGATCGAGCCACAAGTGTGGAGAGATGGGCCACCACTTTCTGGAGTTCCCAGTCGATTCTTCTAGGTTATTTCATGCAATTTCTTGCAATGTTCATTCGCCCAGTGCTATTGGAGTTCCTCCCATTGAGCATCGCCGAGCCAAACAGGCTTTTTGTTATGCTTCCTTGCTTTGCCGAAGAACTCTCTCAAGCATGCATTGCTTCGGTTTTCAAAATTCCTTCTTATGCGGTCCTCATGGACTGGATCCCGAGTAAACCACTTCTGCAATTATGAAAACAAAAAACACATCAAATAATTCAATAGTAATTTATCACGTTCACAGAAATTGTTAATACAAAGTCACTATAGTTACCTTGAACTCTCCAAACCACAAATCTCGTACTGGTTTGGGCACTTTGCTCCAAGTAGGCCAAGCTCCGTCAAATTTGCTTTGAAATATGAGCGAAATCCTACTAACAGCACCATCATTGGGAAGAAACCTAATTGAACATAACACATCAAATTCATTACTTGTTATGCAAAGTTCATGTAGTACTTCATAAGATATAATAAATGAAGACTTACCCGTTACCATCTGGCTCAATCCAAGTCCTAGCTTGAGTGCTCCCATGACTGGATTGTGCTTCACTTTCACCACTTGCAATGTTCTCTTGGGACTAGTTTGTGTTAAGGTAAGCGGGTTGGGGAGTGGGCTGCACAGTGTGAACAACATGGGGGTTTGGACGAATGTTGTAGGCAAATTGGCCATACATGGTACTTTGGTTGGGAATATATGAGGTCTGATGATGGAAAACCCCAAATGGGGGAGACAGTGGTCTTGAAATATCAGTATGTAAGCAGCCATTGTGGCTCCTGGCTGAACTGGTATATGAGGTACCTGGGGGGGAAGATGGATCAATGTCCATTGCGGTCGGATCTACAGCTGAGCTCCTACGCCCTTGTCCTCTACCTCGAGGGGAGGACTTAGCTCGATGAGAACTTGAATCTATACTTGAAATAAGTGACAATAAAACCAAGTACAAATATATAATGATTGCACATATAAACTGTTTTCCTCATACATCATAATAGGTACGTAGGTTACACATATTTTGCAAAGCTCATTCATACAATATAAGTAAAGTCACTACCAATTGTTTGACATGCAAAGTACTCAAATACATAAGAATTCATAACCATTCAATCACCTATGTCCTCATTTGCATCCTCATCCTCATCAATGTTATCGTCATTATCATCATACAAATGTAAATTTTCTTCAGCTTCTTCTATTTCATTACTGTCATCCCACTCCCCCTCTTCATCACCCTCATCATTCTCTACCTCATCTATCTCGTCATTACCCTGAATGAATGAAAATCCTATTTCATCATTAACCTCTTCCGGTGGTGCACTTTCATCCACTAATAATACATGGATGGCGTTATTCACAGGTTCGACGATAGTCGTCATGTCCGTTTGTTGGTACACAGTAGGTAGAGTGTACTGTTGATCCACTCTCGCCCTTGGTTTGGGTGGTATGACAACAAGCCAATTAGCCATATCCCTTTAGCGACCTGCATGTGGCATGAAGTATACTTGTGATGCGGTGTTTGGGAAGATAAATGGGTCGTACTTTCGGTACCTTCTTGTATGGTAGACCTCAACAAGGTTGCTTAGTTTATGAGATCGTGTCCCACAATTCAATGTGTGGTCGAACCACTCACAACTGAAGAGCACACATCGTTTAAGTGGTTCGCCTATGTACTTAATTTGGACAATATCCTTCAGTACACCATAATAATCATTCTCAATATCGCCTTCCCTAGTGCCAAAAACACCAACACCACAATTATATGTTTTTTTCCTGACGCTTCGAGCTTCTGTGTGGAATTTGAATCAATTTACTCTATATGCTGTCCACATCGACACATACCGCTTTGGCTTCACAGCCAATTGGCTAAAATATCAATGTTTGTCGGTCTCAAATAGTTGAATATAATGCACCTAAGGTGACATAACATGTGGTTTTAATTAATACAATGCACCTAGTTAACTGTTATGTTAAAATTATGAATAAATGAGTTAAAATACTTACATTCTCACTAAACCAATCTGCGAAATAAGTTTCGATGATGGTGTCGACATCTGCGTCACTAACATTGGGATGCGCAGTTCTAACTTATTCTGTGAAAATTATATCACATTTTATGAAGCCTATTAATATACTTGCGCTCTGAATGATCAACTCAATTGGAAGTGAAAATACCACTCACCCTATATAAGGTTTAACATCATCACAATTTAACAGCACGTGAAGATGGGCAGCAACATATTCGGCATCTGTGAGATACCTTGATCTTTCCCTACCAATAACGGTCCCTTGCGGTGCAAACACGGACAGAGTTGAAAAATGATTAATATGTTCTTTGTCATCCTCATTTCTCCTGCACCTAGTGCGCATGGAGGACACATTAGAGCCGAAGTAATAGGAGGTGAAAAATGTCCTTTCTGTCTTTAGGTATGCTTCTGTGATTGAATCTTCAGGACACGATTGTTGTTTTATCTTTTTCTTCAATCGACCAAAGAACCTACCAAATTCACAATTGCATTCACTTCTAAGTGATTCCACATATAAGAATTGAGATACGGTTTCATCGATTATAGTATAATTTACCTCTCAAATGGATACATCCATCGGTATTGTACTGGACCACCTAGTTGAGCATCTTCTACCAAATGCACTGGCAGGTGCTCCATCACATTGAAAAAGTCAGAAGAAAAAATGGTCTCCAACTTACACAAAGTGATGACAAGGTTGCGATGCAGTTCCTCAAGCATATCCTCTTACAATGTTGTTGAGCATAAGTTCTTGAAGAACTGACTTATCTCAATAAGAGGTTTCAACACATCATCTGGGAGTACACCAAATGCAATTGGTAAAAGAGTCTCCATGAAGACATGACAATCATGACTTTTTATGTTGTTGAACTTAGCCTTGTTAAGATCCACGATATTCCTCAAATTAGAGCAAAATCCATCAGGCATTTGAAGATCCTTCACTCATTCACACAACTCTTTTCGTTTATCCACAGGAAGTAAGAACTTCCCTTTTGGTGTAACTGGTTTACCACTTGGGCTTGAATGCAAATGTAATTATGGTCTATCACATATTTTTGCAACATCTATTCTTGATTTGGCATTGTCCTTTGCTTTTCCATGAACATCCATAACAGTGTTGATAATGTTCTCGAAGAAGTTCTTTTCAATGTGCATCACATCCAAATTATGGCGGAGCAGTTGATGTTGCCAATAAGGCAACTCCCAGAAAATGCTCTTCTTCGTCCAGTTGTACTCATTTTTCTTAAATCCTGGTATAAAAAAGTTACCATTTGTACTTACTATTGGGTAATCTTTCACCTCAGCATAAAGTTCTTCCCCAAATAGTCGGTGAGGAGGACCCCTTGTAATAGTTTTGTCTTTTCTAAATATTGTTCTATTTCTTCTGAACGCATGATTCTTTGAAAAAAACACTGATGACAGTCAAATGATGAGAATTTACCTCCATTTCTCAATCTCAAAGCCTTTTGTTATTTCATACATACGGGACATGCCAATTGCCTATTAGTACTCCACCCAGATAACATTCCATATGCGGGAAAATCATTGATGGTTCATATAAGTGCAACCTTCATCTGAAATGTATGCCCTGTAGAAATGTCATAAGTCTTAACTCCAACATCCCACAACTCTTTCAACTCATCAACAAGAGGTTGTAAATATACATCTATCTTGTTCTTGGGATTTTTGGGCGCAGGGATTACACAAGTCAGGAGCATAAACGATGTGGTCATACACATTTCAGGAGGGAGGTTATAAGGTGTAACGACCACCGGCCAAATGGAGTATGATCTTGAAGACAATGTGTAAGGATTAAATCCATCAGCACATAAGCCAAGCCTCACATTCTGAGCCTCTGCAGCAAATTCAGGGTACTTGGTATTGAAATGTTTCCATGCAGCCCCATCTGATGGATGACATAAAACACCCTCCCTACGTAAATGTTCATAATGCCATCTCATGTGCTCTGCACTACTTCTTGATGCGTACAACCTCTGCAACCAAGGTTTTAACAGCAAGTAATGCATCCTTGAGTATGGCAATGGATTTTGATTCCTTTGTTGTGGCATTTGCCTCTTCCATCTTGAATGCCCACAAAACTTGCACGCATCCAAGTTTGCGTCCTCCTTATAAAATAGCATGCAACCTTTCCGGCAATAATCAATTTGGATGACATCGTTGTCGAGATCTTTAACAGCCTTCTTTGTTTGCCCATACTTGTTTGGCACGCAGTTGTTAGGGGGACACATCTCTTTCATTAATTGAACAACTTCATTGAAACAATTTTGAGGCATATTATAATCAGATTTAATACTCAACAGTCTCACTACCGCAGATAGCTCATTGTGGGTGGAGTAACTATCATATAAGGGTTGTTGAGCAGTTTGAACCATATTATAAAATGGTTCTCGGCAAGTGCTTGACACCTTTTCCCTTACATTTTGATTTGCTATTATAGCATCGTCAACCATGTCATCCATTCGATCTATGTAGGATTCAGAATAGTCATTATTAACATGATTTGAACCTACAACTTCGGAAATTTCACTATTTGAATACCCAGAACTATATTTATGATATTCTATTTCCCCATGACTTATCCAAAACCAATACCCTTGCACTACATAAGATGCATCTTGACCTCATCAGGTGTCAAGTACACCCTATTTCTGCATTTCACACAAGGACATCTATACTTTTTCCCATTTAGAAACTCTGTCTGTGTACGTACAAATTGATCGAATTGGTTTACTCCATCTAAAAATTCTTGCGTATAACCACTACGATAAGACAGTAATCTATTATACATCCACCTACAATGTGAAGGACCACTCATATTCTGCTCAAATAATAATAACCACATAAGGTATTTGATAAGAATTAATTTTAATCAAAATTATAATAATTATATAAATTACGCAATCATATATTATGTATGTTTACTTTAAAATTTTCACATGCACAAAAAAAAAACTTATAAATTTCTATAAATATACTTACATTCTCAAGAATATCACAAAACTAATAATTCATACATAGTTGATCACTTTATTCCACCAACATATCAAATTTCAACTTAAAATTACCAAATCTAAGTGTACATTACATTGGGCGAAATCTTTAAACAAATATGAGCTACAACTTCATACAAACATCACATTTAAACAAAATTATAAACTAAAGCATCTCAACCCACCAACATATCAACTTTCAAGTTCACATCACCAAACCTAAACCCTAAATTGCATTGAGCAAAATCTCCAACTAAATTTCGACAACATTATCAATTAAAACATTTCATTCCATCAACATATAAAATTTCAACTTCAGACTACCAAACCTCAACCCTAAATCGCATTTACCAAATTCTTGTAACGAATTAAAGTAATAACCTCACACAAATTGCACATTTCAACAACATTATCAATTAAACCATTTCATTCCATCAACATATCAAACTTTAACTTCAAACTACCAAACCTAAACCCTAAATCGCATTTACCCCAATCTTGAACCAAATTAAAGTAATAACCTCACACAAACACCACATTTCAACATAAATATGAATTAAATATGAAATTCTAACAATGTAATACAAAAATTTGTAGAAATTACAAGTAGTTTAGTTGAAAAAAATACCTCAATTTACTCCAAAAAACCGGCAGTGAGGGGGCGGCGACTGGCGGTGGAGGCGGTGACAGAAGGCGCCGGGGGGGGGGGGGCGGGGGACGGCCGGCGGAAGAGGCAGCCAGTGGCCGGGTGGCAGCAACAGCGCACGACATCCCTCTCTCTTTCTTTAAAGCTTTGCAAAATGAAACCAAAGAAATCTAGTTTCATTTTAAAGGGGTTGCCAGCCCCTTTTTTTAAAAAAAAAAATCTTTTTTTTTGCGATGGAATTTCCTTCTCCTAGTTTTTATTTTTAAAAAAAATTAATTATGGCGACGGAATTCTGTCAATTCTGGCGACATATTAAAATTTCTATCGCCATATCTGTTACATAATCTGGCTTTTTTGTAAAACTCTTTTTCAGTCGCCACTTCCGTTGCCAAATCTATCGTTAATTTTTTCCGTCGCTGAATTTCGTCGTTAATATGAACTTTTTTAGTAGTGTCGACAGCGGCACCAATACGAGATCTTGCACCCCATGTCTCTTCGGCTCCATCTTGACTCATCTTTGAAGGCCATCAAGGAAACAAAAGAATGCATCGTACTTCACCATACTTGGAATCTCCAAGAATAGCTCTTGGGACTCCTTGACATACTCCTAAATGTGACCCTCGTTGTGTTTGAGGTGTCAAAGCTTGGCCCTAAACCCATATTCAACATCCTCCGGATAAAACTGTTCTTGAGTTCCCTCTTGACCCATCCCAAGTGTTAATGAGATTAGACCTTTTTTTGATGTCGTCACATCTAAAACCCACCATGCAAGGGCAATATCCTTAAGAAAGAGGACGTGTTGATGTTTGAGTGTCCTTCTCATTGCCCATTGCCCCAAAATAGGCATTGAGTTCCCATATGAAGTTATCATCTCCTTTCCACTCCTAGCCCATTAAAGGTTGGAGGTGTGGGTGCTTTCACCTTCGGTGCGGTAGTCACTTGGATAGCCCCACCGTTGATCACTACATCCATGCACACCTTGATTTGTGTCACAAGAACCTTAACCCTTGCCTTATAGGCTTTAACTCGACCTTACAAGCTCAGAGTTCACAATCCCTGGCGGCCACTGTTGCCTAATGAAAGGCTTAGATCTCCTTGTTGAAGTCGGCCACCACAGAGTTCACCGCTGCTTGCATCTCTACACGAAACTCCTTCATGTCCTCCTCAGACTTGAGCTCCTCAATGCTCTTGTCCATGTCATCGACCTTACCCTTTAGGGCGGACATGAAGGCCTTGATCTTCTCTAGCCTTGCCTCTATAAGGCCTATCACGTGCATGTTCTTATTTGTGTCCTTCTTGCCACTTTGTTGGTTGTTGGTGGAAGTCCCACTTGTGCTTGACGTGGTATTCCCCAAAGTTTGGCTCTAATACCAAATATCACGGGATAATTTTTGCACAACCTTGAATTCCATGTGGCTATAGCAAACTTCCCCTAACCTTATCACTCCGCCAGTAAGCTTTCCCAAGAATGTTTGACTTAGGCTTAGGAAGACTAAGTAAGTTAAAGAGAAAACAAGAGAACACACATGAGAGTTTTTGAGAATGTCTTTTATTACCTAAAGGCTTGTTTGGTTTACAAATAAGACCCCTTAGGGATATACACATAGGACTCTACCTCTTGAATGGACGAACAACTAATACTAAACATCCAGAATTTTTCACACAAATGTCCTAAATATTTATCAGTTTAGAACTTTATAGAACATTCTAGAGAGTATTTTATAATATTTTAGTACAACCTAGAAGATTCTAGAGTACTCTTAAAGACCACAGACACTCTAGAAGGTTCTTGAACAGTCCAGATGATTCTGTAGCGCTCCAGGATGCTCGAGACTGTTCAAGAAGATTTCAACGTATTCTAGAAAGTTCAAGAGCATTTTGAAGGATCTTGGAACATTTTGGAAGTCTCCAAAAACTTGGCTCGTGACGCAAGACACAAATGCAATACATGAGACGTGTTTTTGGAGAGAGATAATATATGCGTGCCATCTGGAGATTTGATGAGTTTATGTGCTACATAGAAATAATAATATTTTAAAGAATGCTTATTATTGTTGTATTTTGATTTGGGGAAAATTCTCTCTTTGTTTTTTTCCCTTTGGGTCTGATTTAGGGTTCTTTGCATTCTTCCCCTTTTCTTGTTTTTTTAATTAAATTACTAAATTTTAGTAACATTTTCCGACAAATGGGATTCTTTTTTATTTGATTTAATAAAGATACATATTTTAAAAGTCCAAACAAAATGTGCTAGAGGTGAAAAGAACATGTCGTTTTTTCCTAGAATGACAACAACGAAGATGAAATTCATGCATTAGAAACAATCACATGGATGTTCAAATAATTTTGGGTTCATAAGATTGTGTTACCCCCAAAGCTAGCCGATGAAAAGATAACACGTGCTAAAATCATAAAAAAATCAAATTCTAATTTTTGGATCATCATTCACCACTAATTAACATTCTATAAACTGCAGTCACATATATAATGAAATAAGTGCAAATAATTATTATCTAAAACTCATGTGCTAACAAATCCTTCTCTATTGTCCATTATAATTACTGTTATTTAAAGCAATTATGTCTTGTATTTGTTGCCTTTTGCTATGAAATGATTTCAGCTTCTAAAATATTTTCTCCAAACTTTTTATGTGGGTCTATTGAAATTCGGTATCTCTGGTGGGCGGTCATGTCCGTAGAGATAAGACTATCTACACCTAGATCTCCAAAAATCTCGTGAAAGTATGACTCACACTGAAAGTTGTTGTTATCATTGTTGTTGTCTTCAAAATGGATAAATATGATTTTTCTTTTTTTAAGGTTAGGGGCAAAAATGATTAACATAGATTTCTTTATTCACTAGTAGTGTACAAAAGGGGTTTATGAAACACAATATATCTAAAAAATAACTTGATGAATTTGATCGATGTTTTGTTTTACCATAATAGTTAGCTCATACTTTATGCCTTTTCTAGCCCCAATAATTGCGTTTCGTTGTGCATGCATATTCTAGCTTGCAGATGCATTTAACCTAAAAGCCTTCAAGGGTTGTGTTAGGATAGGTTAGGAATTGAATGAACAATAAAGGAATCACAAGTACGATAATAATAGCAAGACAGAGAAAAACAGACACAAATTAACACCAAGAATTTACGTGGAAACCCGAAACGGGAGAAAACCACGGACGGCGATCAGCAAATAATCCACTATAGAGATGGGGGAGTACAAAACTGATCTCAGAGCGATGTGCTATAGGAAGAGATCAGAAAGCGATTACAAATCACTCAGAACGCTCTCTCACAAAAATAGGAATAACAGAACTTAAACTCTTATGGATGCTTGTGTTTTGTGTTATTGGGATAATTATTAAAGCCTAGGCTAGGCCCTTTATATAAAATTTAGAGGTGTCAGGATGCAAAACCCTAGGAGTAATCCTAGCCACCAATAGCCCAAACTCGTTGAAGCTCATAGTGGATAAAACAATTTTGGGCCATTAAACCCAACAGGTTGAACCAACAAGGTTCTCATCTAAACACTCCAATCACAAAACACTGTGTGTATTGACTATTAGAATCCTAAATTAATTTGCCTAGCAAGAGGGTCAATGGTCATAAGCGTTAGAAAACATATAATAAAGAATTATGGAAGAATAATGCCCCTTCAGCAAAGCTAAGACAATGAAAAAGAAAAACAATGAAAGAACCAGCACCAGACTTCCAATTCTTCTAGCCAGCTGACCAAAAAAAGAGGGGAAAAAATTGGATGCTTGCCTGTACAGCTGTTCTTGAATAAGGGGATGCCTACCAATATCCCTCCCCTTTATTTTAGCTTGTTCATGAACTACTAAAACAGGCTGCAGGGTTTTTTGAGCTTAGTGGGTCATCCAAACAAGTCCAAACTTTCAACAGTACAGTCTGGATTGTATTCCAGCACAGTCTAGTTTTTGATGAAATTTGGAAAGCTTTCAGCCATGCATTGTTCACGTGCCTTAGGGGTTGGAAGGACTGCTAAAGTATTTATCAAATGCATGTGCAAATTTGATCAAGAAGGGACCCCATGAACTGCTTTTATCCAGCCAATGTTTGGAGAAAATAGGCTTCAATCTAACCCTGTACAGTTTACAAGAGCTGACTACTTTGAAAAGTTAAGGACTAGCAACCTGCATATTTGTTACTAATTCTGTATTAGAGAGATGAATTAAGGCCTTGACACCTCATTTACTTGATTGCCATACCAATTGAGGTGTCAGTTGCTTATTTGATTCTAGTTTAAACTTCTGCTCTTTTGCTTATTAGCTTTGCAATTTGCTGATTGTATGACTATTGTGACAGCTGGTATGTCACTTATGGCCATTGTATCGGCTAGAAAGAAGGTTAATAAAACCTCTCTCACTTATGTAAGAAGTCAGCTCACGAACTTCTCTTTCGCTGATTAGCTTTGCAAGTTGTTGATTGTATGGCTATTTTGACAGCTTCTACATATGACATATGAGCATTGCATTGGCTAGAGAGAAGGTCATATAAAACCTCTCTAACTTTTGTAAGAAGTCAGCTCATAAATTAGGGGTGATCAAAACCGGTTAACTGAAAATTCGATTAACCGAAAATCAGTTAACCGGAAAGTCAGTTGGCAAAAATTGTGAACCGAAAACCGAACCGAAACTTTCGGTTAACCGAATTTCCCAGTTCAGCAAAAATGTGAACCGTAACCGAACCAAAAAACTCGGTTAACCGGATTTCCGGTTTGGTTACCAGTTAACCGTTAATTTAAATTGTTAATTTTTAATTTTCACTCTTTTTTAAAATTTAATTTAACTATTTAAGACCGCAAATATTAATTTACATATTATTGTATGTTTAGTCTTATCTTTAATAATTATGAAATCTATACTTCACCAATATAAAATTTAGTATTTTTTAAATAAAAGTGTAAGTTTTAGTTTCGGTTAACCGAATCTCAAATGGCTGAACCGAAACTGAAACCACAAAATTTTCTCAGTTTGGTTAATTGATTTTTTAGGTCGGTTTTTCGATTTTTCGGTTCGATTTTTTGGTTTCGGTTTTTTTTTGCTCACCCGTTCATGAAATTAAAGCAGAGAACCTGAATTTAAGCCCAGTTTCTCTCTAAACTCCTGTTGGTTGTATCTTGAGTTGGTAACTCAAGGAGTGATACACTATGTCAACCTAGCTCATCTTGGTGGTGTTTCTGTATTCTAGATGATCTAGGGTGAATAGGTGATTGCCTAAGCAAGTGACTGCAAGTGTCGTGTTGTTGTGTCACTTGTTGCTTCACTTGACTTCTCAACTCTATCCTTGATGTTCTAGTTTCTTGTTTTTGTGAGTTCCAATGAGAGTAAGTTCGAACATGTCTTTCCTTCAGTAAGAGTGAGTGTTGAGTAGGCTACGTACATCACATTGTATTGTATTTTTTAGTGGAACTTTGTGTTTGGTCATATCAATTTAGACCTTTCTATTGAGTACTACTACTATTAATGAAAATTACTATGTTGATGTTCGATTTTTTAAATTAATTTTGCCATCATAAAATTAATTATTTAATTTTAAAAATATATATAAATTATTTTGCACCACTTATTAACACATATAATGATACAAAATAAAAAATTAGAAGTATTTAAATATGTCTAGTGGTGAGACCATAGGAGATATTTTATTTAGCGATCCAAATTCGTGATCTATGAAATACGGAAGTGAAAACAGAAAAGAGAAAGTATTGGATCGTGAAATGATGTGAAAGAGCCTAAGCCACCACTTACGATCCAAAAATTGGATCACCCAATGCAACTGCTCTAATACTCCGGGCCATTTTACAACATGCGCAAACCCCCAAGGCTTGAGAGTCCTGTTGCCAAGGACGCCAAAGTTTACTATACTTTGGCTATAATTCATCTGACTGTATTTCATCAAATATTATCAGATATTTTAATTTTCATAGGTTTTAAAAATCTAAAGGATTACAATAATCATGTAAAATTTGCAAAATGTATTAAAATTTAATATTCTCCCTCCTGAGAGCTTAGGTTCCCCCCTTTTTTTTAAAAAAAAATCTATATTGAGTGACATTACTTTATTCTAACATAAAATGATACAACACGAAGGCCCTGTTCTTTTTGTTGGTAAATCCCAATTTACTAACTTTAATCCACTTCAGCCCACTTCACGAACTTTAATAAAAAAAATATCAACTTCAACCAACTTCAAAGCACTATTTTAATCAATTTCTACACATCATATAAAAAATATATCCACTTTGACCCACTTCAACCTACTTCAATAAAAAAAAATACTCACTTCAACCAACTCCATCCAACTTCATTCATTTTCAACCCCTATTTCTCAACGAAAATAGCACGCCTGAAAATATATTAATACTTTTGATTTTTGCATACCTCATATTGAAGTGTGTGTTAGTTACGAGAGTAGCCTAAGGCACAATATCAAGCTTTAAGTTTTAGAGGTATTTGTTCGTTAAGTTGGTGATCACATTATTGTCTTCTATTCCTTTATAACCATAGTTCGTACAATGACGGACATCATTTCCTAATTGAAACTACGTAGTGGATTGGTGGGCCTAGCCTCAGGCTTGATGTTCCCCTAACCTCCTCTTTCAGCTTGACATTACATGTCAAGATAGAAAGCTACTTACCTATCAAGGAAAAAAAGTTGGTATTTAAATGCTAACATTAACAGCAAATCACTAAATATATTGGCATTTTTATTTTAATCAAAAAAAAGAAGCAGATAGTGTGTAAATCAGATAGATATATATATATTTGTTTTTATGAAAGGTAGGGTAAGTAAATTCTAGGAAGTGGTGTGGCTTAAACTCGTACATTTGAAAGGTGAGTATTCTAACGCTTGTAATATTCTATTTGAAAGATGAATATTCAATTACTTTGTGATAAAGGTCCTAAGAATTTCAAAAACTCTTATATGTTCAAGAGATGAGAAGTTCTTAGCACATTAGGTATTTTCAAATCCAGAGGCTTAACAAACCCGCAAAGCTGGTGTCTGTTTTAGCGACATGTGTTGAAAATTGGCATTGAATTCCATTTGAAAGATAAATGGTCAAAATTGTAATTGAGGATTTTGCATAAAATCTAGGTTTGGAGCAATATGAATTTTGGCTCTATTTGGGGACAACGTCTATATCTGTAGTCCATGGCATAATCTATTACAAGATAAATCTAAACCCACTATGAAAGAGGCTGCTAGTGGCAGGTTGGCAGTACCGTTGGTGGAGTACAACTTTCAAGAAGTTTCGTAGAAGATGGGGAAGAAATCATGGAAACAATAGCTCATAGCAATTGTCATTATCTTTGATTGTTTGATTTATTTCTTAGGATATTTTGGAGAACTCTCATTGGTCTACTTGCCCACTAATGCATCAACTTATTTTCCTTATTTTGAGTATTTATAGACCCATTCCCCTCATTGTAAAAACAGATTTGATGAAATAATAAATTGAAACGCTAGAGGCCACTTCCTCTATCAAATTCTCTTAGATCGTGTTCGGCAACAGCGTTTTGGGTAGCGTTTAGTGTTTTGACCAAGTCAATATACTAATTAGTTAATTTTTAGTGTTCGATAAACTAGTGTTTTGACTAGCATTTCAAATAGTTTTTAGCATTTTAAGCAGCGTTTTTAAAAAGCTAATAGTATTAACGTTTGACATTTAAAAGTAGCATTTTATATTTTTTTAGCCAAAACATATCATTTAGAATTTTATATTTGGAAATTATGTATATCATTTTATGTCAATTTACATTAATCGGCTTGCCTAACAGCTAAATTTATCGAGCACATTAGTTTCAACCGTTCATTTTAATAGCTATCCACTAACAGCTAAATTAAAAATGTTATCCGCTATCTAAACAGTTATTCGCTGCCTGAACTACTATCCGCTACCTAAACAACTAATTTTGCCGAACAGAACCTAGTCTTTATCTCTCATTTAGAGTGTCGATTCAGAATCTTTCCTTAAAATTTCTCTTTGGTAACTCTAAGCCTTTAGAAGAGAGATTGAGTGGAAAGTGTTTATCCTTTGGGATCTCATTCTTTGGACTCTAATCTCACAATCATCTAGACTATCTGAGCTTGAATCCAAAAATGAGCATTCATTGTTTTTGGGTTTCTTTTGAGTATTGATGAACTTGGGAGTTGAAGATTCATTCTTCATCAATTAATGTCAAATACAACGCGCGCGCGCGCGTGTATATATATATATAT
>JACYFF010031958.1:9061883-9176916 GCA_017589665.1 Selenicereus undatus | reverse complement strand
TATATATATATATATATATATATATATATATATATATATATATATATATATGTATGTATGTATGTATGTATGTATGTACTAGTGAGAAATTAGTGACTTCACAACGTGGACTTCTTGTTGATCCAATAAAACAACTTACATACAATAGTTTAAGTTAACAGTCTAAATGAGTTTTGAAAAAGGGTAAATGATCAAAAAAAATAAAATTCATTCAACTGTTTAAGAAATTATACATGAAGAACTCACAACTTAATAACTTCATCACAAGATATGGAACTTCAAGCGTTTACTTGTAATAACATAATTTGACTCAAATTAAAGTCAAAATAACTACAATCCAGCATTCTTTACATGTGTCTAAAATATATTTATAAAATGACTCATATGAAAAATAGCTTGTAACACAAAAATGTTATGAGAAAGCCGTGTTGACTATGATAACATGTATAAATTATGTAATTTACAATCAAGGTTAGTCGCTTGATCCATCATTTTTTATAGGGAAAACTAAGAGGCCCTTCCTCGCATTTTGAACCAATTAAGTACGTCCTATCCTAGGTGTGGGTATTGCAAGGGCATCAAGGGATGCACATATTGGATAAGGCACACTAGCACAAGCTCTTCTTATCTTTCCTCACAACAAAAAATTACATGTTCTTGATATTCAATCCTAGGAATCCATCTTAAAAAAACTTCCCAGTACCGATAAATTGCATACGTTCATCAAATCAACATTCACTTAACTTAAAACCAACTATATAGGGCCTGTTCTTTTCGTAGATAAATTGAGGTGAGTAAAAGTGTGAAGTAGATTGAGATAAGTTGAAAAAGATTAAGGTGGAAGTAGGTTGAAGTTGGTATTTTAGAATTGATCCGTAAAAAGAATAGGGTCATATTCACCTCAAAATATTCAAGCTAAATAATTATTCTGAACCCGTTATAACTTAACTTCACTAATCCACTCTATCAATGACAAAAATTCATCTTAATTAGGCTGCCCCTAATTGACTAGATCTAGACACAATACCATTAACCATCCATAGTTTTTATCAAAACTCCAATAGATAAATATGGACCAGGGACAGAGCTGGGCTGCATCCAATTTTTCATTTCTCCGGGTTCTGTAACTTCTTCTGGCGCTGTGGGGGTCACGGGAGAGAGAAAAAGAGACTATTGAAGAACATGTAGTGTGACTGTGTGAGACAACTGCCTGGTTGTCTTTGTCCCTCCGAATGTAACGTTGTAAGGAAGAGTAGTAGTAGTTGTACAAACCTTGTCCTTTTAATGCGTCTTCCAGAGCACCTTCTTCTCTCCTGCCAGAAAAAATTGCAACCCAAAAACCTTTCACATCTTAGATTATCATCATCGCAAATTTCTGACTTTTTTGTCACTTTCATTGATGCTGTCAATCAATTAATTAAACTTTTGGGTATACCGTACCACCAAAAACATACTTTTCAACTTCTGGGTTGGATAGATTGGGATCTTCATCATTGTCTTTCTCTCTCATCTCTGACACCCTCGGGAGAGCTTTTGCTTGTCTTCTAATCCCAAATCCTATCTATCCTATCAAATTCCCAGAAACAGAGGAGATGGATGGTGTGATTGATCATGAATCCGATGATTCTTCTCTGTATGTTGAAGTTGATCCAACTGGTAGATATGGAAGAGTACGTGTTTTTCTCTATCCTTTTTCTTTTTATTCATGATTATTGTTCTGGTAATTAAACTGAATGAAATCTGCATTGTTTCTGCAGTATAATGAAATTCTGGGTAAAGGGGCATCGAAGATAGTGTGAGCAGTCATTCTGTCTATCTTTTTTCTGTGGGTTTTTGTTAAATTTTGACAACGTGGGATGATTTCAAAGCATTCAAATCTTAACTTTTATTGGGCATTTCTGGGTTTTCAATTTTTTGTCAACAATTGGGGCTGATTTTGCAGTATTCAGATGCTGGTTGGTATTGGGCATTTCTGGGTTTTGTGTTTTGTCAACAATTTATGTATTTATTCTCGCATTTATGCACATATTTGAGCTAATTTGCAGGTATAGAGGCTTTGACGAATATGAAGGGATTGAAATTGCTTGGAACCAAGTCAGGCTTACTGATTTCCTACAAAGACCTGAAGATCTTGAAAGGCTGTACAGTGAAATTCACCTGCTTAAGACTTTGAAGCACAAAAACATTATGAAATTCTATACTTCCTGGGTTGACACTAGCAATAGGAACATCAATTTTGTCACTGAAATGTTCACCTCTGGCACTCTCAGACAGTAAGTGCTCCTATCCTACATTTTCAATTTTCATGTCTTTCCAGGCATGGATTTGGATTCGGATTTGGTGCAACTAGGCATTTTCAGCCACAAAATGCAAATTGTCGGATTTTATTTGTTGTACCCGAGTGGCAAATTTGATCATTTGGATTTTTGAAGTTTTAGTCTCTCGAAAACAGTCTCTCTACTTACAGGGATAAAGCTACCTTGTTTTGAATACGTGCGAATTCTACTTTGATGGGGTTGTTTCAGCGTGTTATAATTTTGCCATCTTTGTAATATTTGATGTCTGATTTGAGTACCCTTTTTATCATTACAGGTATAGGCTAAAGCACAAAAAGGTAAATATAAGAGCAGTCAAACATTGGTGTCGGCAGATCTTGGAAGGGCTTCTGTATTTGCATAGCCATGAGCCTCCAGTAATTCATAGAGATCTCAAATGTGATAACATTTTCATTAATGGTAACCAAGGGGAAGTCAAGATTGGTGATCTTGGCCTAGCTGCCATCCTCCGCAAATCACATGCTGCTCGCTGTGTTGGTAAGTTTGAGTTGTCTTTTTAATCATTCTCGTACAATTATTGCTTTTGTTTAATTATTGGCTCCATAATTTCCCATCTAGTAGTAATTATTTGGATAAATAGTCTTGTTCATATCTCACACATTATGATCCTGTATCTCTCGTCTCATTTTGTTTCCTTTCATTTTAAATCCGGTTTAATTAATATTTGAAATCTGAAATATGGATTTGATTTGATATATGAAAGTATCTGAAATATGGATAAATTAAGGTCAAGAGAACACACCCACATCCAAACATAATTGTTGTGAACTGTATTTGGGAATGACTAGAAAAGTAATTATTGAGTAAATAACATGGAAGATAATGGCCATCTGTTTCTAATTTTAGTAAAATATGCAAATGCTTTTGGTCTTCAGGCACACCTGAATTCATGGCACCAGAGGTCTATTCAGAGGAATACAATGAGTTAGTTGATATCTACTCATTCGGGATGTGCGTATTGGAAATGGTTACTTTTGAATATCCTTACAGCGAATGCACTCACCCTGCTCAAATCTACAAGAAAGTAACCTCTGTAAGAGCCCAAGAGAACCATCACCTCTTTCTCTCCCCTTTTGTTTCTGAATGCTTTTATGGGCCATTTGACATGATTAAAACGTGAAATTTGTAATAGGGCAAAAAACCACAAGCTCTATACAAAGTAAGCAATCCTGAAGTGCGGGTATTCGTTGAGAAATGCTTAGCATCAGTTTCTGAAAGGTTGTCTGCCCGTGAGCTTTTAGAGGACCCTTTTCTTCAGACAGATGATATACGCAATGAGATGAGGGTGACTAGTAACGAGAATGATATTGACAAAGCAGATCGAGGTTTGCAATTACCTGACCAAAATGAATACGAACGGCAAAGTAGCAGCAATTTGATGGGTAACTGTTGGGACTATACAGGCTATGAACCTGATCATGACTATGAGTACCAAGAGTTGGCTGTCAGTGAACTTGAACTTTTTACTTCATTGGAGGATGACGATTTGGCAAATACAGACATCACCATCAATGGGAAAAGAAGAAAGGATGGAGAAATCTTCGTAAGGCTCAGAATCAAGGATAAAGAAGGTCCCATCTTGAAGCATCAACTATTTAATATGATTAAAAAGATTATACTAAACAAGGTGTGAAAAGCTCACCTGTTGTGCTTTCTCTTTTGCAGGGAGGATTAGAAATATCTACTTCCCTTTTGACACTGAAGCCGACACAGCTTTGAGCGTTGCGGCAGAAATGGTTGCTGAACTAGACATTGGTGAGCAGGATGTGACTAGGATAGCGGATATGATAGATGGCGAGATTGCCCTCCTAGTTCCTGATTGGAAGAGGGAGGTAGTTGTAGGACAGGCATCGGAATCTACCAGTGAAAATCCCAGAGCAACCCAAACCGATCCCCTAGAGTCCAGCCTAAGGCAGGGTGTGAGTGAGTCATATGAAAACTCCGAGCCAACACAAACCAAGATCCTACAGCCCTGCTTTGGGGAGGATGTTTGTGAAGCTGGCGAGTATTCCAAACCAACCCAAACCAAGAGCCTAGAGTCATGCCTAGGGCAAGGTGTGGGTGAGTCAGATGAAAAATCAAATACCAAACGAATCCAAACTAACATCCGGGAGTCATACCTAGGCTTGAGGGGGTCAGATGTATGCAGCCCTACCCCAAGTAGCCCACATAATGCTCATGTTCAAAGGGCTTCATTAGCGGATTATCTTAAATCGGAAGATCACGGGTCCCTCAGCAACAGAATCCGTCGTTGCTCGAGCCATGGATCTTCTATCCGGGGGCGCTTTGAAGAGATAACCTATTCACTCGAGGCAAATGATAACAACTATGGAACGGCTTCAAGCGGGATGCAGTACAAGGATAAATTGGTGCATCATCATCGTAGGCCCAGCTTGAGGTTCCACGGAATAACCGAGTTCAACTTTGAAGAAGCCTCTGAAAAAGATGAATGTGTCAGCAATGTAGATGGCAAAAGGCAAAAGGCTTATGAGACAGCCGCTCCAACACCATGTAATTCCCCCACTAGCTCCGTTGTGGATGAAACTGAGTATGAGACTGAGATGCTGAAGGAGCAGAGATGGCTGAAGGCTAAGCACCAGCTGCAATTACGAGAACTGACTGAGCAAAACTTGAGTGCCAACTTGAAGCCACCAATATTACCTGCGAAAAACCATTATAATGAGATAAAGAGGGGAAAGAAGCCATCCCTTCTCTCAAAAGAAGGAAGATTGGATGCAAATGATCTGCAAAATACATTAAGAAAGCACTTCGCATCCAACTTTCCTTCGAATTTTGGTAAGGGAAGTTCCTCAGCCCCGAAATCTCAGCAGCATCGGAGAGGGTCCCACAGCCCCGAGTATATGGTGACTGCGCAAAGCTTTTACACCACCACCATGATTCCACATTCTCTTCAGAGGACAACATCTCTTCCAGTGGATGCTGTAGACTGTTAAACACACACCCTGAGGTATTCTTTTCTCTTATAAGACTGCTCGTTCGGTCATATCTGAAGCTTCAACCTTAGAAGACTGTACACAGGCTGCTTTGTCTCATCAATGAGAGAGATTGAAACAGTGATTTAAGAATTGTGAATATTGATTCATATAAAGGCAATTCTTTTTTTTTCCCCTGCTTCTAAATTGTGTGGATGAATTGTACACTTGCTAGTTGCTACATTACAAGCTCTAAAGTATAGATACTGTAAATGAAGTCTCCATGAAGAATGCATTTGTACCTCAAACCTTAAAGTCGTTCCTGTTGCTGTATGTTGATCATCATTTTGCAAAAGATGAGGGGAAAAAAATTAAAAAAAGTAAAAAAAAGGAAGAGAAAAGGAAGATAGAGGTAGCAAGGCAGGAGAAATCATAACAGGCTCTAGTGTGTAACTAATCACACAGTTGTAGTTGTACTTGTACTTAAAAGGCCTTTGCCTTTTCTTTTCTTTATCAGTTATCACAATCATTTTGAAAGTTGGTTTCGAGTTTTCATCACTAAATGTTTTCACAATTGCCTTTTTTTCTCCTATAAACTTTTCACAAAATCCTTTTGGTAGGTCTCTTGGAATCAACATCTCTACAGGCAGGAATGCAGGTAGGGGTACGATTGTTTACGACTAGATCTCCCCAGACCCCGCGAAAGCGGGACTTAGACTGGGAGGTTGTTGTTGTTGTTGTTGACAAACTTACCAAACGGGCATATGGTCTCTTCCCATCTCTTGCCTTTACATGGTTGCAAGTTTTGTTATGTCGAACATTAGCATCAAATAGGAAAATTTTAAATTTTCTATTCAATAATTTAGGGTGGGGTTGGGATAGAAGGTGAGGATAGGCTTGGGTTATCTAGTGATAATGATATTTCAATTTCATCAATTAAAACAAAGTTATGGAGATGTCTTATTTATATTTGATACACTTTATCAAAAATATCAATTTAACTTTTTAAAATAACTTAGTTGGAGTTGTGCTTGTCTCTCTCGGTGTCTAGGAGTATTAGCATATCATTTACCACCCCTTTCTATATACATCTTACAGTTAACTTTTACTGCTTATAATAATTCCTTACAGTTCCTTGACACAGATTAATTGCTTACTATTTCTTATGGTTAAATCTTGTGGATGGTTAATATTAGTTTTAACTGCTGAAATGAACATCTCTTTAACTGTCAATATGTCATATTGACTTTTAAAATTAATAATCCTACTTTCTCCTCACTTTGCCTTTTTTGATGGTTGCATAGCAGCCATTCTTTCACAAGTTAGCATTCAAACATGACCCTTTTTGGCAACATAGGTGCAGAGCCTAAATTGAGCTCAATCGTATAGGGAATATTATCATTGATCTATTAAATTATTGTGACCTGTCCAGTTTCTTAGACAATCTAGTGTAATATGCAAACTGAAGGGATTTTCTGACGTTTATAGTCAAATTTTAGAAATATGGATAGATGTAGGCCTGAAAAAGGAGGTATAGAGGAAATTAAAGCTAAAGTTGTTTATTATTCGGTCCAAACTCGGTCTGGACCGAAGACCGGTTTGGACGGAATAAGATTGGACCAGCCTGAATTGATTCTATTTGGTCCATGGTCCACAATTTTTTTTATTCGGTCTTCGGTCCGGTCCTGTGCACCGGTTCGGACCAAGAATCGAACAAAAAATAAAATAGAAAACCGGTTTTTTACTTTTTCAATTTCAATTTTCTTTTGCAACTTGTAATTTTTCATGTGTTCAAGAATATTGATTTTTTACATAGTGAAAATATGTTGAAATGGTTCATATCGAAACAAATGTAAGATGTTCATGTCGTAAAAACGTCTTCCTTCGATATCATCCAAGTTCTCAATTTTGCTAGCATGACAATTCAGTCCGGCCCGGTCCGGTTCAATTTTTTTCGATCTGATCCCGATCTGATCCATGACTTATTCAGTCTGGTCTACGGTTCATAACTTCTCCCTTATTCAGTTCTTGGGCCTAACCGATCTGGTTTGGTCCTGTCCGAATCTAGACCGATAAACACCACTAATTAAAGCATTAAGTCCCCCCTTTTAGCTGCCACATGGTCCTCCATGAATAAGAGAAATAGCATGGATGTTGAAGTAAAACCTATGCGCTTTTAATCAAGTAGCGGTTAGGGTTATGTCGTTAGTCCTAGCTAAAATAGTCCTTTAATTTTAGCACTGATTTGCTGTAATTAGCACAAATCACTGTACTTCTACAGTTGTTGTAATCGATTTAATTCAGAAAATATATTGGTTATGCTTGGCAAATAGTTGTTGACTGTTGAAATTAGTTGTTTAAATTAGTTATTTGTAGAAAAACTATTTGATAAAGCTAGCTGTTTTTAAGACATATATTTGGTAAAATTTCATTTATATCTTTATCTCTAAATTACTTCTTAATAGAACATATTTTTTATTTATTAATCTATTTCTTTTTGAAAATAATTAAATTGGAGTCATATGTATAAATTAACTTCATCTATGATCACAAAAAAAAAGAAAAAAATATTGATAAGACTGTACTTTCTTACTAACTTCCACATAACTTGTATTCATCATTTATATTATTTCTTTGAATTTATACTTATGTATATGATGCCAGTGTTTTATAATGTTATTTTTTGATTTTTTGATTTTTTTGGTTTATAAATTGAAATTGAAATTTATATGAATTTTTAATGGCTTTATCTTCATTAGATTCAATTCACACAAAACATAGTATCAAATATTACTATTTTGCATTAATCTAAACCTCATTATCAAGGTAATTAGAAGTGAGACTTATAAATATCAAACGTTCATAAGGTGCATGGCGAGATAATCGAATAAACTTGATATAATATACTAGCGAAATTAGAAAATATACACCAAAAAGTACATTACTTGGTTAAAAAAATGCAGACAATAAAAGAGATAATGCAACTTCAATGGCTTATTTTTGTCTGAAAAAATAAAATAAAATAAAGAAAATACATCTACTCTCGTTAATCCTCAAGATCTAACTAGATTCGAATGCTACTAGGATAAGCCTTCAAGTAACGCTTTATGATACTTTATGCTCTTTCTATTTCATAAAAACAATATTATATAAATATAATTTAATGGCATGTAGTGTAATTTATTTAAAACTATTAGGCAAATATGTCATTTCTACCAAAAACTCTTTTGAAAAGGCTAATGAAAACAACCTTTTCAAAAAGAGTTTCAAACTATTGTTTACCAAGTATCTAATTAGTTGTTTGACTTGGTGAAAACAGCCAACACACCCCTAAATAGCTCCTTCCCCCCCCTCCCAAAAAAAACTGTTGTTACAAAACAACGCCATTGTTTCTTATTTTTAAATTTTCATGACTGGATCTTCACCTAACTGAAATCATCGATAAATTTGTAACATCTTTTTAACTGAACACTTATTATATAATTGAATAATTGAACAGTTAATAAGTAACCATTAATATCCAACACTTAATATCTCAAAAAGATAGTCTTCCTTTATGAAAGTAATATAATAAAGTACTTTATGCTTTTTGTTAGTATTAAAAGTCTTTTATCTCTTCAAAAATCAATGAAAATAATGTATTAAATGATAAGTGTAGAAATTTTTATTTCATAAAAAAAAAACAATCTTATGTTACATGTAAGAAAGTTTAAAATATAAGAAAAAAGCAAGAAGATCCTGACAATTGGCAGTACTAAGTCAGTGTTTCATAAATTTCTTTTAAAAAAGAGCTCGACTAGTAAATCATAAATGCTATATATTTGATGGATTTAAACAATAAGAATGGTAATGTCCTCAAAATTATGCATATCCTCCTCAAATTATGCATTTAAGCTAAATCTCTACTCTCCTCCCTTTACAATAAAGCTTCCTACATCTTTAGTACTTTGTTGAAAGTCCCCCAAACGCAAAAACTCCCCCACCCCCTCTTGATGGTGACAATCGTGCAAACAAGCCAAATTATAGTACAAATTACAATACAATCACCGCTAGAAAGGGAGATAATTAGGAAAAAATCAAACTTGGTGTTTGTAACGAATTTATTTCAATACTACCATACTACTTACTACTCCTTATTATTAACAGTCAGTTTTTATCGTTTCATATTCCTTATTGATAAATCTTACTGTACCTTACTGCTGAAATGACTAGACTTATACTATGGTTTGATATAATCAGTAAAGATTAAGATTAAATAAGACAAATCCAAATCCAAATCTAAATTCAGTCCCCCCAAAAATCCCGCCATCAGACGGGATGTGAGGGGTATGATGTAACAGTCTTACCCCTGAATTGCAATTACAGAAAAACTAGTTCCAATTGATCTTAGGTTTAAAAACTGTAGATTACCTACTACTTTACATAAACAGAATAGAGAAAGTTTAAAGAGGTATTTTACTTTAATCCGTATAATCTAAGCTGGGAAAAAAAATAATCCAAAGTTACCTTTTTTAGCTATTCAAAATTTGGACAAATAAGATTAAAATAAGACAGAGTTACATAAATGAAGGTAGAAAATAGAAACTCCATTCTTGTGCACTTGCAGAGGTGACTGGGCGAATGATGAAATATGATCCCAGTTAAAACCTGGGCAGTGGGCAACTGGGCAAAACCCAGAACATGATTAGACATGAACGAGAGAGGGAAACTAAATTGTAAAAACTTCCTAATTACATGTGCTGCTGCATTAATAACTTCATTAGAAACGCAATTGGAATCAGGAAAACGAAAAAGGGCAGAAAAAATAAGTAGATACAGATAAAAGAAACAACAGCAAACTGGCCTAGGTATTTATACAGAGAGAGAGAGAGAGAGAGAGAGAGAGGCCCCCTGGTTTTGCACCCAGTAATACAAATCCAAATCCAAATTCTAAATCTAATTCCTGCACAAAGCAGTCGCTCTTTCTCTCTCTTTCAACCCTCCGATAAACTTGTTCCCTCTTACCCTTCGCCCCTTCTCTCTCCCATTCGCATTTGATCGCCAATCATCCAGGTTCCTCAATCATGCAGCTCTCCGGCGAGGTACGCCTATCTTCGAATTCTTCTCTGTAGATGGTGGGATTGAGAATTTTTCACGTAATTTTAGGGTTTTTGGTCTTATCGGTTTAGATCTGGCACTTCCTGCTTCAAGGGTTAGATTCCGGGGTTAATTTCGGCTCCTGGGGTGGGGTAATCATGATTTCTTGGTGAATATGACTGAAATTTGGATATGAATGATGGTAATTTTGTGATGGTGATTTGAATGAGATGGATGAAAGAAATAGGGGTGGGGTCGTGAAGAACAGAAGCTCTTCAGGGTGTTTGATCATAAAGAAGAAGCTCGATGGGGCTGGTGGGGTGGGCAGCTCTTCTGGGGGGCGGAAGAAGAAAGAGAAGAAGAGGCCTCGTTTTTTGAGCAGCGATTCGAGTGATGAGGAGCTCATGGAATTCCATGGGAGGCGGGCCGTGCCAGGGGTGAGTCAAGGAAGTAGTCATCCAGTTGTCTACAAGAGGGGAGTTGGAAACCATGGTGATTTTAGTAGCAGGATTAATGATTTTGATGATATGGGTTTTGGTAGGAGTGAGCTAATGAGGGCCACAGGGCTCAAAAGAAGCAAACTGGATGTATATGACTTTGATGAGTATGATGATTTAAGTGATGCTGAGGGAATAGGAATGAGGCATTTTTATGAGAGAGAAACAGGGGGCAGTGCCAACAGGTTTTTGAGCTCAACACCAGTGATGAAGAGCAGCAGCGGGATAGAATTTGAAGGTGAGTCAAGTAAGGGTGACATTATTTACAAAAGAAGGAATTCGTTCCGTGGGAGTACGACTAGTGAAAAGATCAAAGGTGGCGATCATCATTCTAGTAAGAGACGGTTTGAGGTGAAAAATGAGCATCCTATGTCAACGGGAAAAGAAAAAGTTGGTAGTGGTGATGAAGCTATTAGGCTACAGGGGAAAAATGGTGTGCTAAAAGTGATGGTTAAGCACAAGGAGAGCAGTGGGCAACTGAAACCACGAAAGTCCGCACAAGTAGAAGAAAAGAATGTGGTTCCTAGGTCCCAAGAGTTCACTCCAAAGAATGTACTCAACCACCGTTCTCCTTATTCAGACAGGAAACTGCAGCAGAGGCCAATGGCAATGGGTAGAGCAGACATAGATCAAGAAAAAAAGAGAAAATCATTATCAGTTAAGAGCAGTGAGGAGAGTGACGAGGAATCAGAGGATAGTGACACTTCTCCAAAACTGCGACCTGAGAGTGTGGAAGTTCACCAGTCCGTGAAAAGAGGGAGCAGTGGAGGAACATCACGGTCACCTGAAAGAGCCCAGCCGGTCAAATTCAAGGAAGGAAAAGTCAAGCGTGGTAGTGGCACAGAGAAGCAGTTATTACGGGAGAAAATAAGAAACATGCTTGTGAGTGCAGGTTGGACAATTGATTACAGACCTAGGCGTGGCAGAGACTACTTTGACGCAGTGTATGTTAACCCTACAGGTACCGCTTACTGGTCAATTATAAAAGCTTATGACGCCCTTCAAAAGCAACTCGAGGAGGAAGGGAGCGGTAAGAAAGCTGGTGATGACAGTGCTTCTTTTGCTCCTATATCGGATGACATACTCAGCAAACTGACGAGGCAAACCAAAAAGAAGATTGAGAAGGAACTTAAAAGGAAGAAAAGAGAGGAGGTTAGGGGTAAACGAAGAAAGGGACCAACTGGTGGAAACTTTGAGGAGGATGAATCAGATACAGATACCACAGGTAGTGGCAGGCATGATGATAAATTGAGTTCATTCATAAAACGCAGTGGTAAATCCTTGAAAGGTGCATCAAAAGAAGCATACCGTAGGGATGGGAGTAGCCCAAATCCAAATGGTAAAATGCCAGAAAGGGGTGATAAATCATCCTCCATGCCCTACTCTAGGTTCATTCATGGGAGGAAAAGTAAAAAGATTGGCAGGTGCACATTGCTAATTCGTAGCTCTGAGAAGGGGCTGGAATCTGAAAGTGATGGATATGTTCCATATACTGGAAAACGCAACTTGCTTTCCTGGTTGATTGACTCTGGAACTGTGAAGTTGAGTGAAAAGGTGCACTATATGAACCGCAGACGCTCACGAATCATGCTGGAGGGTTGGATTACGAGGGATGGAATCCATTGTGGTTGCTGCAGTAAAATTCTGTCTATTTCTAAGTTTGAGATCCATGCAGCCAGCAAACTTCGCCAGCCATTCCAAAATATATATGTGAGCTCCGGGCTTTCCCTTTTGCAGTGTCAGGTTGAGGCTTGGAAGAGACAAGATGAATCTTTACAGAGTGGGTTTCATAAGATTGATGTTGATGGGGATGATCCTAATGATGACACATGTGCAATTTGTGGGGATGGAGGGAATTTGATTTGTTGTGATGGCTGTCCATCAACCTTTCATCAGAATTGCTTAGACATTCAGGTTAGTGCACCTAGATGCTTGAATGTTCCAAGTTTTATTCTGGCTGCAGGTACAACTACTGACCAAAATGTTTCATTATGCTTCAACGGGCTTTTATGGACTGAGATGATATTAAAGTATGAAAATAAAAGGAATTGGAATAAAGAAAAAACCTGAGTTGAACCCCCCTTTCTTCCATGCAAACAATATTACAGTAATATTGGGGTCTTTCCCCTGCTTACATATAAGGTTGCTTGTTATATAATAATATTAATTCAGTATGCACGATCAATAACCAATATTTCATTAGATTCTAATTGTTTCTATTGAAGAAAAGACACGCTTAGCCATGATGAGAGGAAGATAGATGACAGCTGTGTTTTCTGGAGGTGATCAATCGAAAGGAAGTAATCTACTTTTCTAGGACTCGTCAGTTGGAAGGGATAGGGAGTATCCTTCTGTGTAAACTTTTACTATTGAATTGCAAGATAAATCTTTGGTGTCTGCCGAATTAGAGTGGCTAGTAACCGAGGTGGGATGGGGTGCTGAGGTTGATACTGGAGGCTTTGCCTGTGCTGGGTTGGTAGCTGTTCATCAAGTAATAAATCTTTCTTCAAGTGTGGTCTTTCATTTGCTTGCTGATGCATAGCAGGGAGGTGTCATGTATGGTTGCAACTGGAATGTTCTCTTTTCCTATTTTGTTATGGATAATTTACTTGTTCATTCAGTGTTCTCATCATACATCCAAGGATTTACCCTGCTTTCTTTACAAAGCATGTTTGGCCTCTTGCAGATGCTTCCTCCAGGTGATTGGCACTGCCCACATTGCTCATGCAAATTTTGCGGCCTTGCAGATGTGGGTGGGGATGAAGGAAATGACAACATAAGAGATACAATACTCACATGCGGTCTATGTGAGGGAAAATGTAAACTTCACTTTCTGCTGAAACCCTGTTAACTGCCTTAATATTGCCCCTTCCTAGATTGTCTCTTTCCTTGCAGGCTGCTATGCCTTCATTTCATATTGATGATCTGATCTAACTGTCTTTATTGTTTAGATCATTCTTCATGCATGGAGGAGATAGATGATACCCCTGTAAACTCAAATGTTTCTGTTTCTTTTTGCGGGAAGATGTGTCAGGAGGTATTCAACTGTTTTTTTTTTTTTTTTAAAATTTTTGGCAGCTTTTGCTTATGTATTATTCATCATGTGATCACGCAAGTAGGAATTACCTGTGCTTTAAGTTTGCTAGGGAGAAAGTGGAACTTAAGTTGTCATAGGCTGAGCTATTTATTGAGACTGTGTTAGAACAAGCTGCTGTGTCCAGGCTGATTGACACTGATAATAGTTTCTACATTCTCTCATGGTCTGAGTGATTTGTCCTTGATAGCAAATATAGCATGATGTCAAAATCTGACAGTATACATTAGAATATATTAAGCCGGGCTTTTGTATTCAGTATTCGCATATCTTTTCAGCTTTGTCTTAGAGTTAACTAAAGCAATAACCTCTCAAAAACTGTCCTTTACGGTGTTTTTTTTTAGTTGTAAAATAATAGACAGTCAACACCTTTCAGTTATTGGGTCCAGGAGTAGCCTCTCTGCAATTTAATTTGTGGAGGACACTGGCAAGGCCTGCTTTGGTTGGCTTTGGTTGGGTGCATTATATGTTGGAATATGGATTTCCTGTTATTGTTTATTTTCGTTTGTATATTTATTTATATTTATTTACTCATAAGAACGATTTTTATATGCTTTATATATCTATTGTACTTGATTATATTCTATTAAGTCTTCTGAGTCATAAATTAGAAACTATTTTTCCATTGGGCCTGCATGGTGGAGCTTCTTTGAACCTGACTACTTAATTTCCTATTAA
Source organism: Selenicereus undatus (assembly GCA_017589665.1). Lineage (NCBI taxonomy): Eukaryota > Viridiplantae > Streptophyta > Magnoliopsida > Caryophyllales > Cactaceae > Selenicereus > Selenicereus undatus. The sequence goes on along the minus strand of JACYFF010031958.1, from coordinate 9,162,302 downwards.
ATTGGTTGACATGTTGAGTTACTAATAACTTCTTTTTTTTCCCTTTTTTTTAAAAAAAAAAAACTGGGGTAGAAGAAAACATGAGTTCTAGGTCAATATGGAAAAGATGGATTTTTAATACCATATGCTGTTCGCTGTCCGGATACCTTAAAAGCCAAGTTTGGGCAATTTTGTTAGCTTAGATTATAGCGGGCTAAAGTAAAATGCCTTTTCGATCTGTCATTTCCTGAGAGCATATGCAATGGTGATCCATAATTTTGGATTACAAGTGGGGATCCTTACTCTCCATATTATCCCACAAGCCAACTTTTTTTCTCTTCTCTACATCCTATAGATCACCAATGTGGATTACCAAACAAAATAATATTTTATGGACCCTACCACTAACATATTATTGGGTTTTAGACTTTTAAGGGCTTAGTTGGCAAAAAAAAAGAGAGAATGTATGGGGGGCGGATCACGGCCGTGAGCTGGACCGTGGGGCGAGCGAAGTGGATCACTATTGCATGTTGTTTTATTGGATCGTGAGCCAAATTTTTAGCCCGTGAGCCTTGCATTGCAGGTGCTCTTATTTCTGTGTGGTCATATGCATTTAAAGGTTTTTAGTCTAGGCCTAACAAAACTAGCCTCTGGACCATTAATGGAGTAAGGTTGCTACTTGCTGCAACCCCCCCCCCCCCCCCCCAAAAAAAACAAAAGACACAAAAAAAGGCCCTTCCTAGGTAGGACTTTCGGAGTTTCAGGGTACTGATGCGATTTGAACCTTGTTTTCTATCCCTCTACTCCCCACTCACATCCAGGGAAAAAATGTTGCTTTGGATTTGGGGTTGAAATTTGCAGGGAATAAGTTTTCAATTATACCCTTTAGGTTTTTGTTTCTGTACGCGGCAATGAGCATGGGTCAGTAAGTTCGACAATTGTTATGGCTGGTACTGAGAATCATCATTAGGATATTATTGTCAGTAATGGTCATCGTATCAAAGAGCAAGCTCAATGCAGCACCATAGGGTTTAGTCAATTGGTCATTTCTGTACTCTAATTGGAATCGTGTGATTCAATAGTGCTTGTGAACATTTTATATGATGATATTTGACCTCTACAATGCCAAATGCTTTGTCCTTTCAGATATGCTAAGTTGTGCTTGAAGCATTAATATATCGATCTTTGTTGGTTGTACAGCTCTTTGAGTGCTTGCAAAAGCTTCTGGGGGTCAAGCATGAACTAGAAGGAGGACTATGTTGGTCTCTGATTCACCGCACCACCCTTGATTCTGATACTTCCATTAGGGGATACCCACCAAAGGTGGAATGGAATTCTAAACTGGCTGTTGCCCTGAGTGTTATGGACGAGTGTTTTTTGCCCATAATTGACCGCAGGAGTGGTATCAATATGATTCACAATGTTCTCTATAATTGTGGGTAAGAATAATTGTGCTTGAAAGAGTTGCATATATCATTTTGTTATATCTCACCTGCTGACTAGCACTACTTTATTGAAATGGAGAGTTCCTACCAGACGTGGTCTCTGTGCATCTTTGGATTTGGAATTTAAATTGATGTTTCTCTAACTTGATATTTACGCTTGAAATCTAGAAATGTGCTCCCATCTGGCAATCATAGGGCTTTCAATTGTCTAACATCAAGAGAATTATAACATTTTGCATTCTGAATCTAGAATGCTGCTGAACCGTGCTGTATCATGCAAGTGAAGTGACTAAGCATTTTCTATGACTTGCTGTGGTTATGCTTACCCTGTATCCTGTTCCTCTCTGTATGATCTTTAGAAAATGGCTTTTTGGTGCATGTTTTTTCCTGTAATATCCTCACAGATTTAGGAGCCATTTAGGTGGTTTTTTTGGGGTGGAGGGAAAAGGAGCTAGGGGAATAAAGTCCGTTTATCCTCTTCTGTTGGTGAGAGATTGGTGATTTTTGATCTCCAGCACCACTCCATGAATAGCCTCAAATCAGAACCTCCTCATACCAAAAGAATCAGCTTACCCGTTCAACTACCCAAAACTCATAAACCATTGTCTCAGACCAGACCCTACCCCAAATTCGTCCCCCATCCGTTTACCCCACTCCCATAATAGCCCAAAGCCAGAATCCCATTCATGTACAGCATCAACAACCTAATTTGACCCCCCAAATCTATACAAACAATGACTCAAACCCTAAGCAAAATTTGTTTCTTATCCTTCCATAGCTTTGCCGTACTACAGGATGCTAGACCGATTGCCTAGTGTGAAGCGCCAAGTAGAAGGTTCTATCTGGAGCCCTGTTGGCCCAATCTAACTATTAGAAGTTGAGACTGCCCCCTTTAACCATTGCAGAGGTGGTGTGGGGTGGTGCGAATTTGTGATGACCAATGTGTCGAAGCTGGAGAGGAAAGGGAACTTCACTTGTGAGGAAGGAGGAGAGAAGAGGCCTATTGTTGTGAAAGGAGGGGAAAGGAGGCAGAACTGGTTGTGGCAGAAAGAGTGGGCTGGGTTGGGATTATGAGGGTGAATAGAGAACACAGGGGCAGGCTGTAGCAGAGTGGGGTGCAGATAAGAAGAAGAGAGATGCGGAGGGGAGAAGGGGTGGTTGATTCTCTTCAAGGGGGGCTATGTTCTAGTTTGTGTTGAGCTGATAATTTGATAGAGTTTAGTGGAGAGAAATATTTGACACATTTTTGGCTCGATGATGACTCTTAGTTGCAACTTATTTTATCTATTGTATTCAGGTCAAATTTCACAAGACTAAACTACAGTGGCTTTTACACAGCTATATTGGAAAGAGGAGATGAGATAATCTGTGCAGCATCTATCAGGTATCAGTCTCATCCCTTTGTGCTGTGCTAATGCAATGTTATACAATTTACCCTTTTTTTCAAAGAACCTCTGATGATGGGTGAGCGCCCTGGAACTTGATAGAAGCAAGTAGCTCTTCCTCAGTGGGTTCTCATGCTGGATGTACTATATTGTTTACTTGGTTGTCTGAATTATACTGGATTCTCCATTTTCCTAGGTTGATGCTAGATTGATGATTTAGTTTGACCCAATGAAAAATGTTAGCAATGAAATGGTCGAGCTAGAAATGTACAAAATAAGGAAAACGAGGAACTTGAGAACAAGGTGATGAGATCTCTCACATGGAGTGAGTGCTGAATAACAATTAACAAATCTACTTATTGAGAGTTGAGACTACTAAGAACCACACTCGTCATCCATCATTATCCCATAGTTAACTAGAATTCATCATCCCAGTGGCGAGAAAGATCTCTATTCCTGTTGTAAAGACTCTATTTTAAGGATTTTTTTTTACCTCTTATCATTCGTAATCTTGTAAAGTATTGTCTATGGATATTAGAAAGGATTCTTAGATGTTTAATAGCCTTCAACAGAAAGCAAGTGCGAAGGATTTCTTCATCAAAGAATGGACTTAAAATAACTTTTGAGCCTCAATCAGTGATGCCAGTTATATTTTAGTTCATTATTGGCAGTATTTGTACCACTTTCAAATTTTGTTCTTTATTTCCTCTATTCGCATATGCTGACTTGACACTTGAAGGCGTTTCATGATGAGGCGTGTGCATTTGATATCACCAGCCAAGGCCCCTAAATGACCACTCAGTGATAAAGGAGGTAGGGGTGCAGAGACAGCCAGGAATTAATTGGTTCTTTTACTCTTCCACCATAATTATTGAGAAATATCAGAAGGAATAGCGCTGCACTTGCATATGATGACATTCTCTTGCATGTGACTATTCTCTGTTTTTTGTTTACTAGTATGCTTCTGTGCATCTTAAAGATCTTAAATATCGCAAGTTCTTTTGTTTTGTGCTTCAGAATACGTGGTGCTCAGTTTGCAGAGATGCCTTTCATTGGAACTCGTCACATCTATCGGCGTCAAGGAATGTGCCGTCGGCTCTTTTCTGCCATTGAATCGGTATTACTGTGAACACTCCAGCTACTTTTTGCCTTAACATATGTTCTGCATTTGGCGGAAACACTTCTACGATAAATCTTATCTTCTGAAGGCCTACGTGGTTTTATTGTGAGCATGATTTGGATGATGAGTATTTCCACCATTTTGGCCCATTATAAATTGTTTACTGCCATTTGTAATATAATTTCCTATTGCAGTAACATCTGGCCTTTCTATCAATATTGCTTTTCAATGTTGTCTTTTCCTAAACGGGCTTAGAGTTGGACTTCTGTTCAGCTAAAGGCCTTATAAGTCGGTCATTACCTTCGGACAACAACAAGGGGTGGGGAGGAACTAGGGGTGAGCAGAACTAGGGGTGAGCAAGGTTTTAGGGTACCCTGGAACTTGTTTGAAACCGGTCAAACGGTTTTGGTTCCGGTTCCAATTCCGGTTTCTCAACAATGCACGGAACCAGAACCTGGAACTTGTTTAGAGAGAGAAAAATGAATAATTTTTTTATTTTTTACTACTTTTTCTTTTGTTTCTACGTTCTCTTTCTATTTGATTTTTTTTCCTTACAAAAAAATGACTCTTTAAATGGCAAATTTAATGCAATACCTGTTAATTTTCTACTATTAATTGAAGGATGAATCATATTTAAAGTATCTAATATAAAAAAAAAAATACAAATTTAATAAATTACCTTTATTTTTTGTGTAAAGATAGAAGATGAAGGTAGGAAAAGATCAAACATCTCCTCTCTCCTCCAAATAAGTTAGAAAATTTAATTTATTAGGTCCTAAAATTTGAACATTAGGCGTGGCAGGTATGCTGGAATCGGAACTGGAACTTGAGGTTCCGGTTCCCAAAAGTTAGGAACATGTTTGACCGGTTCCGGTTCCAGTTCCCAATTTTTTTGGGCGGTACCCAGAACCGCTCACCCCTACCCTAAGAAACTATATTAATGTGTACGTTTCTAGTACCGGCTGAGAGGTGAAATGCTGACCAATTATGTTAAATGGTTTAACAAGTGCTTAAAACCTGGAGGTCTTGGTAAATACAGGCATTCGGTTTCTCAGTGTATTCTCATACCTAGCTACCGCGAAAGTAGTAAACATAAGATTACACTTGGGGAGGGGGGGGGTAGCCTCTGAATCACCATATGTGCTTGTGATTCTAGCGTCAATTAGCTTGTGATACGAATTGATAATTGAGCCCCACCATATGTGCTTCATTCTCCCTGGTTAATGTGTGTCATCATAGTTTCAATAACCCATTGCATTTGAACGAGGCATTCTGTGTGATTGCTGTGGATCTCAATTCATGTTTTGTTTTCCCATGCATACCTATCATAGTGTTGAGATGTTGAGTTTTTTAAATTACTTTCGGTACTGGGGGATGGAATCTAGCTCCTGACATTTCCTTTTCTTGGTTACCATGCCTCAGGCTCTTCGCTCTCTGAAGGTCGAAAAACTGATAATTCCTGCCATCTCTGAGTTGATGGAGACATGGACTACAGTGTTTGGTTTCAGTGCTCTTGGAGACTCGGATAAGCAAGAAATGAAAACATTGAATATGTTGGCTTTCCCAGGAACAGACATGCTCCAAAAGAAGCTATTTCCAGATCAAAGCAGTGCAAGGAAAAACTTAGCTGGTAGCACTCAATTAATAGAGAATACAGGAAGCAGTGTTTTGAGCTCTTAAAGTGGATCGCTGACACTCGAATTTTATGCTTGTAGGTGTGAGCTCACTTGAAGTTGGTCAGCACACATCAACGATGCCTGATATGACAAGCAAATCTGATCCTGACGCTAGGCCTTGCAGTGTCTCTGCACAGCAGGATAGTGACAATGTGAAGGAAAAATCCATTATTGATGTCTCTCCACAAGATCAAGCGCTTTCCATTGATGGAAGTTCTCCAAATAATACTGGAGGTGTCTGCAATGAGGCTGAAACTTTTTTGCATAGTGCTTCTGCAGCTATCTCCAATGAAATTGAGCCTCCAGTTGTAAATGAGGGAGACCAAGGGACAAGAAGCTCCATTTTGTTATTTGACATGAGGTTAAATGACTCTGCAGATGATGAGAAGTTGCATGCTTCTCCAGATGCAATTGCTGAGATTCAGGAGATAGGAAAATACTTGAATGATTCTCCTGTGAAACATGATATGGAGGAATCGGCAGAATATAACTTGACACAGGAAGCCAGCAATGCTGAAGCTGATGCATCATTCCCACCCCCTGATGTTTCTGCGGCTGGCACCTCAGATAGTGCTCTGTTATCTGGTTTTATTCAGAATGATAACCATGCTCATAACAATGAGAGTTTGTGTTCTAAAAACGAATCCATTGCTGACGGGGAACAGCATAGTGTATCGGAAGCAACTCGTGATGATGTTGTGATTGGAACACCTGTGATAGAGTCTTCAGAAGGTAATATTCAGCAGTCCGTGGAGGATGGAGTTGGTGATGCTCATGAAATCCCAACCAAAGTTGCTGATGTTTGTTCCAGTTCCCATTCATTTCACATTTCTGTTACTACTGGTCTCAATGCATCTCATGAGCAAAAATCTGAAGTTTCTCAGAGTGAGATTGTAGGTTCTCAGACAACACCGGTTGCTGATAAGATGTCTGGATCTTTGAAAGATGCTAGCCATGGGGCTTTTGAGGTAGAGGATCCTCAGCCTGGTTCCTCTGATGAAGATACTAATAAGCCAATTGTTGAAGGCGAGGCGCATCATGCCAATAACAATAGTAGTGAAGCTTCTAGTTATCAACCAGGAAGCAATGTTTCTTGTGGAAATCTTGACCAGACTGGTGGGGCCGTCGGGGTGCAGAAACCTCAGCTTGATTCCAGTGGAGATGTCAATCATGTAAATGATGCTAGTCTTGAAGCTGACAGCGTCCAGCCAGTCAGCAGCTTTTCCTGTGAAATTTCGACCCAGAATTCTGTGGACGTTGGCCTAGAGAAGCCTCAACTTGAATCCTCTGGCGGTAATAACATTTCAGTTTCGGATGACGTGGTCCACCTTCCACATGACACTGGAGTTGGATTTGCGGATTCTCAACCAGTTATCTACAGTTGTGAAGTTTCTGTCCAGAATGTTGTAGCTAGCCCTCCTAGTGCTAAGAATCCTCCCGCTTTGTCTACAGATGGTGGCACCTGAGAGAACATCTTGATGCCTGTTTCTGATGTTGATAGTCAAGTACCGCATTACGCGGATAACATATGAGACAAGGAACCCCGATTTGCTACCATCTAACCTTTTGGGAGTGACCTTGGGAGGTGTATCTGTTTGTACAACGAAGATGAATGTTCCTGCTCAATGTGGACGTGCAGCAGAAACTTTCGGGATCTCTTGGCAACTATCCTGAGATTTTGGATGCGGTTGGGATATTGTTCTCTTGTTGATCGCATCACAGATGTTATACGCTAGAGATTCTGAGCCATTCTAGATGATTTGAACGGGTTATCTTTTTGCTCTCTTTTTCATGTCAGTATTCACAACTGATTACTGGAGGTTGGTCATCTTCTTCAAGGATGAAGCAGCTACCCTGCCAAGTGGTACAAATTTTGGAGATGAAGCTTCGTGCTGTCAAATCGAGTGTAAGCTTGTGTATCTATACATATAAAATTGGCGTATAGATCAAAGGGGCAACTGTTGTCTGCCTACTATTTCGTGCAATTCGTCTGTGATTCACCACATGACATCGATTGATGCAGGGTTATTTATAAGATTTTATGTCCATGTGAATTAGACTGTGCTTCACGAGTTCTGGAGGCTGTACTATGTGTTCTTCATACATTCTTTTAAAATGTGAGAACTGGTCTGTGCTCTTAGTTGTCCTGGTCGCAACCCATCATACAAAACAGATGCAGCATAAGGCAATACAAATCGATTTTGTTTAATTGTCAGCATTACTTAATTTTCTCGTGAAGTTCATCGGACAAATTAATATTGTACTTATGAGGCCTGAACTCATCAGACGTAACACCTTATCCTATCGAACATTCCGTTATTTGATTTTGATCCAACCTCAAACTATATCGAACTTAAAGGACGTGCCCTCCAATCTTCCAATGCAAATATTCCATCCATGTGATTTGAAGTGTTTTGAACTTTGGATCCTGTTTCATGTAACAGCTATTTGCCTTCCGTTCCAAATATTTAGACATAAATGGTTTTGACTGAAAATAGAATACAGCCTGTCAATCATATTCATATCCAATCCAATGCTACAGTTTGTGCCCAGCATGATTATCTCTTATTGTTAATAATCTGCCTGTTTAGATATTAACTAAATCTCAGAAGACAAAATACACCAACTAAATTAATTAAGTATAATAGTTGTTCAAGTCATTCCAAACGTGCAAGCAAGTTTCATCAGTCCTGTGCATGTCCCCTCCCTTCTTTCTTATAGCTATGCATAAAAGTCTGGTCTGTTAAACGGCTCAAGCCTTTCTTCTTTCTGATAACTATAAAACTCTGGTCTGTAATTGGCTCGAGTCTCCATTTCTTCATATAACCTGAGACCGTAGTTGGTATCTCAAATATTTGTTGCAATGGAGATGTACACAGGCATAATCCCATATTTGTACATGGCTCTCAAGCAGCTGAAGCTGAGGAGCAGATTTAGGAGGCTTCGAGAAGAAACAGAGCCCCTGTTTAACAAGCAGAGCCATGTCCATTTGGTTGGTTAACCGGCTAATTGGCTTCTTCAATTGACAGCAGAAATCGCTATCATTTTCTCCCAGTGGATCACGAGAAAGCCATTAGATGGAGAGGCTGATAACACCCCCCCCCCCCCCACCCCAAAAAAAAGAAATTAAATTCTTTGTAATGCAGCAGTAGTTCTAGGCGTTTGTCTGCATTTTTCTGTTTGTTTGGATGTTAAGATGATTCATTTAAGCATTTGTGTGGGAGTATTTGTTTTAGTCACCAAAAGTGCTAAATTTTATACTTTTATTCTCCTAAATTTTAGTCATCTTCGAACTTATTTTGTGCTTTAGTAAGATTTTGTGTAGTTTTGTAAGCAATAAGCAAATTAGGAAAAAGCTCGGAAATTGAAGGTTGAATAGATGATTGTTCATTAATTAAGCATAGCGACCCAACTCTTGTGCAAGCCTAGCTCGATTTTTATTTTGTCCCCAGGCCAAAAGTCAATGCCCCACTCTCCTTCAATACACCAAGTCAAGCCCAGCAGATCATACGACGATTAGCACGTGGAAATTGAAAATTTAGGATTGAAGATGTGAATGAATTGAAGAAATATGGCGGTGGAGTCCCTTTCCAAATCAATGAAGAAAGTAGAAATTGGTAGTTGGGTACAATTAAGAAGGTGTGAAAATTACTTGAAAAATAAGAAATGCAATGTGATTAGGAAAGTTGGAGGCTTAGCTCTAATATAAATAGGGATCCTTGGTGCTTTGTGAAGAATCATTTTCCTCTCCCTGTCATTTTAGCTTTAGTTTTTATTAGTTTTAGAGATTATTATAATTTTAGAAATTCTTCCGATTTGAGTTTAATATAATTATTTTAGTTTCAATTTTCTTTCAATTTTTCTCGTTCTAGTTTCAATTCAAGTTTTGTAGTTTCAATTTTAATTTAATTTTTGTCTCCTCCAAAATTATTTCATTCAAAGTTTCGATTTTTATTATTCCTTTGGGTTCATAGTGGATGTTGAATACTCGTGATTGACACTCATTGAAAATTTCATTTTCCTCATTGGCTTTAAGCAGTTGCAGTAATTTCTTTCCTCTTTTTTGTCTCTTAGTTAATTAGAATTTATAGTTACATTAGTAGTTGTGATGTTTTCTTTAACAGTTGATATTTAGTTTACCATTTTAATCATGTACAAATTAGTTTCAATTCTATTAGTCGAATGATTCTGTTTTGCCTGTTTCTTACTTTTAATTTAATTAATATGAGTTAGTTTTAATTTTAGTAGTCTAGATCCAATCTCGCCCTTGTAAATTCGACCCTCAAATATTACGACTGACAACTATATGCTTGTGGTGTTACTATACTCCATTAGGAGCGTCACATTAGCCATTAGGTCAGCATTAGATTTTGGCTATTTTCACTTAAAAGTGTAGTTTAACGATAAACTCCATCCGTTTTGTACTCAACTAGCTAGGTTTGCCTTAGACTTTGACTATCTTTCTTTCACTTAAAAGTATAGTGTAATGGTCTGATGATAACATGACAAAGGTCCTGTTAAGCAAAATTAGTTGTTCAGGTAGCAGATAGCGGTTCAGGTAGTAGATAGCAGTTTAGGTAGCGGATGACTGTTTAGGTAGCGGATAGCGTTCCTAATTTAGCTATTAGCGGTTGAAACTAATATATTCGGTAAATTTAGCTGTTATACTAGCCGATTAATATAAATTGACATAAAAGGATATAGATAATTTCCAAAGATAAAATTTTCAAAGGATATTTTTCGGCTAAAAACTACGAAACGCTACTTTTAAATTTCCAACGTTAATACTATTAGTTTTTCAAAAAAGCTAAATGTTACTTGAAATGCTAGTCAAAACACTAGTTTACCAAATACTAAAAATTAACTAATTAGTGTATTAACCTGGTCAAAACATTAAGCGCTACCCAAAATGCGGTTGCCGAACATGGCCAAAATAACTTGCACAACTTTAAAATTAGGGATGCAAATGCGACAGAGAGAGCGTAAAACGAAAAATGAGGATCTGTAAGAGACTTGTGGCATAATTGCTTAGAGTACGTCCAGTGGACGGCTCGTGCGAAGAGAGAGAGAGGGGCACGAGGAGAGAGAAGCCTTGGGACTACGCGGTGGACGACTGCGGTTGGCGGCTGGACAAGGCGCTACCGGGCGTGAGGCGCCCTGTTTAATTTTTTTTTGTCGTTTAGCGCCGCAAAACGACGCTGTTTTGGGGGGCTGACCAGGTTTTTTTTTTTTGACTTGTTGCTTGGGCCAAAAAAGGAAAAGAAGTTAACGTTGGGATTTGAATGTTGGGTTTGGCTTTGTGAACGTTGGGCTGTCAGATCCAACGACTCGTTGTACCTTTTTTTGGGGGTAAAATTTGACTATAAAATTCCCAAAATTATTTCACAAAATTCACACCTATAATTTTTATCTCATCCTCTTCCCAAAATTTGTATAGTTTTCTCTCTAGTGAGGCATTTTAGCAACAAAGAAGTGAAGAAATTAGTAAGAATTTATAAATTCAATTGTGTTAAATTCTTTATTTTGTAGATTTAAAATTGTTAATTTGAGTTTGTAATTTCTTTTAAATTGTTCACGTATTCTAATTTTTATTTCGTTTAATGTCAACCAATGTATCTTTTTTTATTTATTTATCGAACTCTTATAATTTCTATATTTAAGCATGTGTCAATTTTTTAATTAGAATTCTTGTACAGTTCTTTAAAAAAAATTATGATATTTTAATTAATTATATTATTAAATTATTATGTCTAAATTATTTTCCTCAAAAATAATTAAACCAAATAATCAATAAAACAAAAAAATACTAAAATAATTAAATATAATTAAGTATGTGAGGCAAAGTAATAAACCTTCCATCGAAGAAGTCGAATATTGTGAGAAAAAACGTTAGAAAGAAGATTGATATGACATGATAGCATCCCATTGGTTGGCTTTGCTCTGAAAAGTTAAAGCGATCTACGCCGTCGTCAGTCTCTCTCTCTCTCTCTCTCTCTCTGATGGCGCTGTCGATTCACGGCGGCGCTCAGCTACTCAACCCCCAACACAAAGTTAGGGTTTCTTCAAACTATCTTCTCCCTGCTTCTCTTCAGTTTCCCTATTTCTCCAATCGTAATCAGAAGAATCTGAAGCTGATGAATTCATTCACCTCAACTACTCGAGCTTCATCGGTTGAAAACAATTGCTCCCCGTCAATTTCTGAATCCTCTTCCACTGGTGATTTTGTACTCATTTTGCTTCATTAGTCTCAATTTGTTTTTTGCCCCTGTAGAGTAATCGGAAGTAGCATTCTAAGTTGACTTTGAAGCTCAGTGAAAGCAGCAGCTCATTTTGTTTGTTTGTGTGATTAGTGGGTCGAATTGGGGAGGTGAAGAGAGTAACAAAAGAAACGAATGTGTATGTGAAGATAAACTTGGATGGTACAGGGATTGCTGATAGCACCACTTCAATCCCCTTCCTGGATCATATGTTGGATGTCAGTAATTTCGATTCATAGTTTTTTTTTTTCTTTTTTTCAACATTTCAATGTAGTTGACAGCTGGGTTTTTTTATTGTTTTTTGGCCTTTAATTTGTAGCAACTAGCCTCTCATGGATTGTTTGACGTGCATGTGAGAGCAACTGGTGATATTCATATTGATGATCATCACACTAATGAAGATGTTGCTCTTGCCATTGGAACGGTACGCTCTGAATTCTGCCTTTTGTTTGTTTATTTTTGGTATTAAATTTATGTTGTTGGCTCCTTGAATTATACTGAATTCATCTGGGCGGAGATGTTTATGTCAAACCATTGACACCTTCGACAAAAACCTTGCAAATGTCTTTAGTTCCTGGATGTTTTTCTGGTCTATGTTGCCCGTTGATGTAGGCTTTGTTGCAAGCTCTTGGTGACAGAAAAGGAATCAATAGATTTGGCAACTTCTCTGCTCCACTGGATGAAGCCCTAATTCATGTATCATTGGTATGTTTTATTCTTCACACTGGACTGGTGCAAGTGTGGTTGAAATATCTTATAATGCCTTATATCTAGTGCAGGGAAATGAGTTTTACATCTGGATTATGAATCCAAGTGTACTCATTAGGAACTTTCTGGGTTTGAGCAATGATCATGGGTTGAAATGAGATCATTGTTTTTTTAGCTATATGCAAGGACCATGGGTCACAGAATTAGGGAAAAAGGAACGGGATCTAACATATTTAAGAGTCAAAAACCCGTTGTTAAATTCGCTTAGAGCCTTTAAGGTGTAGTAGTTGGTATCTCGGGGTATCAAGTTCTTTCATATCTTGGCAATTTGATATCCCCATTCCCCTTGAATTATCAACCCTAGACGTTGGGAATCAAGTCCCATCCACCCACCTGATGTGGAATTTATTCATTTCGCCCTGTAATGAATCAAACGGATTTCCGGGTTATTTGATGTCATAAAAGGCTATTTGAGTCCAAAGTTCTGCTCTTGAAGATTACGCCGTGCCCCTGTCAGATCGAGACTTTCATGATTTGGTACGAAAACTGCCCTAATTAGGACTTGTGACAGCTAGTATGTTCCCCTTCTCAATGTAACACATACGTTGTTGTTGCTTCTATGCTAAAAGTAATGGCATAAGGGATATGCAATGTGTCATTATGGAGAAGGATGATAAATATGAAGGAGGGAGATAGACTCTTAATACTTGTAGGCAGCAAAACTGAGGATTGCAAATTTTAAGTCTTTTCCTTTTCCCAACTGAGCCATAATTCTTCACTTTTTTTCTTTAAAAAGGTGCAATAACTCTTGTTCAGTTTCCTTTTTGTATCTGAAATTAACTGACAACTGGAAATTCTGGCATTTGTCAATTGACAACTCTTCTCCCAGGGTAACCAAGTTTTCAGCTGGGATTTTGTGACCTTTTTAAATGAACATTTTTGGAAAAATACTGTCAAAGTTGGTGATGGAAAAAAATTAAGCGTAGATGGGAACAGCCCAACTAGACTGCTGGAGCCATATCAAATGAATATATGCAGAGGCTTCCAATCATTGTTAGAGGAGAAATCAAATTTGTTACTATGGCTGCAATTATCTACCATTTCTGGGCTGAAAGACCCTGAAATATTTTGGGGATAAAGCAAGGAAGATGAACTAGGTCCTTCCTGAATTGCAGCTAAATGAATGATCAGTTTTTCTTAATTGTGGTGGGTGGGGGAATGTAGGGATTTATTTTATAAAATACCTTGGTCTAGTTTTCTCTGTTCTATGCCGTCTTGATTGATGCATGGGGCTTACATAAGACGGAACATAAATTGAATATTTCTATGTACTATGTATGATGAAACACGGATTTCGAGATTTACTTTATTCTTCCAGATTCTTCATATTGTTGTCTTTTGCCTAATTTTGCTCACTGGCATTGACATAACTTTGTATGCAGGATTTGTCTGGGAGGCCTTACTTAGGCTATGATCTGCAAATACCCACTGAAAGAGTTGGAAGTTATGATACACAGGTATAATCTATCAATTAACTTTCTTCTCATGATTAGGGCGTCAAAACTGCAGGTACTAGGTGGAATATGTTTCTTCGGCAGTGAATTAAGTTGAGGCAATTAGCTCACAATGTCAGAACTTCAAATTTGAACTACTTTTTGTGATATTGTCTAGCATCATTTTGCAATTGGTAGGGTGATCATGCATTGCAACTATGCCCTTTGGTTATAGTTACCATAGGAAGCTAGGTGAGGAAATTTCAATTCCATCTCTGCTCTTTGAAGGGGATATCTTATGTAGCTCCCTCAAACTGGTGTTATTATAGTTTCAGTGTCTCTTTCTTATTTTGTGCATCACTGATCAGAATATGTGTTATCTGGACCTATGAGATTATAAGTTCTAAAAGAAAAGTTGCATGATTTGTGAGATCTTCTTGATTGATACTTACTAAGCACTATGCCTTTGGTTGTATAAAGCTTTTTGCTGTTCCATAGTTCGATCCTGAACATTCTGTACCTTTGTTACAACTAAAAAAATTTATCTCGAAAACTTTAGTATTTATTTAATGCAAGGCTGTAACAAAATGAAATGAAACCAAGCCCGCTCTTTTAGCCCTCAGGTTCAGCTTGGTCAAAGCTTGGTTTGGGCTCAAGTCAAATTGAACCCAAGCTCGGCTCAGCCCGGTTTAGCTAAAATAGTTCAATTTTTTATTATGCACTTGTGTCAAGAGTGTGAAATTACCATTATGATCAACAAAATTTTATTTCATATCTTTTTTCTTGAATCCCATGCAAAAATGTAGAATCTAGCTAGGATTCTAGTTTTAATTTGGAAACTTTTAGCAAAAAAACAAGAAAAGGAATACCGAGCTAAGGCTGGCAATGTGCTTCTGTGCCCAAGCCGAGGTTAGCTTTTATATGATCGAGTTCAGGCTCGGCTCGGTTTAGTAACACCCCTATTTAGAGGTCTCCTATGTTGGCAGGCCTTTGAAGTTACTGGTCAATGCATATTCTAGTGGTTTGCAAGTTGAAAGAAGTATCATTTTGCACATAATGCATTGTGATAGGCGCTTTTTAATTACTATAGTGTTGTGTTGTTTTACAAGCCTTGTATTCCACAGTAGCTAGTTATTTTGGAGATATCTTATTGAACATGTTCTCCGGTTGTAAATTTCTAATATGTGAACCTCAAATTTTCAATACTGGCTATTTATGTGTTCTTAATCTATTTATGCACTGAAGCCCAAAGCTTACAGTAGGATCTCTGTCTTTAGTTAGTTGAGCACTTCTTCCAGTCTTTGGTGAATACTTCTGGAATGACACTTCACATTCGGCAGGTACACACTTATCTTTCCCCTCTCCTTTGCTGCATCCTATTGGAGTAATTTACTGTTGTTGATCCCCACCTAAGGAGGAGTTAAATCTTCTCACTTGTTTTTAATATGTTTCTATGGAGAGGGTAATGCTCTGTGTATCTTTAAAATGATGTTCATTTATGAAATTAAACATTTAATTTTCCGGTAAAGGATGATATCTATTTCCCTCTTCCTGAGAGCAGCTTGCAGGAAAAAATTCTCACCATATAATTGAGGCAACTTTTAAGGCTTTTGCAAGGGCTCTGAGACAGGCTACAGAGTATGATCTTCGTCGAGCTGGAACTATTCCAAGGTTTGCAATTCTTGCGTGAAACAGATAGCTGTTTATCATATGGGCTAGTCCTGTGGTTGGTTTTTAGATTATCCAGATATCATTGTTTTGGCTGCCAGCCATCCAGACATAGTTACTCCTCCATTGCACATATTTTATAATTGGAGGTATCGATTGCTTCAAATAATTATTTGATTGTAATGCGTGCTGCCATACTTGTCTTTGATTGTTTCCTGGAAGAGGCTAATGAAAGCAGGCACTCTGTATAGTCCTACCTGTACAATAATTAGCAATCATCCATGATCATTATAATAATATTAATCTTAATTGCTTGATGCCAATGAATTTCCTGGAGCTTGGCTGCAGGAAAAATGTTTTAGGCATTTGTTTATGCTTCCTTTCACTAAATCAGCAGTCAGTTTCCTAATGATTGTAACGAGGTAGCTAATAAAGTGTGATAGGAATAAGAATGCTTGGAGGGAATTGAGGAGATTGGCCAAAGGTGATATCAGGAAGTATGTACCTAGTTACAACGTTTCTGTTGCATGCCCAGAGCCTAAGTGCATTGTTCATCTACTTGTAAATTTTTATCAAACTTGACCAGAAAGACAAGGGAAGAATTAGAGAAACCAACTTCCCATCATCGTGAGGAAGTTTTGTTGTTGGAACGTGGGCTAAAGCGCTCTTTGGATGTTCCTTCTTGTGTTCCTTATCGTCTTTTAGATAATTGACTTGTCATTATTGGTTTGTGGTTTCTGCAGCTCAAAAGGGGTCTTGTCACGTTCCTGACACCGAAAGATCATTGGGGGAAAGGTGCATGAGGTAAGATTTCACTGCTCCTGGACCTTCACGGTACCTCTTCCAAGTTTTCAATCCTAGTTTTGGGATAGGCAACCTAAAATTGTTGTTGCTTTGACAGGTATTTCACCTATCTTACAAGATTGACATACCTGTAGATGGTTTTTGTATTCGTCATTCAGCAACAATGGATGAGATCCAAGTCATGATAAAGAGCATCCATTTAATAATGATATCATTGGTGTCTGGTTTCTTTTTATACAAACGTGATAAGTATTCAAGATTTTGTCATGGGGAGAGGCAGTGAGGAAGCAATGCTAAGGTGTGTGAGGTTACTTGACCCTGAAGAATGGTGCAATACCTCAAGGGGTGTATATTTGTAGCATGGGAAAAAAATGGGAAAAGTTGGTTGAGTATTTATCGAAAGGGTTGACCCTGTGTCATTTCAATGCACACTTGGAGTCATATAATGTAACTTGTAGTAACAGCTTTGTTTATTCTGTGGTTTAGAATATGTGAAGACTGAAATCATGAAACTTCGATGTCTGCGGGGGAAATGTATGACTTGGATAAGTTGTATTTCATCAAGTGGGCTTACGGCAATCATGGTGATCTTGGATGAGAGGCTGCATTCAGAGAATTTAGCCACTGTGGTGTTTAACCTCTGCTGCCACTAAAATGTACAAGAAACCAGTCGTAGCTATGAGTTCAGCTTGTTCGAGAATTGAGACTGGTGTTGCTACGACCATTGGCAAGGATGATGTTTATGATCCCTTCCGCATCATGAGGCAAATATAAAGGGATGCTATTTAAACATGTTATCATACTCTATTTATTTCTTGTAGTAAAAGCTTTATATTTACCATAATTTTTCAAAAATGGTATCAGTGTTTGGACCAATATAAAGCTAATGTGGATCTTGCATTCACAAGATTCGAGAGGATTTTAAATATGGGCAATCTTGTATTGGCAAGCATAGAAATCAGTTACAAGAGGATCAATTGAAAATTCTCGGAAAACATTTTGGGAGGTAAACTCCAGCCATCTAGACCGGTGCTAAAGAATCTTGATCATATGGAGGAAAAATGTTGGCGTTAGAGGATTAGAGCTAAGAAAAATTAGAGAAACGGTAACAAAAATCCCACTGCCCATCAAAGAATGTATATAAAAGCCTGGAATGCAGTCAGGTAAAGAATGAGTATTTATGAAAACTAGGAGCAGAAGAAGTATGCAGAGGTTTGTCATGCTGTAAACATTTTTTCGATGACGTCCAAAAATCCTGTAAAATTTTAGAATTGACCCCATCACTAAGCGAAGCAGATGGATTAGCCTTCACATAAAAGCTAGCCAGGATGCAAATGCCATCTCCAGCTCCATGTATGAAGGGAAGCCAGGGATCTGAATGCCTTGTACATCTCCATGTAAGAAACCTGCAGACACAATGTCTAGCGCCAAAATGAGATACAGTTAGCGTAGGCTTTGGAAAACAAATATATGAAGCGAATCATGTTGATCTCAATATTTCTCCAACCACATCCAATACCTCCAGACCTCCCACTACTGCTTAAGCATATACCAGCACTGAAGCCAGAACAGTTTCTAATTATACAATTGCTTCTCATCAATCATCATCTCCATAACAAAGACGGCGTTTGGCGGGTCTCTCCAACACCATATCTGCGGCTGCCCAGCCCCTAGCAATTCCAACTCAATGTTGATATTGATAATTCATTGCGTACATATCTTTTTTGTTTTGAAAAATTTTCAATCTTTTTTGGTTTAAAAAAACCATACCATTCCTAATCTTTCTCGCTTTGATTAATAATTTTTTTTTTTAGAAACAAGAACATTTTAGGGTATGTTTTTTTTCAACTTATCATAATATTTATCATCAGCATTCGGAAACTTTCAGCACAATTTAACACAATGCAGGACCATTCAGCACCGCTAAATACTTATTGGAAATACCTAGTTATATTTTTTTAACCATATAGCATGATTTAAGCATATTTCAGTAATAAATACCAATAAAGTAATAAACAGTATCAAGTAATGAACAAACACCACAAACATATTATGTTTGACCAAAGAAATGTACATCAAAATTGTAACTCATTGATAATCAAAACCGAAAATTACCCATGCAAGAAGATCGACACTTTATCTGGCTACTGAGTGGATTTCTCCTCTACATGTTTGAGCCATCATCAACCTCAGTGTTGAACCCTTCCTTATAATATGTAAAGAGTTTTGATGATAACAAACATAAATGACAACATAATGCACATACTTGAGTGTTGCACAAAACAGGTCTCCAAACAGGTTGGTGATCAGGTCCTCAGAGCAGCAAATGAAATGAAAAGTCAAAGCACAAGAAAAGGTGTCCAAACAGGGTGATGCAAGTGATTGGAGCAGCGGAACATCTTTGCAATTGAGTCAACAAGAATCTTTTGGGTAGTATTGATTTTTTATTCTTAGATTCTTGTTAATGTGCCAACTAGGAAATCTTTGATTTAACACTCACTTTGTCAAGGTTTTAAAGACCCCAACACTATCTTAGAACAGGTCTGCAAACAGGGTGTCCAGACTGTTTGGTGTTGCGCTGGTAAAAACGTTTTCCAAATTTCTGTTTCAAATTTTGAATCAGAATTTTTCAGGGGTTTTGTTAAAACTGATTTTCAGCTAGCCATTAGTCAGCTAAGCTATTTTTTAGCTTGGGTATTGACTAACCTAGATTTTCTTTACTTGTTTTTCAAATTGAAATAACCAACCCCTATTTTTAGTAAATGGTTAAAAGGAGCAGCAAGTTGACTGAGAAAATTGTGGCTGACCTAAAAGTCATGCCCCACTAGCCGTTAGCTGCTGAGACACCGGTTTTTCTCCACTAAAATCATTCATTTTATCTATTTATTCAAAACGTGGACAAGGAGCCAGACACCGGTTTTGAAGAGAAAATTTTCAGAATTAAGTGTGGCTATTTTTTAAGAAAACCGAGCCTAGTGAGCAAAAAGTTCAAGCTTTCCAAAATTGGCACAATAGGGAATATTGTATCTCACATTAGCTTACTTAGAAGCAATTCAAGTGAGAGTTTCTTTTCTTCATTCATTCTGAGAGGGATTGAGTGTGTTTGAGTCAAGGGTGACTCAGACGTGGGGTGACAAAGTCTTGGGAAGACAAGTCACGGTGTGTTGCAAGTGTAACAGCTAGGTTACTTTGTAACGATTTTCAGCCCGTATAGTGAAATTGCGCGAAAATCCTACAAGGTAGGTCGTGGTTTTTACCTCAGATGGGCTAGAGGTTTTCCACGGAAAAATACTGTGTCGATTCTATTTATTTTCAGTTATTACTTGCTGCACAGTGCTTCGTATACAGTTCCAAACACCCTCTCCAAACAGTTCCTGAACCTGTTTGGTGAAAATTCCGAAAATCTATCACAACCCAATTCACCCCCCCTCTTGTGTTGTGTGCTCTCAAATCTAACACTCAGATTCAAACCGACTCTTGTGTTGAAGGTCTTCTTCACTAGAGACAGCACCATATATGCGGCAACTATGCAACTTGATTAGCTTCTTAAATTGGAAAAAGAAAGCAAAAGAAAATAGGTGAAGAAAAAGGCACAAAACAAGAAATACCACTTGGTGATGATCAATGTGGAACAACACCCACTTTTAAATTCCATTTTGTCGTTCTGTGGGTAATTTCTCCTCTACATGTTTGCGCCATCATCAACCTTAGATTCAAACCGACTCTTGTGTTGAAGGTTTTCTTCACTAGAGACAACACCATATATGCGGCAACTATGCAACTTGATCAACTTCTTAAATTGGAAAAAGAAAGCAAAAGAAAATAGGTAAAGAAAAAGGCACAAAACAAGAAATGCCACTTGGTGATGATCAATGTGAAATAGCATCCACTTTCATACTATAACCCAGAATGATCATGGTCAAAAGAAAAGCGCCAAGAATGATCATGTTTAGTCCGTCTTCATCAGCGTTTGAGGCCTTTTGGCTTGGTTTTCTTGCTTTACCATGATGAAATTTCAATGCTTGTGAATCAGGCAGGTATCACGCCCATACTTGGTCACTTGGGCAAGACAGCCACGAGCATGGAGGGGGTACATTAACCGGGGACAAGGATAATTTTTGCTTAGGCTATTTCTTATGTGGTTGTTGTTGGGGCTCTTACCAATTATTTTTTGTTGCTCCTTTTCTTGAAATTACCTTTACTTTTTTTTTCCCTGCTTTAGTGAGTTGTTTTATTTACTTTTTCCTTTTTGGGGGTTCAGCTGAAATGGTGTATTTGCACAATCTAACTTTTTTCACGTGCGTCTGTGCCTAGCATTGTAGCAAGGAACCAACGATGCCTGCCTGCGAAGCTTGTTTGATACCTGACTGACTTGAGCAACCTACTCGACTCAATTTTCTCTACTTGAAAAAGATTTGTCTTTGGTCATACTTATTTTCGACAATAGTATCTGCGTCTGGAAAAATATTCTTGTTTTATATCGGGTACACTTTGTCCAAATCATTAGCGAGTATTAATCAATGTGAGATGGTTACATGGATGATCAATTAAGAATTGTAGACATCTGCCTACAAAAATAGGCGACAATCCTAGTGTCTGCAAAATAACGCATATGTATATACATGAAAACCTGCCCTGGAATATAGCGTCAGTTAAAGAATGCATATATACGAAAACCGAAAACTAGACCCTGCTGTATCAAAATGAAGTATACAGTGCTACAAAAACTTTTCGGCGTTGTCCAAATCCTGTAAGATTTCAGACTTGACCTCATTACTAAGCGAAGCAGATGGACCAGCCTTTGCATAAAAGCTTGCAAGGGATCTAAATGCCTTCTCCAGCTCCATGTAAGATTCCTGCAAACACAACGTCCGGCACCAAAAGGAGAAACGGTTAGCTTAGTCATTTGAAAACAGGCATGTATCTGCAACAGCCAAATCCCCCCAATAGAGCAATCTATAAGGCTTAGGGAAGAACTCCCATCCCCATTCCCTACCCCACGAGAAAAAGAACAGAAAGGAAAATAGAGAACAACTTGGATTCAACTCACAACTAGACACACAAATCTAAGAAAATTTAGAGGGGCTTTAAGCTTCTGCAGAAAGGAAATCGTTACCATGAAAATACTTGCTTCAGCAAATGTACATGAGGAAGTATTCTCTTAGTAACTGTTACAGGGCCATCAATCACAGGCCAATCAAAAAGGCTAGTGCTTGACAAAAGGGTAAGCTTTATCATTGACTTCTTTTTTTTGGGGGGGGGGGGTCTTGTAACAAGCATCAGCGAGCAGAAAATTTTTCTCAAAAAACCATTTCCTTCGGTAAAATATTACATTTCTTAGAACACTTGAGATGATCTTCTAGAAAGGAAATAGAGTAATAAGTAAGACGAGAAAGTACTGACATTGTCAACCCCCCCAAAAAAAGAACAAAAACAAACTCGATTGTTTATTAGGAGAAGGAAAATCAAGCCCCAACTTTCTTAAAAGGAGCTCAGTTTTCACCTATAGGAGTCAAAATCATTGCCCTACCCTCTTGAACTTAACGTGTAAAACTCAAAAGTTGTTCCCCTTGAAAAAATTCCACCCCCACCCAAAAAGGAGAACCAAACACACACCAACACAGAAGTAGCTGAATTGATCAGAGAGGACGTGTTACCTGTTCCTCCCCCCCCCCCCCCAAAAAAAAAAGAAAAACATAGAATGAAGAGGACAACATGATGAACTGGTTAACTTTCCATTCATTTGCTGTTCCCCGACCATTGATTGGAACTTGGTAACTGATGAACAGCACAATTGCTCTCATTTCCCAGTGTTCCCCTGAACACACTTTCCCCCATCCTGCAGATGAAATAGGGGCTCTCCAGAAAAAGGATATAATTTTGTAAAGGTTAAGGTGTAAGAGCCCTTTTGTAAGTCCATACTTAACTTCATTAATCTAACCAAATCAACCCAAACCCTTGCCCCAGAGTCCCACCTAGCTTCGGGTGTGGGGGAATTTCATTAATCTCACTCGGGGGAAAAAAAAAAATCCATGTCGGAGCAAGGCAAGATGGAAAGCACACAAAGCTGGGCTGGAAAACAACATCCAGGTTGCTCATTCCGGTAATTGACCCCATTGAATTGAAATAGATGCAATATGCAGAGCTGCCTACTAAGCTATATCCCAACAGATAGACCTTCAACTTTAAGACTCAAACTTTCCTTCGAGTTGGAGCAAGGTCAGGGTACTAGGCAGAACAAATGCCCAATTCATCAATTTGCCCTGCTATGCATGTTCATATTTCCAATTAGAGAGAAGCAAGTTACAAGTGCTGATAAAGTAGAACACAATTTCGTGAAATGACATCCCCATGCATTCACAAAAGCCAAAAAAACGAACAGCTTAAATACTTAATGTAACTAGTCTGAGCTATCCTTAGTCCTTTCTCCATTCATTTGTGACTATGGTGAAAGCAATGGTTGTTTTAATGATAAAAGATAGTAAAACGGAGAAGTCCACAAAAATCACAATTGATATCAACTAGCTTGGAGAGTTGGAGTTCAAAATTTCACATCTGGAGTACAAAATTTCACATCTGTAGTCAAATCAACTTCAGACAAGTATGCTACTTAATGCACTTACCTCTTTTGTAACAGTTGGTTGCCCTTTCCAATTATTAAGGTAGTCTCGAATAGACTCTTTGGCAGCATCTGCAGTGCGTCTGAATTTAGCCATGTCTTTCGGATCTTCCTTCAATGACTCTCGAAGCGTCTTCACAACTTCCCTCGCTGACTTCAAATAGGCTTTTGGCAGCACTTTCCCTGACTTTGTCTTCTCATTAGGATCAAACAGTGACTTGATCGTGCCAATTATGCCACTTTCCTCATCTTGATCAACTGCTTTTTCGTCAGCCCGAACAGGTTGTGATATTATACTCTGGTTCAGGCTCAGAACAGCAATCAACGAAGTACCAATGCATAACTGTCTTCGATTCAACTGACTTTGCAGAGGTAATAGCTTCAAGTGATGGCTGGAATTCCATTTGTCTGACATGCGGAGAAAAACAGGTCAAGGGGAACTGAGCAGGTGCTGCAATGCAGTGTTCATCAATTGTATCAAGTGCCTTGAAAGGGGTTAAATAAGGGCCTGCCATTAAGCTCAGAAAGTGGATGATTATCAAGTATTGTACAAGCTATAAAATAATCGTTATGAGACATCCATGGGATCAGACGGTCCTCTGGTCGTGCTATTAATCAAACCTATGAAAGCAAAAGAACATAGAAATTTTATAGCTACACCAGGCCCCCTGATAAGTAAAAGAATGCGAAAGGCCTTGAAAGAAAGGAAGCTTCAAAAACATAAAATCAGTCAACCAGTAAACAACTTGTTGACAAAGAAAAAACCAGGAAAGTGTACAAACGAAAAAGTCATTGCTTCGAGGAAATATCTCACCAGCTCTGCAGCGCTTCTCACACGAGCACCAACTAGTAGGAAACAATCCCTCTGAAAATTGCAGAGCCATCTTCGGCTACAGTAGTTGAGTAAAACACACAAAATTCAAAGTTAGCAGGTTCCTGTTCTATTTAACCCATGCAAGCAGCGTCTAACCTTCATGTCACATAATCAGCAATTACTTCAGTGGCCAATAATGCAATCACTGAAGCAATTGAGCCAGAAGTCAGAGCCAGGAATGCTGAGATTCTCCTGTTCAACTGAGCATCCCAAATACTGCGACAAGAGGTAACAAGAGCAACAGGTTTGGGGCCATTGGGGGGAAGGGCATCCTTATTAAGTCTACACACTGACTGTGTATGTGGCAGCTTCTGGCAAGCTTGAATTTGATTCTAGAACACTTAAAAACAACAATGCGTGCAGTCTACCAATCTCTCATGAACATCTAAGCGGGGAAAATCTATGTGTTGCTTAGAATCAGGCAATTATGGTTTGAGGGATAACCTATCATTGCGCTACACCCCCCCTCCCCCCAACAACCTTTCACACACAAGTTATTTTCCAGTTATACAGTGTTACAAATTGGATAAAATTCAGTTATTTTTTAATATTATGCCCCCAAAGTGTCCGATCTAGTTCATGGCCCCCTTCTATACGAGCTTTGGCTTTGCCCCTACATCTTGACTATTCAAACCCAAGATGGATTAAAGTCAGGTTTCACAACCCAAGACCGACCCGACAGACCATGATGAACACATATCTGATCCAAGACCCGACCCACTTCTCAGTAGTGCCAATCACTGCAAATTTTAAATAAACTACACCAGAAATCAGCATATCTGACCCGAGACCAGACCCTTATCCCCAAGACCCGAGCAACATACAATGTAATCAGCATGTAATCAACCTACCTAGTTCACCTAGTTGATCTAAATGCAAGTTAATAACAAACACGATATTAATTCAATATTATGCCCCCAAACAGATATATCAGCGGCAAGTTGACACCAATACGGGATTAAGGTATCCGATATCCAATACAGTTGGAAAAGAAAAACCCAACACAGAAGCAACTCAATTGCATAAAAGAGAAATATTAAAGGGAAATTGCGGAGATACAGTATGCTATTGGCAGTTTGTAGCAGCTGTATGAAGAACAATAAGAAGAATGAAGCATGGAATTGCCAATTTAATCAATCACTCACTGGTTCACTGCCGAAGATGTTGCAATGACCACCTTCTCTATCTGCTTTCTGTGCCCTCGATGAGGATTAGCATCCAAATTTCACTCTCATTCTTCCAAAGTAATCAATTGATTCATCCTATCCATTTACCTCTTTTTTTCCGGGGGGGGGGGGGGGGGGGGGGAAAAGGGGGAGCTCTGTTTCTATTTTTATTCTACTGCTTCCTCTTCTGAAATTGACTTTCTTTTTTATTTCTGAAATAAACAAGTGTTAGTATAAATTTAGGTTTGAATTGAGCCTCTATTTGATTTTTAAGTCTCTTTTTATACAAAACACAAAGTTCTAAAATAAAACTCCTTTTTTTAATAATACCTCTACCTACTGACACGCATTTTAGTGAAAACTCCAAGTTCTATATTTACTGGAGCTTTAAAGTTCCATCCCATACAAAACGCAGGGGGAACAATGGAACACGCGAGGCAACTTGCCCTAGCATTCCCCCCTCATTCTGCTTTTTTTTGTCCTCTTTTTATTTTTTATTTGTTTTTATTTTTTTAATAACAAATATTATTTAGGTAGCTAAAAAAAGTTGTGCATTATAAGGCAGGTGCATAAAAAATATTTTATTATATAATTTAAGTTAGAATTTCATTAGTTTGAGAAGTGGTTGAATACAAGTTCCAAAACGTTGAAACTTTTGATGATGTGGCATACTTGAATTCTTATTTTTTGGAACTGAAGCTGGAAATACTCTTAATGTGTTTTTTCCTTTGAACTAAAATATGCAAGTTCGTTATTTTATAATGGATGTTATATCATACTCAAATGCTACAACTAATCTGTTGTAACCTTTCACGCCCCAATAATACATAAATCATAGCTGCATTAACCTACCTAAGCTGAACACCAAAAAATTCATGGATGGGCGTTACTACCGTCCGCAAGGATAAGGCTTCTCTTAAATGTGAAAATTTAGCCATAAAATCAAAGTATAACCTTAAAGGGCATTCACGACCGTTCGAAACATTTAACAACACACGGGAATGATTCTAACTTCCCAGGGTTACATCATCATACATAACTCAGTTTAATTATACAATTATAACATCAAAATACATGTTGCAGTTCGGACATATATAGCTGAAACACCAAAAAGCACCACCATAAGACATAAAAGCATTTTAGCACTCATAGCACTTCTATCCGCCAATCTCATGGACGGTCCTGACTTATTTATCACCTTCAGCTTCCCTGCTCGCCTGGGAGCGGTTTACTGAACACTTTCCTAAAACAAAATATAAAAACATTTCGAATTGTGAGCCAAAACTCAGTACATGCATCTTTATACTGATAAAGATTTATTGAGAGAAAAAATTATGAGGGTCCTCTTTGCAATTCATTTTGATTTTAAAACAGGGAATGAGATGTATATAACGTTAAGTTGCCAATTATTATCTGTTAATGCACCCCTTAGTAACTGTTACGATCTATGTATAGGTGTACACCTGCCAAGTCGACCGGAAGACCTGGCCTGAAGCCAGGCGGGTAACTGGAGGGCAATGCCCTATAACTGGTAACTGATGGGGTCACTACTTATGTGATAAATCACTTATTCAAATGATTCATTGATGTACTTACCAAAACATTACAATTTCGGTAAATACGTGCTGATTTCGAAATATACAACCAATGAACGTACCTGGGGTCTTTAAAATCTAGTTCATAGATTAAATAGATGTATTAAAATAGAGAGAATGAGAGCTTAGGCCTTGATTCTGTTCAAAATCGTTATAGGCATATGAGGTTAGAAATGGACTTATTTAGATAATGAATACCTTTAAATAAAATTAGCACAATGAATACCCTTATATAGAAAAGGCTTATAAAGAATTTGTGCGAACCAGTTAGTTAATAGATTAAACTGATAAAGTTAAATAAAATATAGAAATGCTGAGTTAAGGCACGATAGCGAGTTTAGGGGGTAAGGGTTTATGGCGAGGGTACGGAATGAATAATCCAAAACTTATACTCCCGACCTCCAACTGAGACGTAAGACCCCAATATAAACAGCTTAGGAAGTCCTCTAAAACTTTCCTGAATGACACATAACAAGATTCCTACGACGAGTTCCATAAAATGGGGTTAGAACACCAACATGTCAGGTTTCAGTGTTAAAAAATCCATTCTGCCCAGGTTCAGTAAAATAGCCATAAATTTCTCCACAAACCTCGGATTGAGGAGATTCAATAGTCATTTTAAAGCTAATATCCAGATCTATCTACCCACCAAAAATCAGAATTTTTGACTAGGTCGATTATTACCAGTTTTGTTCTAAAGTTCGTCCTGTTTTCTGAAAAAATTCAGTAGTGCTTTAGTTGTTCCTTCACTTTTTTTACACCAAACCTCAACTCAAACTCTTTTTTAAGAGTGTATAATACACTTTAGTATATCCCAACCTCATACAACATCACCATACCTAATTCCTTTTCATATTCATATCAAATAAAACTCCTTTTTCAGTCACATAAACCCACACACCTCAAATTTAACATTAGTTGGTCCAAATCTTGCATTTTGGATAAACCCCAACTTTGGGTCACTTTGAACTCACTCTCAACTTTTCCAAAATACCATAAACAACATAACAACTTCAATATATCAAAAGATAAGCAAGGACAAGGATAAAACATGCAATAAACATCACTTAAACAAGAAGCTTTGCATGACCAAGATGAAACCCTAATCCTAGCCTCATCCAATTTCAACTCCACCATAATCCATCAACAAAAAGATTCTTAATACCATAAAAACAACATAATCCATCACTAAAACAACCAAAATAAGCAACAAAAACCAACAAGATCAAAAATTAACAACAAAAATCAACATAGGGGTGAAATAACACTCACTTTGAACTTGCAAATGAGATAGTTATGGTTTTTGATGCTTATGGAAGTGAAAGAGGTGTTTGGGGGTGGTGAGTGGGGGTTGTTTTGTGGGGTTTTGGTGGTGGAAAGGTGGTTGAATAATGGCTGGAGGAAGGGCTGGCCAAGTAGAGAGTGAAGGAGGAGAGGGAAGAGAGAGAAAGTCACTTGAACATTTGGTGTAAAATGAAGATAAAGACAACTTTTTAATTTTTATACTAACTTTATTACTTGGTTGAAAATAAAGGTAGAAAAGTCAATATTATCAAGTTTGATTAAGGCTTAATTAAGAGGATTTAGCTAAACAAATAAAGGTCAAGTATTGTCGCATCGAAATCGGTTTCAAACGAGTTCGGGTTTAGAGAAAGAACTGAAATTGAGTGCGTTTGTAACAGTTTTTTTTTTTTTAAAAATTGAGATTAAATGGCTGTGGTGCCATGAAAAAGAATTTTAAATATTAAATTCTTAAATATCAAGGCCTAACTCAATTTTCAAAATTGACTAGAACAAATCCCCGAATTGCAAAGTAAGGGCCCCGTTAGAAATGTCCAAATGAGAATAATAAAAAGATGGGAATATAAAAAGAAATGATGTGAATGAAATGAACTCAATCACATGGATTAATGACATGAAATTAATAAACATAATTTAGGATTGGAGTATTACATAACCTATAAGCAGTGATTTAATATGTAGATCCTTGCTATTAACTATTGAATAATGGTTTATCAACTTCATTAGACTGTTGTCTCTAGCAGTTGTTTGATAGACCATATTTTAATAAAATTTTCTATTTTATCATTATTTATTCAAATTATAATGAATTAAATAATATAGATTTACTTCCAATGAAACTTTCTTTTAAAAATTTTTCTTTTCCAGCATAAGTTGGTTTTAAGTAGATTGACATTTGTTTTTCTTAAGTAATATTTTGAATTTAAATCTTATAAACAAAAAGAATATATGATAAAAGAGTTTTACTGTTTTTTAAACTAAAAATAACTCGACTGTAGTAATATTAAGGATACAAAACCAAATGAAAAAAACTGACCAGTCGTAACAAGGAGAATGTTTTGGTCATCAACTTATCATTATTATTGTCTTTGAGAGTAGAAACCAAGATACTAGATTAGACATATGTTGTTCGGATTTCCACGGTGATAATCTCTTTTCCTTCAGCGCCGGTACAACCACTGGCGTTGAAACTTGAAACCCTAAAAAGAGAAAGTCACACAGAGGGAGATACCAAAACATCCGGCAATCTCTCTGAGGTATGGCCGGCGACGCCCCCAAGCCTTCATCTAGCAAGCGACCACCCCCTTCCTCCTCATCTTCCGATCAACAACGCCGATCCCGATGGGAATCTTCATCCCCCGCCGCCGGCAAGGCCTCTGCCGCCAGCAAGCCCTCTGACGCCGGCAAGTCCTCCCGACCATCCAACACCGACTCCAAGAAACCCACCCCTAACCGCGGCCCAAACCCTAACCCTAACCCCAGCCCTGCCCACCCCAACCCGAGCCCGGCGCAGGCCCAAACCCAATTGCCGAGCCTTCTGCGACCGTCGCTGGGACCACCGCCGCCTCCGCCACCCCCGACTTATGGGTTCCACATGCTTGACCGTCGCACCATCGTCCTTGCCGACGGCAGTGTACGATCTTATTTTGCCTTGCCCCCGGATTACCAGGACTTTGTTCCGCCTCCGAGACCGGAGCCGATGGGCCGGTTCATGTCTCCCGGCGGACCTGAATTGGGCCGGTTGGGTCGGATGAGCCCAAATGGGTTACGAGACAGGGACGATCCATTTAGGCGGAACCCGGGTGGACAGGATTATTGGAATTCGCTTGGACTTGAAGGACGGGCCCTGGGGCCAGAGGGTTCGATGAAGAGGAAGTTTGGGGAGGGGGAGGAGAGAGAGAGGGATGAATTAGCCAGGCAAAGGATGCATCTTTTGCAATATGGCAATGCGGGGGCGAGTTTGGGCACTGGCACCAGTAGTCCCTTTGCGCGGGAGGATGAATTTCGAGCTTCAAAGCATATGAGGATTGGTGGTGGTGGTTTTGACAATATTGTGGTTATGAGACAAGAAATTGACCCTGCTGTGATGAAGGCTTTTCTTCATTTTGCAAAGTTGATCAATGATAATGCTAATCAGAGAAGGAATTACTTAGAGAATGGGAAGCATGGACCGGTTCAGTGCCTGGCATGTGGCAGGTTTGTTAAAATACCACCTATAGATATTTCTTTTAGAATCTTAGTCTCTGAATGTGTTAAAATTTCTTAGACAAACTCTGTGTTTTGGTTTCAAATGGAGGCACAAAGGCCATTGTAGGAGGGGCTTGGATGCAGTTGTCTCGTGATAACTCTTAGTGACTTTATGAGTTGAGCTAACTTATAACCACAATATAGTTTTTAATATAGTAAAACAAACTGCCATAATGCACCCTCAGATTTTCTCTTCCCCCCCCCCCTTTTGGGGTTATGAGCTGGAGGGAGGTGTCTTGCTAAGTTTCTTTTCAAGCCAGAGGATGTGTTTGTTAGGTCTGAAATTTCTGCTGATGAGCTCGTGTATGGTCAAAGTCACAAATCATGATCTTTTGAATCCCATGCAGACAAAGGATGTGACTCCAATACACTTGACTGAAATTTGAGCCTGTGTTGTGTATAGTTATAGATGGCACCTTTTGAGTTACTTGCAGGCGAAGGGTGTGTTTGCTAGGTTATTACAATACAGTGGTCAGAAATTTGAACCCATGTATGCTTACAGTTGCAAATGACAAATTTCACATGGACGCTCACTGCTTTTGTGTCCTTTTGGAAATGAGTTTTTGGTTCTTTTTTGGGGGGGGGGGGGGCGGGGTGGGGATTTGAAGCTTTATTGGATATATTGTGTTTCTGTATAGTGCCTGATGTTGAGTTCTTAACCTCAAGAACGGTCTTTCAAGCTTAAACATCCTTTGATTGTGATCAATACATAGATTGTCTTGAACAGGTAACCTACAAACAGCACATATCACCTTAGGGAAGTAATACGGTTTTCGTTTGATTTGTTTAACCCTACACTAGTGATATGCTAGAGGGATTCTTTCTTTTGGTCCCTTACAGTTTCATTTTGATCGGTGGATTTGTCTTCTTTATGGTGGTTATTGGTACTGCTTAAGTGGTACAGGACTAGAGACACTTTCTTCCACGGCTATCTTTGGATTACTTGATGAGGTCTACTAGCATTTGGCCATCAAGTTGTGGTCTTTGAGATGGTAGCTATTCGCCACTGTCTAATGAGGTCAAGCTGTTAAAAGTGTTTTGATGCTGAATGTATTGAATTTGACTGTTCGACAGACTCCTTTGTGATCTCTGTCAACTGAAGGAGCTCAGCAAGCTTTGCAAAGAGTACATAGTTCACTTCTTTTAAAAAGGGAAGCGTTGTCTCAATGTAGACTTGTTGAGGAGTAGAAAGTCATAACCAATTACGAACTCTTATAGTTCTATTGAGAGGTTGTCTTTGCTTTTTGCTTAACCTCTGAACTCTGAACTACTGGATTTAATTTCTGTGGGTGTTACGTATGCATGTTTGGAACCAATTTTGTGGTGGACAGTGGAGGCATGCTGCTATGTTTCTAGGTCTATAGTGCATTAGTTGGCTTTCACTATCAGAATGAGTCCTGGCAAGAGATGACAATGACACCAATACCACCTCCCAGTATGGGTCCTGCTTTCGCTGGTGGCTAGAGATGACAACATCAAAGATAAACCACAGGAACCTGCCTTGTGCTGTGGGTTTTGAACATAGATTTATACGGTGAATGATCCAGTCAAATGACCAAATTTTTTTTGGGTTGGATGCTCTGAAGAATAATTAACATAACATATCTATAGTTTGGAAGCTCAAAACCACACGTAAGCGATTGAATTTGTCCTTGATTCTGATTGGTAAGGATAAGCGGCTCTTCATCTTGGAGCTAAGTAGCTAACTAAATCTTGCATTTTGCATAGTTGCACTTGCTTCTCCCCTTTGTGTTTTTAGTATTATTCTTTAGCTCCGCACAGGCTGGAGTTATTTTACGATTACGCTTATATTTGAATTTTCCTACTTCCTAGATTCCTATTCGGCAGGATTCCTGCTAAGTGTGATGTCTAATTAGGTTTTCTTTCTTTGAACTTGCATAAGAGATTTGAATGAAACAGTTTCATGAGTCTTTTATGGGAGATCACCCTATGTAGAGTTTGGGCCAATTGTAGCTCAGTGCTTTTCTTGCACGCCTCACAATAAGTTTGTGTGATAGTTCCACCCAAAAACTGCTCCTTTTAATTTTGACTATTGTTTAGTTACGTCCATAGTTACCAGGGTCCCTTCCGGATCGAGGAACCGATTCGGGATCGCAGTACATAATCTTTGTTAGGATCCCTGAATTCGGGGTTAGGTTCATTCGGACGCTAATTTGGATTGTAATTCGCTTTATGTTTTTTACTTTTTCAGATCGGTAAATAAAATTTCTGTACCAAGAGGCCAAAATATACATTTTAATTGGAAAAAAAAAATGATAGCTTTAAGTTTAATTTCATCCGGCCCAAAAATATTTACAAGTGCCTTATTATTTGGGTTTTATGCAAACAAAAGCAGGATTTCAACCAGTGTTTAGGATAGCACTAAAATAATATTGACCTATAAGGCCTAGGATCTCAACCAATTAATTAAGATCTATGCTGTTTACTTGCTTTGTCTATCCTCTGTGTGGTTCGTGGTTGATCCATTGCTTCCCTTCACCTTTGTGTGACTTCCCTGGTAGAGAAGGAAGGGTAAGCAACAACCCTATTCCCCTCCCCACTCTCCATCCTGCGTCCTTATATGAACTCGGAAAAGAGGCAATGGTTCGTTGCTGTATCTGAACATGGCCTGATTGGCTTTCTGGATTTGCTGGCTCTATTCTTTGTCATTTGGGATCGACAAATTCGCACTTCCCAGTGTGCACCGAATTGTGTGACTAAGGTGACATCAGATATGACATTTCTGTTTTGTTTTCTTTAAAATAAATTGAGCAATGCAAAGAGTAAGTTTTTTCATCACGCTATTTTGGCCTCCTTTGTGCATAATAATAATGGAAGATAATTAGCAGTTTTAAATGTATTTGTTGAAGCTATGGCTTTATTTGAGTTGAGTTGAGCCCGAGCTTGCTAAGATCAAAGTTGCGGCCTGTGAGCTTGCATTGAGGCTCGGGCTTGGCTCATTGCTCAGTGAAATAAAGCTATAAAGCTAGCTCAGCCTAGACTCGGCTTGTCCAAGGCTCGTATGAGACTCAAGGCTAATCTGGGCTAATCGCAGGCGTTACTGCATTGAGCCTAAGCTTGACTTATTTAAAGTTTTGGGTAAAAGCTTGCATTTTAGGATTTGAATATGAAACTTGCTTCTTAAAGTTCAGATGAGGATCTCTTGATAACTGTACCTAATCTATGTAACCTTAGCTTAATTGTGATTTTTCAGTCATTGATAGTTGATGGGTTGCTAGCATCAACAATTAACAAGCAAGTATAAATTGTGCAATTATTGTGACCATGTAATCGTAAATGGCGGTTCTTAATCATAGTGATTACCTTTACAAAGAAAGTTCAATTATGCGAACCTTAATATTTGTTTCTTAAGAAGGCTTATGTTAA
Source organism: Selenicereus undatus (assembly GCA_017589665.1). Lineage (NCBI taxonomy): Eukaryota > Viridiplantae > Streptophyta > Magnoliopsida > Caryophyllales > Cactaceae > Selenicereus > Selenicereus undatus. The sequence goes on along the minus strand of JACYFF010031958.1, from coordinate 9,128,577 downwards.
CTTGCAATGCTTGTTAACGTTGCTCGTCGTCTTGGTTTGTTTAGGTTGGTCTTGTTTAGATTTGGTGAGCTTACAAACCCAAATTCATGAGGAGCAAGCTTTACTCGGATAACCAAACAAGCTCATCTTGGCTCGGCTCTAGCTTGCCAGTAGCCAGGCTAGGCAAGCCAAAAAGCGAGCCCTCGCAAGCCGGCTTAGCTCACCAACACCCCTAGCTGAAGCTGAGTCCCGGATTGTGTTGGGCATTTTTCTTGTTGTGCCAAGATTGAACCGCCTTGTGTGGTCGCTGATTCTAAAGTAGAGTGGACCCATAATCATTCTCCTGATTTGGCATTGACGGAGTTTGTTTTCCAAACCAAACAATACTGTTACCTTGAACTCTCATCTAGGGTGGAGCTTTGCGGGTGTCAGATCTTAGCAGCCTTTGGCCCTTTGCCTCTTTATTAAAATTACAAGGAGGTTGATATCAATGAATCTAGATATGAAAGGTGTTGAGTGCTTATTGCTTCAGGGGAAAAGGAAGCAGACTGTAGTCCAAATCCAAAGCCAGAAACAACTTAGCACCCCCCTCAATCCTGGTTGTATTAATGAGGTTTGAGGAATGATGAGATGAATTATCTTCTTGTTCCTCTATGGTTGAAGTTATTATTTTTTCCGGTATTGATGCTCTATTTGGTGGGATGTTGGTGACAATGTTATCCAGTTGCTTACTGTGTCGTACTCAATTTATTTAGTGCAAACGTCTTTTTCTACCTATTGAGAGAAATCTTTGAGCTTATTTACCTTTTTGGTGTCTTTGCATTGTCTTGATTTTGAGATCTCAAAGGTTTCTTGTTACCTATTAGGAGATATGTTATATAACCAAGGACTTGCAACAAACTTTGTAGATTGCTATCACGTGAGGGCGAGGGAAGGAACAGAATCACTTTTGAATGGGATTTTATTTTGCAAGGATGTAGTAACTATCATTGGGCGGTGTGCCTTCACATTTAGGAGTATTGATTCAAGTTGCGGTGGAGTTTTGGATGTACTTGTAGAAATCATAATGAGATGTTGCACATTTGTTGTGGTGTCACACTTTGGCTGATGAAGGCATTGATCAGTTTCTTCGGGTTACTTTTTTGAAGCTGACTGTAATTATTGAGGTGGCTTTCTTCTTGTCGGAAGTGTTGTGAATTTGAATTTTATTTCTGTGTTACTTCTGAATAAAATACTCGTTGCATTATATAGAAGAAAATAGTTTATTTCGTTGATGAGAGTCTAGTTTCGCGTATCTACTTAGTGTAGGCCTAGATATATCAACTCTCTCTGTAATTGTTTTCACTTCTGTACACCTGTGTGAAGGCCCCTTTTTGGCAATGAAATGCCGCCGGGTGGTGTCAGTTGAGATCGATTGCTGATTGTATTTGCTGTTAGTTCATTGTATGAGCTGATTAAATTTTGCTCTTGGCTAGGGATATTAGCTGCATCTATGCTTGGTGTTTAGTGAGATTAGTTATTTGAAAAGTGCATGTGAGGACATTAGTTGCTTTTACTTATCTATATACTGCCTAAGCCCTAAAATGCGACACTTCCTGTAGCTTTTCCGAATTAGCTTTAGCTTTTTCGGACTAACAAGTCATTGGAAAAGCTAATTCATTGACAGCTTCATTAGATTTCTTGGGTACTCGAACCATCTAATTCACCTGAAGTTGGCTTAAAGCGAGGGTAATGCTTAGGTAAACTCCCCTATCTGTCAACTGTTCATCTTGGGCTGCGTCTTAATTTAAAAGAGCACCTAAGGCGCACCTAGGCAAGTTGCCTAAGGCATACCCACGCACAGCTACTCTTTGAGGTGCGTGCCTCAGGGTTCGGAGCATATGCGTTATGGAATTTGGCTCAATTTCAAGATATTAAGTGAAGGACTTTGTACGGTTTCAATGCAAGGTTTTCTACATGTGGCCATTGTGGATTGACTGTGACTTGTACCAGTAAGGATGTTTGCAGAGCTGGTGAATGTTGTCAGCGTTATCTATTGTGCAATTGGTGCTTGTGTTTTTGTTTTATTGACGAATAATTGAATATATCCCTTGCCATTCAATAACAAAGGCCTTTTTATTCTTTGTATTTGGAGAAGATTTATCTTTCTATAAGATGCTTGTCTCTTATGTATTTTTGCGATGCTGATAATTGTGTTTGATTTCAGGACCCTTTTGACTGCATGTTAGTAATCATTTGAAAATCCAGTTTGCAGTCCAGATTACATTTGTTCAAGTGGAAGATTTGCTAATATTCTTGATATTTCACTGCGTGAAATTTCACACTTAAGTGATATGCCTACCTTGCTTGGTCTTTAGTCTGTGTAAAGATGGCCTATCGACCAGTCAATAATATGATTGCTGCTGTGGTTAGGCTTTCTTTTGCTATTTTCTTACTGATGTGTGAACTTGACATGATTCATGCGAAAGAACTTGAGTTATCCATTGTCCGATGCTCTTGGTGTTGGCAATTACAGGTCTTCAAAAGATTTCCCAGACGTGCATGCCCTTGTAATGCACACTTACTACTCAGATAATGCTGATCTCCGTATGGATCATCTGGGTTTACACAGAGCTCTGTGTGTCTTAATGGGGTGGAGTTACATGAGGCCTCCTGATAACTCCCAAGCTTATCAATTTCTGCCTGCTGATGAAGCAGCTGCAAACCAGGATGATTTGATCTTGTGGCCGCCTATGGTGATTATCCATAACACAAGTACTGGCAAGGGCAAAGATGGGCGCATGGAGGGTATGGGAAATAAGGCAATGGATAGTAAGCTTAGAGGTATAATGTGCCCTTCACTACTTACCATATGGATGCTATCTCTGCAAGAGTGTTATGGATGGCGCTTGTGATATCTGTAACATTTTCCCTTTGTTCTTTGGTATTGCATCACAAAGTAATCGAAAATGACCTCCTTGGGCTTATTCAAAAAATTTGTAGGATTGTTTTAGCTTGCTGTTTAGATAATACGGGGGACTTTGCTTGTTGAATGTTGGGTACAAGGAGGATCTATGCGATCAGATATATGGTTCTAGATGCCTTCTAGTCTCCATTGAGTGCGCATGGAACCAACTACCTTTCAAGAGAGACTGGTGTGGCGTGTTATTGTTTCACATCTCCTGACTTCAATGTCTCTTTTGAGTTCCTCTAATTCTGTCATTTCAAGAATTCAGGCTGCCATGTTATCATTCATAACCAGGGATTGTATCTTGTCTTCAAGTGGCTTTCGTATCTGTTTGACTGCAGCTTTCTTTCTACCCATGTATTCTTGAATTTTTTTCGCTTCTCCAAATCTATGCCACACCATATCTTTGCCTGATTGCGTACCACTGGGTTTCATACACTTACATGTATGCAGCCTTGCCCCTGCTATCCTTGAGAGGCTGTTTCATTTGGACCTTAGTGTACAAAAGCGTATAAGAAGGAGAGGCAAGCTTAGTGGGGAACAGATTCCCTTCAACTCAGATCTTTGCTGAAATGCATATTTCAATATCGTCTTTTGCATCCACTAGTATTGCATTCCACATCTATGCCACACCATATCTTTACCTGATTGCGTACCACTAGGTTTCGTACGCTTACATGTATGCAGCCTTGCCCCTGCTATCCTTGCGAGGCTCTTTCATTTGGACCTTAGTGTACAAAAGCATATAAGAAGGAGAGGAAAGCTTAGTGGGGAACAGATTCCCTTCAACTCAAATCTTGCTGAAATGCATATTTCAATGTCGTCTTTTGCATCTACTAGTATTGCATTCCAAATCATCTGGCTACAATTTGGATCAGTCATCAAGTGGCAAGCTCTGATATGATCCCAGTAAATGCCTCTAGGTGCATTGATAGAAGTAAATAAACGGACATTGAAAGACTGCATAAGCATCTGGATTGATTGGCAAAAATTCGTCCCAGCTGACCCGTTGTACGTAAAAAAATTGATATTCTTATATCTTGATTAAGTCCCATACTTGGGAAAATAAAGGTTCATTAAATTCCCTTTTAGCTTGATGGAAGTTCTCTCTAGGCCTTTAGCGTTTAAACTTGTTTTGTTCTGCTGAGGATCTACTTTCCGTCCTAGGTCTTATGTGGTGTTCCTTGATGGCATTATGTCTGATGCATGGTCTTGGTCTTTCATTATGGCTATTGCTCTCAAATTTAGCTATAGGAGCTTAATGCTCATGTAGTAACGAGTACTGATGGTTCGGACCTTGGTACCCTTGTTTTTTTGGTTACAACTGCGTTCAATAACTGAATATTTATGCTTCAGGTTTTACTTAGATGAGAAGCTGGATCTTACGTTAACCTTAAAAACGTCTGTTTTGGATAAGGATACCTATTGCCGGCGCATGGTGATGGAATCTTACAAGTTCAAAAACATGAGAAAATGGAGAATACCAATGTAAAAGCTGTATCTTAGACTTGATTGCTTTTAGTGAGTTTGTACAACTTCTGAGTTCTAGGTTCATAACCTACATGCATGATTAAGATCATGAGCACCTTAGCGTTGGCGGTCTTTCACATTTATTTTTCTTAGTTAGCCAGGCAGGTAGGAAAGGGCACCTGCCATCTCCAACTTAGAATCCCTAGGCTGAGGTTTGGGTAATGGGAATACTTTCAGACCTCCCTAGGCCGGGAGGCCTAGGCCTCGAACATGCTGTTCTCTTTGACAGCAGAGTGGTGACCAAATATTGAACCTTGGCAATGAGGTTAGAAGATAAGAACTTTATGAAACCAACTAAGTTGGTTTGGCCCAGGGACTCAAAGTAAGTTGATGTTTGCTTTTGTGACTTACCTCATCCATTTAAAGCTTCTGCTCACCCTACTATGGACGAGGGAACCGTATTTTGTGCGTGCCGTATGTTGTACATAACAACCTCACCACCCCAATGAGTTGGTTTAGTTCCTGAGGGACTCTAGATGTCATGATGTTTGCTCTTGAAGACTTGTCTTGCACCAATACATGTAACAACTGTCTGCTTCCTAATCTTGCTATGTGGACAATATAATCTTTTTTACGTTTTCCTGGGTTATTAATGTTGTACATGCACTTCTAAGGTGTTAGCATTGACATTTTGCTTTTTTCATAATCTTGCTTTTTTCATAATCAACAGTAGATGAAGCCTTGAAGCTCCACTGAAGGCGTTAGTATATATTGGCATTTTGGTATTGCACAAGCTATGCAATGCTTACACTTATTTGACTCTTTTCTTCTTTGGCTTGACGTTCTAACAACATATCTCTTTTGATTTATAGAAGCTCGTGCACAATCATCTTCATGTCTTATCTTTAATCCTTCGAAGACCTCGGGTCCTATATGCATGTCTTGCCTAGAAATGGTTTGCTTTTCAGTTCTGCTAGCTTCTTGTGTTAGAAGTTAGACCTTTGGTGAGTTTGGTGTCTTATGAATGCTTTCGTCATTATTGAGGCTATTTGGGATGCCCCAAAAGATGTAAAAGTGGAGGGTTTTTTTTTAAATTTAAAAATAATAAATCAAAGTAAGATGACAGTTGTTGGGAATGCGGAAGATTCCCCTTCCCCTCTAATGGGGCAGCCTATATTCCTTTCAGGTGATTTGCATACTTCTATCCTGAGCTAGACTTCTAAATTTGTGTAACTACTTGGCTAGTGGCATTCTTCTACCGTGACCTGCTTCTCTGCCGATGCACAATCCTGAAGGTTGCGTTTAACATTGTGTACGGGATCATCTGGATGGAGCGAATGAAGTCTCTTGCTTGAATCTTTTATCTCACTGTCTGGGATTGTGCCTGCTGTGTTTGACTATTTTCTGATCCAGGATTACAGAGCTATATCATTATTGTTCTGCATTGCAAAGGATCTGTGTCAGAAACAGCCAAGCACATATAGATGAGAATGTGGCCTAATTCAGAAATTCAATGCAGAACTGAAGCTGAATACAACCCCCCCCCCCTCTTCTGTGGAGAGAGATGAATCCCTGAGGATTCTGTAGATTTTGATCCAACTTTTTATGATATATGCTGCTGTTTCGGCCTGCTGAATAGCCTGAATGCTCAATGTCTTACACTCTTACTGTCTGTCAGCTCTGGTCATATGGCAAACTAGTTTGCATGTATGACTCATACCATGATATTTAGTGTATTTGCACTCACAAGGGCACCTATGGCTTTGCATGTTGTGAACTTCATCTGTTTGTTTTGTTGACCTTTCCAGTTCACCCAAGTCACTGTGTTGACTGTTGTGAGGATCTCATGATTCTAGATGATGTTGTAGTCGTCATTATACATTTTGTTGAAAACTTAAGTTGAAAATGTGGAAATATCCCGCATTAACTGAAGTATCAAATTTGGCTATTCTAATTGTCTGGCCACAGTTTCACTGGATCACTGAAACAGAGTGCACTTATTAGTTCTTTTGGCATCTTTTTGGATAGCTATTGTTTGTACCATGATGCCATGTATCAAGCAGAAATTGACTTTTCCTTTTGTTCTTGGAGCTGAACTACTGAAGATGTCCATACTAGGAAGTTCCCAGTGTAACACTTTTCACCAGACTAAGTGATGGATGTTTGCCCTTAGGTTAAGAAAATCTGAAGATTTTAGCTTCTCAAGTAGTACATCAGAAGTTCTATTGATTTGACTGGCAACTTTGAGCTTAGGTTTAGTATTTGCTTTCCTCCTCCCCAGGAAACTTTGAAGTGGATCATGTGATTTGTTGTCTGCCCTTTATGAGAATCTTGAGACTCTTGACTTCAGTTTGATGTCCGATTCATGGAGTGATTCTTGTAATCTGTGTTTTTTTCATTTGGTTGACATTTGATTTGTTGTCTGCCTATTACGTTTATGAGAATCTCGAGACTCTTGCCTTCTGGAGTTGTGTATCCGATTCATCAAGTGATTTCCCGTAATCTTTTTGTGTTCTTTTCATTTGGCTGACAACTTTGAACATAAGCTTCTTGGTTGTTCTCCTCTCCTAGTGAACCTTGAACTGGATCATGTGACTCAATTCATGGCATGTGTATGATTTGGATCCGGTTGTGGGTAATTGAGTTTCAAGAAGCTGACAACTTGATCTACAATCTTGTGGTCGGATCTTCAACTGACATTTTATCAAATGATAAGTAAATCAAATGATTTTCCAACGGAAAATGCTGTATTTGTTAATGGGAGTGAAATATGCAAACTCTGCAGTTGCTGGTGATCAGCGGCTGTCTGTTTGGGGACTTGCCTGTTGCCTGTTTATTCCTGGAACATTCCTGATTACCCCCCCCCTACCCCCCAAAAAAACCAACATAAGCTGACCCTTGGGAATAATTTGTGCAGTTCAATGTATTGCACTAAAAATTCTTTTGATATCTTTTAGTTTCAATATAACATAGAACATTCTTCACAAAATTAACTTCTGTGACTATGTTTCAAAACATGTTGCGGAATCTTTTAGACTTTGAGCCTTGCCTTGGACATGGATGATATAAGCTACGTCTGCAATTTCGTTCATGTTGCTGTACTATTTTCAGCTGCCTAGGATTTTCATTACGTTTGCACTTCATATTGTCGATTTGTTAATTTTATTCTTTGGTTAACTTCATACGGCTGTAGAATGTGAGCTCCCCTAATCTTTGGGTACATTTGTAGTACAAAGATTGTGAAAAGCAGCTGTTTTAGATTATCTTCTTAGTATGTAGCAAGTACTGTGGTTATTTTTACGCATCTGATATTTGTTGTATTGCTATTTTACTTGGCACTTTTGCATCCACCTGCAGATCTCGGATTTCCTGGGGGCAAGTCACATTCTTTGTACAATAGGGAAGGTCATCGTGGTATCACTCTTGTCAAGTTTGCTAACGATCGATCAGGATTGGAGGCGGCCTTGCGATTGGCTGACTACTTTGAAAAGGAGCGTCGTGGGCGTAGAGAGTGGGCCCGTGTACAATCCATGGCTACTGGCCATGATGATGATAACAACCCGGATCTTGTCTCAGTGGATGACCGGACGAAGGAAAGGAAGAAAATACTCTATGGTTATCTTGGAACAGCTTCGGACTTGGAGAAATTGGATTTTGAAACGCGAAAGAAGGTTGCCATAGAAAGCAAGCGGGAAAAGCTGCTCAGTTAGCAGAGTTAGGTAAGACAAGGTACATCTGGTGCATTTCATCAGTTCCCTAGTTTTGGTGATACTATCGGCTGAATTCATGTGGGAGTTCTACTCTTCGACACATTCATGTGGGGTTTGGAGTATTTATCCCAACTCCATTCTCCTGCGTTTGCAACCACTAAGTTCGGGAACCAAAAGCTGTATTTACTTTTTGGTGATAATTCAAGGCAGTTTTTGTTGATATTTTTAATAAAAACGGTTGTCGCTGTCTTGTTTGTGATTTTGTCTCAGGGACCTAGTTTCGGCGTATGAGTTGTTCCTGTTGATGTCGTTGAAGCAATATGGTCGCGGACGCCAAGAACTCAAGGATGGTTAAACCGTTGGTCCGCAGTTTGAACTTATTCTGCCTGCCTTTCTTGGGATCGGTAGAAGTATCTCAAATGCCGAAGCAAAGAATCAGTCACTTTATATCCATTTTTTATGTTTTTATTTAGGTGTGAAGGCCTTGATTTTTAAGAGTGTTATATCCTCGAAGTTATTGTATGTTGAGAAAATTTCCTGGTAAATTGGGTAGCAAGCAGGTTGGTGTGTCAGTCCTTGCAACACGCAACAGGTGTGGCCTTTGCTTTGCCTGTTGAATTTTGACTGACCTTTTGGCTAGATAACGCAGTGGTATTCGTTTCTTCCAGCCAGTTTCTTTGATTATCGGAATAATTGGTGGGCAGACGTGTTTTCCATTGCCTGGGATTTGATGTCGTGAAATTTTTTGATCCAGAGCTCAGTCTGACAACTAGATGTGCTAAAAGGGAGACTTACTGATACAGAGATTGAGTTTTGATCAACCAGAGAAGCTAGTCAAAAGATCGGTTCAGTTGACATCCCCACTTGACTATAAACCTATATCTGTTATAATGTGGGGCGATGTGTATGTTGAGACAATCTAAAATATGGGGATAATCTGTTATTGGCAATTTTGAACTCGGTTTGGTAGACATGTCACATATGTAACATCATGCAAGGACACAGAACCATTTTCCAGCCTAAATCCTAACTCATACTTGTTTTTCAAATTATGTAGTGAAGAATGTCGCAGCTCAGTTTTGTAGTTCATTGAGTAAGATCATATAGCTAAAGTTTTCTTCACAGAATAATAATGCGGAAGAAACCTGGCTACATTTGTAGATTTGAAGTACGGTTCTATGAGAGAGTTTCAATTAAGAATGAATAACTCTAATTAGTCTTATACTTACCAATTGCGAAATGTACCTCATATATCTGAGATCATGTATTCTCACTTACCAGTATACATATTTTTTTAACGTGTATTTGTCATATAGATAAATGTTAATATGTGGTGTTAATGTAATTTATGGAAGTATGTACTCATAGGAATATGATATATACTTTGGCTCAATATGATATCTAATAAGAATAAGTATAAAAGCATAATGTCTTGTAACTTATACGACTTTGAAGCTGTGTTAATATTGATTGAATAAGATAGAATTTAATGTTAACCAATATTAGAAGTATTAGATTGAAATATTAATTGATACTGATAGGATAAGATAGAATTGGATGTTAGTTAATAACAGGTGCATTAAATAAAAATAACCCTATTAGAGTTCTCAATTCAGAAAATTTTGCTGACTATGTGTTTTTCCGGCTGTCAGAGGGGGGACACCCGTGCTTTGTGCCATAGAAGTGGAAATGATGGAAATATCTGCGCAGTGTATATTTAAAATTACACACATCCACTGTGAATAGCAATGATAACCGGCGCACTGTCGGCGCATTTTAGAGACTCGCAGTCAGTGTGTGTCGCTGCTTTTTAGCCAAAACAACCAAACACTCGTTGTTGCTTTTCGGAATCCTCTCCGTCGTACATTCGCTGTCATCCCATCGCACGTCATCATCTCTCTCTCTCTCTCTCTCTGCACCATCTCGCTTTTTTACTTTTTAGCACACCACACCAAACCCCCGCCTCTCTCTTTCTCTCTCCTCCCTCTCTCTCTTTAATCACTCACCTCTATCCCCTTTTTCCATTTCTAGGGTTTCTGGTTCGTAGGGTAGAGCGAGGGGGGAGAGAGAGAGAGAGAGAGGGAGAGAAGAAAAGCAAGCAGCAATGGGTTCTGTACCCGACCCGGGCGAGTCGACTCACCCGCCGCCGAGTTTTGAGGATTTCCAGAAGCAGACGTCTCTGATGACCTCCTGCACTTTGCTGTGGAAGGAGCTCTCGGATCACTTCACGACCATAGAGGAAGACCTTCGTCGCAAATCTGAGGCTTTGAAGCGCAAAATCCAAGCTCTAGATGATCAGACCAAGCTATCTCTTGAGGTTCTGAAGAAGCGCGAGGTCACAATTGATGGTTCTGTCGAAATCGCCATTGGAAGAGCTGAGGAGTCGCAGAAAGCGGCTTTGAGTCTTCTTGGAGCTGAGGAAGAACGAAGTAGTGATGGTGAAGTCGATGATGGAGAAGGTTTGCTGATGAAATTGAGGGGATTTTGTGTCAGGATGGATTCTGAAAGGTTTTGGAGGTTTGTGACTGTGAGGAAGAAGGAGCTTGATGTGTTGAGGACTAAGATTCCAGTAGCTCTTTCTGATTGTGTTGATCCGCCGAAATTTGTGCTCGAGGCAATATCGGAGGTGTTTCCGGTGGATAAGAGGGCGGATAAGAGTGAGAGAGTGAATGATTTGGGTTGGGCGTGTGTGCTTCTCTTGGAATCGCTTATTCCGATAATGATGGATCCGGTCATTGGGAAGGACAGGCTGCTGGTGACTCCAACTGTGAAGGAAAGAGCTGAGGGGATTGCCGAGACATGGAAGAAAAGCTTGGATGAACGCGGTGGGATTGAGAATGTCAAGACTCCTGATGTGCATACCTTCCTGCAGCATTTGGTTACCTTTGGGATTGTTAAGGAGGAGGACATGGGGTTGTACAGGAAACTGGTTGTGGGCTCTGCTTGGAGGAAGCAGATGCCTAAGCTTGCTGTTTCCCTCGGTTTGGGTGGTAACATGCCTGGTATGTGTGTTGAATTCTTTTTCTGTTTTGGGTTTTTTTTTGGCTGTTTGTTATATGTTTTTTTAATGAAAGTTCTACCACCTTTGTTTTGTTTCAAGTTTCAACTGGGCTTGTCGATCTGTCCGTTTTTTCGCTGGGCAGGTGGATCTCTGTGATGTGCTGTTAAGTTTCCGGTTGAGGTCTGTTGGGTGAGACACAAATGTCTAAGAGGATAGATCTTTTGCATTGGTTTGTGGAAATCATAGTTACCGGTACCTGTATGAAACTGGGAGGCAAATGGTGTCAGTCTTCCTGATTGAAGGGATTTTTAAATGTTTATGCATCTTATTGTAGTCTCTCCATCTTTAGTCTAGCATTTAATTTTATACCACTCTTTGTTGAATGTTAATTTTGATAGCTAACACTGCCTGCTTTAATAGTTGGCACGACACTCATGGTAGTAGAAACTAGATACACCCCCCCCCCCCAAAAAAAAGAAAAGCAAAAGATATCTGAAAAACTGAAATCAATATACATGGCTATTGGCAGTATGAAGGGTTGTTGCATCATCATTCCTGGTGTTGCTTATGACATTATATTTTATGAATTGGGTTGCATGAATGAGCTTCAGGTTTGTAGAATAATTGCTTTGAGCTCGACATGTCAACTAAATTGGTGTGGGTATCTGGCAACTACAAAAGTCAAAAAATGCTCAGAGTGACACATTGCAGATATGAACCTTGGTGACAGTCTGACAGATAAATGTCTTGCCCTTCTCTCCCTTCTCCTTTTGTTGAATTACATGTTTTCATGCCTAAGTACCTCTCTAGGATTATCAGAAACTTAGTTTATTTTGGTGGCTGGTATTCACTTTGTTTATCTGCATTATGAATGCTTCATCCTGGGTTCATGTTTCTGGAATGTGAGTAACGTGCTGAAACTTTTATGGTGGAATAGAGTTTGGATAGCAAAATATGTATCAAGCACCAAAACCAATAGTGATCCTTTAATAGTTATATCTAGGAGTGCAATCGGGCTGAGCTTTCCTGAGTCCAAGCTGACTTTGATCAAATCCAGTACAAGTCCAAGCCAAGTTTTAATTAGTGCGAGCTTCAGTGGATGTTTCTAATTATGTTTTTTGAACCCTTACATGATTTAGGCTATAAAGTTTATTGGCAGTTTTTAATTTTAGAACATTGTAACTCCAACTTTTTTTTTAAAGGTTTATTGAATGTATGCTTTAATATATGGATACCCATAGTAAGACAAACTGTAAACATAATTGTGGAATTCCTTGCCCAAATAACTGACGAGCTTAACTGAGCTGAGCTGTGCTGAGGTGAATCACCCTAGGCTCAGGCTTGGCTTGATAATCATCCAAGCAAAGCCTGCGTGGGGCCAAGCTTAGATCAAACCAGTCCTAAGCCAAGACCAAGGGCTTGCTCTGCTAGCTTTTCTTACTATCCTAGTTATGTCTCCTGTTGTCACATATGTATATAGTATATTCCATTCAGCCCTTTTAGCTATGAGGAAAAGGATGTAATGTAGAATTGACTGATAAAATGTTCTTATGTTGTGTAATTGTGTTTTATTTAATCATTCAAATGATTTGGATGCTTTAAGAAGGTGCGATTTCTTTCAAATTGACGTGCGTCATTTATGATTGGACAGTGTATATGTAGTATGAGCTGTTGGCTTTCTATTTTCTTCCATTTCTCGAATGGCGGTATGATGAGGAGCTTAATATGTCTAATTATTTTCCAAACTGGATGTTACTTGGCAGGATTCAATCATAGTGGAGTAAAGAAAAATGTCTCGTTAAACAGTAAACTACTTAACTGCTTGCGCTTTGAAGTAGTAGGCATTCAGCACTTTCCAGATCTTGGGTTAATTGGGAACTGCCTGCCTTGAGTGAAACTTTATTCTGTTTGCAGTATTCTATGCTGCGGGTTTTTCTTAATCATAAAGCAATTTTTTCCTTTGATGGAAAAAGGAGGGGATAATTTTTTTGGGGGGGGGGGATGTCACTGGGCGTGGGTTTGCAGATGACCAACTAATCTTTATTACTTTTGTACAATTTTCACCAATACTCCACTGTCCTGTTTGGGAAACCTTGTATTAAGGTTACTTCATCTATTTTACTTAGCAGATGACTGCATTGGTGATATTATTTTATTGCTAGGTTTTCGTAATTTATTTTTCACGAACTTGAGTGTATGTTGGTGTTCATGATTGTTAAAGGTTACCCTAAATATGTTCCTATTGCATTGTATTTGGTAAGGATTTTGTCTATCTGTAGGATTTAGGTGCATATTAGTTGACTTATGACCATCAGGTTTAACAATTTTCGTCTTGTAGAAATTTCCCTTTTCCATTTTTCCTGTTTAATCTCCATTTTATTTTTCTGTTAATGCTTTCTGTATTTCTTACATGGTAAATGTATTACTTGTTCAGACATCCTTTACCTGATGATGGGATCGTATGCGTCCAACTGGACAAAATGTAGGACTTGAATGCCTTCTTTTTGTTTAACTGGATTCAACCTGATTTTATTGGGAACTGGAGGAGGATATGGGTTAGTCTTGCAATGTGCAATGGCATGATACCAGCCCTTCAAATTTAAAATGAAAACCAAAGTGATGGATTATGGACCATATAAGTGTGAGAATCTCTCCTGGGTGGATCTGTGAGTAGCTGCAATTTCTGAAGTTCTATTGAGCATTCAAAATTGGCTATTGCAATCCTTGCCCTGATAATTACTATTCTAGTGGATGTCCCACAAATGTGAAGTAGAGCTAAAAGAGCCCATAGTACTACGCCTTAATGGAATTTCAGACAATCAATGAGAAGTCATGACATCTGCTCTTCGAGGCAAAGGGTGTATATAATTATACTATAAAAGGGGAACAGCCTGTACAATTTAGTTGCATGGGTTGGTGCGGACATGGCACTTTCTAGAACAAATTGGAGAAAGGCAAAAAGCATACCTGTGGAATAGGTGACTGTTTTGGCTTATGGTAGGGATAGTCCTTGGCATGAATCTAACGTAGTTGGTTCTCACCTTCTGTAGAGACGTTATTTTATTTGTTACTGATACTTAAGAGTTGATTTTGTCTAGACATGGTGGTGAGGGCATCTTTTCTAGATCTGTATGCCTCACACATAGGGTGAGTTGAGCAATTCCCAAAATTTGGCGATTAATTCCCCAAAATTTGAAATGTACAAGGATTCTTCATATAACCTTCATCTGTTCTTTCTCACGGTTATGTTGCAAATGGGATGGCTGAGCGGTTAAGGTCGTAGCTCTGCATTGTTGCTGGGGTCCAACCTATATGTCTTCACAGTATAAGGCACCTCAATTTTTCTTCTGTCTGTGACACTGATAAGTACCCATTAAAATTTTGGGACTGACCAAGGTTTGTATTCTGCAGAAATGATTGAAGAGTTGATAAGCAGGGGACAACAGGTTGATGCTGTTCACTTTACCTATGAAGTTGGCCTTGTAGATAGGTTCCCCCCTGTCCCATTGTTGAAGTCCTTCCTTAAGGATGCAAAGAAGGCTGCAGTTGCTATTTTGGAGGATCCTAACAATGGTGGACGAGCTGTGGTATATCTCTATTTATACCTGTTGACCACCAGGGCCTCTTTCTATACTTTAGAGGGTCTACCCTGAAATTCAATAAATTCTGCGTATGATTTTTTTAATTATCCTTCCATAATTGATCTTTTGTCAAGTGTGGCTTTCTTGGCCTTATGATGTGATTGGGTTCAGCTTTCATGTCAGCACTGTCGATACATGCTCTGATCAGATTAGAGAATGCTATTGTGCATGCTCTGATCAGATGGAGCCTTCTTTTAGAATTGGCTGTAATGAAGACTGTCGATACATGAAAAGAGTTGGAGGTTGCTGAAGGCTGAATTCATCATCACTGTAAATGATGATGTTCATTCATACGTCACTCTTTTAATGAACTGTTAAACAAACCCCTTTTTTGGGGACTGTTAAACGCCTATTTTGTGGAATACTCCTCACCTCTTAGCCTGTTGGGCCAAAATTTTGCCACTTTCCTGGTTCTCCGAGTCTATGTCCAATCCTGGTACTTGATCAAATCACTTTCCAGGGGGTGACCTGGTGATGGATGCTCACTTTTTGCCAATGCTCAGAGAGTTTTCTCAATGATGCCTGTTCCATTCCTTTGTTTTTTTTGGGCGTTGGAGGGTGAGATGGATGTTTAGTGGGGGAGTCTTGCTTAAGGTGCCTATATGCTGTGCCATTGGCATCAGTTATCTGACTTGGTATTTCTATCCTGTAGCACCTAGCCAATCGGAAAGAGCAGTCTGCTCTCCGGGCAGTCCTCAAGTGCATCGAAGAGTACAAACTTGAAGCTGAATTCCCCCCAGAGAACCTCAAGAAGAGGCTGGAGCAGTTGGAGAAGACCAAGACTGACAAGAAGCGAACTGCTGCTGTACCTGCAAACAAACGAACCCGGGTCTGCCACAATGGTCCCATGCCTCCAGCCAAGGCTGGTCGTCTTACTAATGCATACGTCTCATCATTCCCTCCTGCTCCTACAGTTGTTGGGTCTCCCTCACACCCCCAGTACCCAGCTGGGGTCCCAACTTACCCTACTGTTTATGGAAGCACCAGCCCACAGTACTCTTACTCCCCAGAGGCTGCACCTCCTGCCATGGTTGGACCCTACTCTGCAGCACCTATTAGTTACCCTGCATATGGTGGCTACAACAATGGGATGGTACCGTCTTACCCGCAGTTTTATTACTAATAGGCGACTGGTCTTCGTTAACTGTGACACTGATAATGACGACCATAGTGACTGTGTGCTGTCTAAAAAGGCTTGTCTGTAATTCACTAATCTTTGCAGTGGGAACTGTGTGTGAATTCTGGAAATACTGTATTTTCTAATGTTGATCAAACTGGTAGCTCTAGGTGTTCTGAATGTAGAAGCTAGTTTCAATGGTATCCTAAGGTGTAGGTGAACCCCAAACATCGGTAGATGCATTGTCAGCTCCTAATGCCTGTGAATTTGAGATGTTAAACTGTTAAAAATCCTAATCGTGGTGGTATTTATGTATTGCATCCGTCTGTTTACTTGGTGCACGAGTTCATATCAATGTGAGATTTGCATTGCATGTTTGGTTCTGTTCCCACTGAGCAATGTGATTTTGTTGAATTGGTCCGATGTATTTGCTCTGCATGCTTGTTCAGGGCATATTCGGAAAATGAAATCACCTACATACATAGATTGCAGGTTTGGTACTGGTCTAGGACACCGTTGGGGATGTTAATCACAGATGGGTGCTTTCATGTGGCTGTGTTTCAGAAGTTCATTTGTTTCGCATAGCCTAGTTTCAACTCATCGATTGCGTCTAGGTTGAATTTCAGCGAAGCAGCTCCAATCTTGATTTACCCGGTTTGGGCCAACTTGATTCGTGCTCGCCCATTGTCTTTTGTTGGTTCTTTGTTGCCCGCTTATTTAACAAAATGCAAATGACGGAAGGAAAGAGTGAATTGCATGTTTATATTAGTATGGTCCAGAGTATCTTGCTGGGGCTTGTGGTCTTTGGTAAGTGAAGTCGAATCAGCTTTGATATTAACCTAAATTAGGGTCGAATCTATCGTTGATAGGGTTGAGCCCTGCTCCTTTCTTTTTAAGCTGGCTTGACATTTAATGAGGTATCTCTCAGTATGTTTAGTTTTCGATTCTAGTAAACATTGGGTTACTTCATATCATATGGAGAGAGGAGAGAGAGAGAGAGAGAGCGTTGAGAAGGGGAGATGGAAATCAAAGTTGTGAGCGGCCACTGGGTATGTATTGCATCATTATTGAACTGAGCTCAACTTTGTGAAATGTGCAATTAGGAGTGTGCAAAACCGTTCCAACTGGAGTTTTGGTTAACTAAAAATTGATTAATTATTTTTTTGGTTCAAAAAAATTTTGAATCGTAATTGAATTGAAAACTTCGCTTCATTTAAAACTCTAACCGTAACCAAATCGAAAAAGTCGGTTAGCTGATATTTTAGTTTGGTTATTGGTTAGCCATTCACAATAATTAAAAAGTAAACTTTTTCTAAACTAAATTTTTTATTTTTTACGTTTAAAAGTTTTTATAAAAATGTAACTTTCAGTTACCATCCACGAATAATTAAAAAAGTGTACATTCTTACTTAAACATTTCATTTTTTTTATGTTTTATTTTAAAAAAAAATTAATTTTAGGCGGTTACTGTTAACCAAAATTTTAAATTGTCTGAATCGTAATTGAATCAAAAATATATTTTTTTTTCCGATTTGGTTAATTGAATTGTTTTTTTTTTTTTTGAAAATTTGTTCAGCTGATTGGTTTTTCAATTCATTTTTTTGATTTTCGATTTTAATTTTTTTTGCACTAATGGGCATGGGGTGTGCACTGCAGTTACTTAATGCACGTTTTTCCATTAACTTCTTGTAAATGAGTAATTGTTACTTTGTTCTAGACTTGATCAAAATGCGGGTTGGGGCGGGTTGAGGGTCGGCGGTTAGGGTTTTCTTGGCCCTAACCCTACCTGACCTTCATGCGGGTCAAAACACCTCCAGCCTTGACCCTGACCCTGCGGGTACCCTTGGGTCTATGGGTTGTACTCGACCCTCAAGCCCTATGTATATAAAATTAGATTTTTGTAAAAGTTTTTTTTTCTCACACAAAGTTCAACATCAATGAACCTTCACGAACAAAGTCCGCAACAATGTGATGATGTTCCAACATTTACTATGACTCTAAGCTTATTAGAACGATTCTATTGTTTGAATTTATTAACTACGACAATGTGCTCGCTTAAAACAACGATTCCTGACATCAAAACAACTTCATCCAGTAACACAACAATGTCATAGCAGCGAGGCAGCAACACGGCAGCAAGGCAGCAACACAGCAGCAACACGAAACAGCAACCAAGGAAAAACAACACAACACCTAGCAACACAAAAATTAGCACCATAATGACAAAAATTAGCACCAGCAAAATCACCAAAATACACTCGCCTTTTCAGTATAGACCAAAAAAGAATAAACCTTAATCACGAGTTCATGAAACTTCTTAAGGTTTTAAAGAAGAATGAAGAAACGAAAATGAGACATTACAAAACTTACCCCTATAATCTTTTCAAGCAATTATGCTATCATTTTCTCTATCCATATCTTCACAATCATCTTCATCACTTGAGTTGCTTTCCTCTTTGTTTTCACCATTAAGTTCAAACCATTTAAAATTGAACAAAATAAATGGTATATGTTAGAGATATCCATTAAATCACAAACATCAATTATATTTATAAATGAATCATTGAAAATGAATGTAATACCTTCCTCCATCGCTAGCATCCAATCCCGAAGACAAATCAAAGCTTGTACAGTCGTTGGCTTCAAAGAGCTTCTTGTCGGTGTTATTGTTTTCCCACCAATGCTAAAAGCCGATTCAAAGGCTACAATTGAAATTGGAATAGTTAAGAGGTCACGAGCAATAAGTGCAAGAGTGGGATATCTAGCGGAAGTCTTGAACTAATAATCCAATATATCCAAATCCTCAGCCCTCAAATGGTTCGGTTCTCCAAAATATAAATCAAGCTCACTCTTACCCGATTGAGTATGTGCTGTCTCTTGAGTAACAAACATAGCCCAATCATCCAATTCAGCTTGGTTATCATCAATAGAAAAGTTACCACCCGAACAAAAAGTAGAATGTGGAATGTTTTGGAATGACCAACTAGAAGAGGCATGCATATACTCATCAAACCACATTCTAAGAGTAGTAATGACCTTTTCAACCCGATCTCCAACACCTTCACTACCATATATCCTCACAAAACAATACGTCAAAAAAGTCACCTTATATTGAGGGTCCAAGATTGTAGCATAGCTCAATGACAAATTATATTCACTCCAATACTTGTCAAATTTAGCTTGCATGTCACTTACCATGTTAGAGAACTCTACAAAATGAGAAGGGCCATCAATCATCTCCATTAAAGCACTTTGGATTTTCCAAACCCCCAAAACATACGAGTTAGAGGTAGGATATTTAGAAGTGAAAAAGAAATTGGTCACATCATAAAACACCTTCAAAAACTTATGAACATAAGCAAGCTTATCCCAATCATCCAATTGAGGTGCAAGGGATTTGATAGGGAAATCTCTTTCTCCAAAATAAATGAATACATCTTTGTAATAGAGCACATGATCAATCAAAAGATAAGTAGAGTTCCACCTCACCAGCATATCAAGCCTAAACTTCTTATTAGTTTGCAACTTAAAGGTTTTCTCAACCACATCAAAAAACTTTTTCCTCCTGACAGGAGATCTATCAATGCACTTAACCATGTTGTGGACACAAATAAGAATGCTAGCTAATGAGTTCAATCCCGCTTACACAATCAAGTTCACAATATGCGCACAACAACGAATATGAAAGAAAGATCCACCATCCACACGAGAGCTTTTTGCAAGTATATGCCGTTGGATATGGTTTACCACTGGCACCGTGTATGATGCATTGTCAGTTGTAATGGTAAAAAGCTTATGTTCTAGGTTCCATTATTGCAAGAACAATATAATCTCAACAGAAATACATGTAGCATCATAAGGAGGAACCAAAGTCTTAAATCGCAAGATTCTCTTTTGCAATTTCCAATTAGAATCAACAAAGTGTACAGTCACACATGTATACTCCTCATTAGTGCTATCATTCTTCCAATTATCAGTTGTCATTGCCACTCTTCCAGGGGCATTTAAAATGAAATCTTTGATATTTTCTCTCTTTCACATACATTTTGAAGAGCTCTCTCCTTACAGTGTGCCTACTAAAAGCTCTAAACTGGGGATTAAATCTTTTCACCATCTTTCTAAAAACCCTCGCCTCTCAATAGTGTCAAATGGGTGTGAATCCTCAACCAAGTATGTTAACACAAGCTTTCTACCTTAGGCTTCATCATACTTAAACTTGGTCAAAACAGTAGAGCCATCAACACTAGTATCAGCAGACAACATGTATTGCTTAATATCATGATGAACCTTTTTAGCACATCTATCTAAATGGCGTTTAAGATGAGAAGTTCCATGCCTACTATTCGCACCCAATACAATTTCGCAATGCTTGCACTTAGCTTTATTTTCAGCTGGTGTAGGGCCTTTAATTTTTTCATATTCATCCCATACCTTTGACTGCCCCTTTGGTTTCTTTGAAGGTTGCTCATACTCTGCATAACCATCCTCGACTGGGAATTCTTGTGGTGTTTGCCTGGATGGTGGAACTTTATTCTCTATGGGAGCCCTACTCATATTACTTCCAGATTCCATATCTAAAACAAGACATAAAATCGAATCAAACATGGCACCATCACTATGTTTTAACACCACATCTGAACACATTTAAAACATTAAAGATCAAAGAGCATCTAAAAGCAGAAAAATCACAACATTGAAGCAATCAATACAGAATCACAAAAAGCATCACCATCTTTCAACCCATTAAAAACATTGAAGCTCAAATCATGAACCACAAAGAGAATCACCGCATTTAAAGGTTGTACGTTATGCAGGTATGCTTAATTAAACAATATACAGCGTTTAACTGCTTGACAAAGCCTGGTTGCATTTACTACAACTCTTAAACAAAGGATTCAGGGAACTAGGCACGAACACAATCATTTGAGACTAGTCTTTGTAGCATCCAATTAAAGCCGCAACAGAATTGAAATTGAACATATCTCACATTCTAAGGTTCAAACCCCCCCCCCCCAAATCTCCTTTGCTTTTGGTAGACACAGAATGAATGGGCATTCAGAGAACTGGAAAACTAAATCTTTTCACCTCAAATCATGAATTAAAGGCTAATCAAGAAAATCAGCATCAGAAAAAGGTTGGGGTCGAGCTTTATACCTTGTCACGACTAAAGCAACGTCACCGTGAGTTGTGGGCTGTGCCGGAGCAAGACTCGATGTACTCGAACGGAAGCAAATCGACAAGGAGTGGCTAGGGTCAACACGAGGAATTGCCGACGTCAGCAAGCAAGAGGCGTCGCCGGCATTAGCAAGCGCGAGGAGTCGCAGGCGTCAGCAAACATGAGGCGTCCACGACAGCATGATTGAACTAGACGACGACGACGAAACAGCGGACCAACAGTAGGGCAGAGGAGTCGTCGGCGTTGGAGTTCCCGGCATCAGCAACCAACTCGCCTGCTTGTTTCAGCGAAAGGGAAAGGAAAGTAGATCTGGAAAGGAGAAGGAGAGGAGAGAGAGGGAGAGAAGAGATGGAGACCTGTTTCAGGCTTTCAGCAAAACTATCGTACGATACCCTAAGGCTCCCGGTTTTTAGATTAATTTTTTTTTAAAAGGTGAGGGTCGTGGGTCAGGTCAGCGGGTCAGGGCCTCTGTCCGATCCCGACCCTCACCGTATGCGGGTACCCTCACATTGGGGGTTGGGTCGGGTCAAAAGCTAAAAATAGTTGTCCAAGCCCTCACTTTTTCAGGTCGGTTCAGGTTGGGTTGGGCGGGTCCCCGATCCGTTGATCAGGTCTACTTTGTTTAAAATGTGCAAAAAGTCTTGATCATTTTGTAGTACTGAAGGTTTTAATTGTTGTATTAGATCTGGTAAAATTTGTGAACAAATAATTAATTAGGAAGGATTGGAGGTTAAGATTTTTCACTACTATCAAAAGGGCAATAAAGTTGCAGATAAACTAGCTAATTTAGGTATTGATGGGAATTTAGGTATTTTATTCGTTTGATTCTGGTATTGGTTGGGTTAACTTTGGAGCAGATCATGTTTCAAGTCCAACAACATTGTAGATCGGTTCAGATTGTAATGGTTTGGATATACTTTATGTTAGCTGATATTTGGTCCTATAAGCTTATCATGAAAAAGAAATATCTTCATAAAAAATTTCATGTCAGGGTCGGTTCGATCTGAGTCAACTCAAGTCTCAAGTAAGTTTGACTTGAGTTATAGGTCTCGATCAGTTTTATTAGGTTTAGTTCTATAGTATAAAGTAAGATAACCTTATATTATGATTCTTCGAGGATAATTGTTATTTTTAAAAATAATTTTGGAAGTAAAATTAAAGGGATAAACCCTTGCCAGCTTCCCAAGGATATGATGCTCTATATTTTAAGGGATTTGATACTTGATCGTTTGTCAGCAAATTTTCTAGAAAAAAGAAATCAAGGGCATATATTCATATTCATGTAAGGGGAGAGGGCAATTTCTCTTCCAACGAGCTCCTCCACAAAAACAAAAAGAAAATTCACAATTAAATTTCGTCTATATTCTTTTCAAAATTCTCACCACCAACCAAAAAAATAAAAGAACATTCTTCTAAAAAAAAAAATTTTCAACACCAGATATTCTTCAAGAAAACATAATAAAATTGGGGGTTCATTTGTAGGTAAAATTTGGGGTTCAACACCAAAAACAAATTTGATCTGATATTTGAAATTCGAACCGAATGATCCAGATCTATACTTGACCTGACATTAAAAATGGGCTCACCAGAAAGTCGATCTGAAATCCTAATTGACCCGAACTAAATTATACCTGATATGAAACTTTCTACAAAGTTGCTTATTTTCTCGTCATAAGCGCAATGGATCAAAAATTGTTCCGAATCATAACTCACCCGTCTTAAATCGAACCGACTTGAAACATCACTTAATCTAAAATATAATCCGATCTAAACTTAATCAGACTGGTATTCAGGTATAATTGGGTCCACAATAATTCCAATTGCATCGAATCCGTCTATAAATTCAATCTCATGACACCCCCTGCTCTCCTCAGCCAATCTCATCAGGAAAATTCCCGTCTCTACAATCAGCATGCAGATCTTCGTGAAAACCCTAACAGGGAAAACCATAACCCTAGAAGTAGAAAGCAGCGACACCGTCGACAACGTCAAGGCCAAGATCCAAGACAAGGAGGGCATCCCACCTGACCAGCAGCGCCTGATTTTCGCTGGAAAACAGCTCGAAGATGGCCGAACCCTAGCCGACTACAACATCCAGAAGGAATCGACTCTTCACCTTGTGCTCCGTTTGAGGGGTGGCACCATGATCAAGGTCAAGACTCTCACTGGAAAAGAGATCGAGATCGATATCGAACCCACAGACACTATTGATCGTATCAAGGAGCGTGTTGAGGAGAAAGAAGGGATTCCCCCTGTTCAGCAGCGTTTGATTTACGCCGGAAAGCAGCTCGCTGATGATAAGACTGCCAAAGATTACAATATTGAGGGTGGGTCTGTTCTTCATCTTGTTCTTGCCCTCCGTGGTGGTGCAGGTGCCCAATTTTAGCTGTTGTTTTAGTAATTTGTGTTTTGAATTGGGTTTGGGTGTGCGATTGTGGTGATGGGTTTCGGGAATTTTGAGTTGGGATTACACATATATGGGGTATGTACTGTTTAGAATCACAGAATTGGCTTCTTTTGCCTCAATTTATCGTCAATGGAAACTATTTGGACCTTCAATGTGAAGAACAAGTTGGCTGCTGTTAATTTTAAGCAGTGTGGATTGACAAGAATGTCTTGTATAGTTGTATGTGTGCGTGTTTTTGCCTTTCTCCTGTGGTGTTCAGTATATCCCTTGTGTAGAATGAGGATCTGTTGGTGTTCTTTGCTTAGGTCCTTGCAAATTGAGGATCTTTAGTAGCTTCACTGCAGTGGCCTTTGGTTTCTCTGTAGTCCCAGGCTTGTATGAATCTCTGGATGAACTGCTGTAGTCTCTTGCGTTTTTCTTAGGTTAGTCATTTACATTGAAATTGCTCAAAGATGCTGTATGCTAGGCTAGCTGTAGCTGTGGTAGAGCGGGGGTTGTTTTTTGGGGAAGGATACTAGCGGAAAAAAAGAAGTTTCATCAATTCACTAAGAGAAAGTCCAAGAGATTGAGCAGTGTTTCCGTGGTGGTCTTGATTACTGAACTTTGTGTTTGTGAAATCATATCTTGGTCCTGCTGTATCTAGTGGTCTATTTTTGAAGAAAACCCTGACCATGAGGGCTGTTCTTGAAAGAAATCGAAACCCCTTGTGCTGGTTGCTCCTATCCTACCAAGCCTCATGGCCCTCATTGCTGACCTCCAATAAGCCTATGTTTTCAGTTTCGCTATTAGTTTCTTTTTGATGCATTTGGACCTCTTCACTAAGTTAATTGCTACAATGGTAGTCTTCTTCTTGCACCAATGAGCCATCTTCTTGTTTCACCGATAAGTGATCCTCCCTGGGTCTGCGGTCTGCCCCTATCTTTTGCACTTACTTTCCTCTTCTGTCTGCTCTACTCTCTGAAGCTCTGAATTGGCCGTTGTGTTGCCTGCATAATATTACGGCTGTGATTCCTGAATTTTGTTATGGTTGTTGAGGTTCAAAATAAGATGGCTTACCTTACCCCACAGCTTAGCTCTAAACAGTTGATGGTCTTAGTGGGGAAGACAATTAATGAAGTTGTTGCCTTGTGAATAAAGTTTGTGGTATTTGGAGCAATATTAATTTAGTTTCAGCAGTGTAGGAAGTAGTGGCTTAGTGCTGGTTGGGGTCTGTCGTACTCGTATGCAGGTTGTGCTTTCTTCTGGGAGTGACAACAGATGTTTATCGTGGATTGTTGTGGTACGTTCTTTCAGCTTCCGCTTCTTTGGCACTGTTTTTCCTCTTTAAATGCTTCGCAAGCGTTTGCCTCTACAAAACTTTCTCAAAACCTTTTTCGTGGGTCTCTTGGAATCAACCTCTCTATGGGTAGGAATACCGATAGAGTTAAGGTTGCCTATAGCTGGATCTTCCCAGACCCCGTGAAAGCGGGACCCACACTAGTAGGTGTTGTTGTAGTGTAGGAAGTATCTTTAGGTGTACCAAAGATGAAAGTAAAAAAGGATGGTGTTAAATAGATGATGAAGGGATGCGGGAGAGACTGTATTCAGTTATATGTTGCTTTGCTTTCTAGGAAGCAGACTCATCTTTGATATAAAAGAAGTGATGACTTTACAATCCCTCTTCCGCCTATGCCGGACCTTGCAACTAATCTGATTTGATCCTAACTTGCTTGCTCCCTCATTCTCTGACGTTGCGATTGGGTGAAACTTCTGGGTTCAATGTGGACCCTACTTTGTGATGTTTAGGTGAGTTGGCTCAGTCACTTGCTTCAAACGCACTGCTATTAAACTAGCCGAGTTAAGTTTTTGTATTGGTTGGTGTTTTTACAATTGGTAATGACCTTGAAATTATTATGGAGATCATGGCACGCTTGGGGCTTTAATCCCACCTATGTAATGTCATTGTGCCTTACTGTACTGCCTCCCTAGATGGATGCATGCATGTGTTTCATATGGACTTTGTTATATTTGATTGCTTTTGTAGCCTTATACATTATGTAATGGTTGGCTGGAGCTAATATAGTAGCTTCCTAATGCATTCAATCTTGCATCCCAGTGGTCACGAGTTCGACTACCCATTAGGGCCACTGGAGGCTTTCCTGGTCGTTAACTTCAGGCCCCCCAGGGATTTAGTCAAGGTAAGCGCAAGCTGGTCCGGACACCCTGGGTCATCAAAAAAAAAATTGCGTTCAATCTTGTAGTCCGTGGTAATAAAAAAAAAATAAAAATGCATTCAATCTTGTAGTCTGTGGTAATCATCATTATGAGGTGATTTTTATTTGTAATATTCTCATATAACTAAATAAGATAATATAAAGACTATTGCATACTTGTTTACATTATAAAATTGTTTATGTTTATCCAAATAATATTACGTAAATTGCATTCTACTATTGTAACTAAAGAAGATAATTGAAACACTATTACACAATTGTTTACATTATAAAATTGTTTATATTTATCCAAATAATACGTAAATTGCATGGTACTATTGTGACCCAATTGATGATAATTCTCATTTTTGTCTTCCAAATTAGAGCTTTTAACGTAACGCAAGAATCCTCCACTGTTACGAACTCAAGGTTGAATGCTTGATTACTGTTTTAATATGGGCAGTTAGAAATAATCATACTATTGTCTACGCTAAGGGAGGAACA
This sequence comes from Selenicereus undatus, assembly GCA_017589665.1. Classification (NCBI taxonomy): domain Eukaryota; kingdom Viridiplantae; phylum Streptophyta; class Magnoliopsida; order Caryophyllales; family Cactaceae; genus Selenicereus; species Selenicereus undatus. Next base: position 9,102,433 of record JACYFF010031958.1, on the reverse strand, counting down.
GGAAAACGGGTGAGGGGACAAACAAGTTAGAGATCCTTATTAGACATGGCAAATAGATCATTCTATTTAGGCATACGTTGGGTTAAGTTTGGATCAGGTCATATGTCAGACTAAGTGACATTGTGGGTAGGTTCGGTTTGGATCGGGTGAACTTTGGTTCGGGTTAATTTCGGGTCAATAATTTTTTGGTCCAATACACTTGTCATATAAAAACAAGCAACTTTGTAGAAAATTTCAGGTTGGTGGTTCGGGTTAATTTGGATTTCGGGTCCGCTTTCGGGTGGGCATATTTCAGATGTCGGGTCGAGTATGGATCCGGGTAGTTCGGTTCGGGTTTCAGGTCCAAAGTCAGTTTTGCCAGATCTAATCCTCATACGGACATTTTTTTCTTTTTTTCTTTTTTTCCCAGATACTAAGGTTCCGTTTGGTCCTCAAAAAATTTGGTGGAAAGAAAAGTTGAAGGAAAAAAAAATGTGAAGGAAAAAAAAGTAAAGAGAAAATGAGTTTTTTTCTCTTATTTGGATTGAGGAAAAAATACAAGAATTTGGATGAAAAATTTGAATGTTGATAAACTACTTGAATCATGTTAATGCCATCTGAACAATGAGAGGTTGGATGAGGTTGAGAATTTTCTTCAAACTTTCCTCACAATTTTATGAGGAAAATTTGATTACTTGTTTCTGGACCTGTTAAAAATTAACCCGACCCAAAAACCTGACCTGAACCCGCCCAAAAATTTTGGGTTTTGAACATGATTTTCTCGACCTGAACCCGAAATAAACCGAACCCGAAAAACCCGCAAATTAGCGGGTCAAATCCGACCCGAACCCGAATCTGCCCACTTGACCTTATTGACCTTATATCCTTATTTTGTATTTTTCTCTAATTTATCTCTTTTAACAATAATGGATAGTTATTTTTATTGAGTATTTTAAAAAGATATTATATAACTATTGCATCTATTTGCAAATTAAACAATAATAACCTTATTTTTTCTTCTCTATTCTTTGAAAATAAAACCGTATACAACTTTTAAACAAAAAAACGTTAAAAATAGGTATAAAATTGCATGGAATAACTATCTAATCTTTTTTAAAAAAGTTAATTTAAAAGAACACAAGCATTAAAGATGCGAAAGTCATACCATTATATAGTTAGTTAAATAAATCTGTCTAATTTTTTTAAAATTAATTAATTTTTAATAATTTAAATTTTTGATGTTATAATTGCAAGATAATATCTTGTACTTCTTTTATTTAATTTTATTTGGTTTTCGTTTTGACTAGTCTTGAATTATGATACTAACAGTAAAAAAACGACTACCCGTATTCATATTGGGGTCAGTCCATTAATAAAGTTGTACCTGATTGGACATTGGTAGGTTAATTAATAAAAATATCAAATTATTAAATAGATTATTAGCGGTGAAACTGCTACAACCCATTAAAATGCTTTAGATGAGCTGCCCAATAAATGTTCGACTCACTATTAACCTTCTTTCAATATATGAGTCGATCTACTCAAAATCAAGTGAGGCTTAATTCTTTACCCGCTCATACAAGATGTTCAGATATTATAATAACATGTTTGAATATTTTAATATTCTTTTGAGAAATTATAATTATTATGCATTTTCATTAAATAATGACAATTTTGAGTAATAAATATGCAGATTTTTTGATTTTAAAATAGAAAAATAATTCACGGAAAAGGCGCTCTAAACCTGTTAGGTTGATCCGAAACCCGTAAAACCGAAATACACCCAACCCGTATTTTACCAGAACCCGAAATACACCCGACTCGTATTTTATCCGAACTCGAATACACCCGATCCTTATTTACCCCGCCCGTCCGAACTGACAGGTTTACTTGTTTCTATCAAATTTTCTACCTAAGTTTCTTCCATTGTTTTTTTCTTTGTGATTTTCTCTAAATCAAACACAAGAAAAAAAGTAACTTTTCCAAAAAAATTTCTTTCCACTAAATTTTTCAAGATTCAAACGAAACCTAAAGAAATGTAGGGATTTCATCCACGTAACTCCAAAACATTACAAAGATCTTACGAGGCCGAATCATAAACGGATTTGGGCTCATTCTCCAGCCAAACTCCACAACTAGCACCATTAGTCTGAAGATGAACTAAACCATCAACAACTCTAGTATCTCCTTCAAACGTAGGAAAAGGAACAAAAATCAAACAAATAACTAAGGTCCAAAATTTCAAAAAAAATGAAGAAGAAAAAGACCTAACTCTTTGAATGGAACAGACTTAGCTTTGAACTTTTGAGATTGATGCTGCAGAATCACCTTCAAAGATTTCAAGTTTATAGCTATGGTTGAGGGTTGTCCTCATTGCAAAAATAAAGGCCCTCGCCTCTTCGGCGAGTTCGATCCCAGGCCCAAGACCAGTCCTCTATATGTACAACCTATCCTGAAGGCAATTTGCATCTTCAGGAAATAACAAACTCACTGAATAACCTGATGGGTATCATCCTCCTTCCCCATGAAAGTCTTCTACTCTTCTCAAGCCAAACACTGTAGGCTGCTGTATGCAGTTAAGAGCATGGCTAGGCACTTTTTCCTGATTGTCTTTGCTTTACTCTTCTTCAGAAGCTAGTCCCAATTAGGTCACAATATAATTCCATTGCTTAATGAAGGACTGTGGCACCTCCTTGCTAAAACAACATTTTTTAAAAAAAAAAGCAAGTGATCAACATTTTCTTGTGCTAATTTACAGAGCACATAGTTAGAATTCTGAATCAATCCCCATTTTTGAAGTCTGTCTGATGTCCATAGTCTTCAATCTGTGCTGGACCAGTAACCAACTAATAAAAGCAATCTTGTGCAGATGCCATGTTCCTGAAATCCATTTAGACCAATGGGTATTCCCCTCTGCAGACTTTGTAAGCCATTTGTGACCATTTAACACAAAATAGAATCTTTTTTTCCCTGCTAACCAACTACTATGATCATAACCAAGTTTTAGCTTTTCCTTTGCCATCAGAATCTGCTGCCAGATCCAACTTGCATCAGTTGGGCCATTGTATTCTCACCAATCTCTCCCCTTGAGACAGACCTCTGATATTCACCTAACCTTTAGTGTATAATCCTCGCTAGCTACATCCCAAACATCTCTGCCAGTTGAGGCAGTGTCCCAGGCACGTAGACGCTTGATACCCAAGCCCCCCTCAGAAATTTAGGCCTGCGAACCACATCCCAAGCCGCTAAAGAGGGACTCCTCCTTTTGATTACTAACCCCCCCCCCCCCCCTCCAAAAAAAATCTCCTACAAATATCAGTGATATGATGCGTGACATATTGAGATAGGTAGGATAAAAATAAAAGCCCAACAGACTTGCACATTAAGAAGCACAAAAGTCAACATCTGAATTCTAGTACGCATCTTCTCAATAAGGACTTGGCAATCAGATTTTGAAAGTTTAGTAGGATAGAGGGGAACTTCGAGATATTTGATAAGCAACTCACAACTTTAGTATATGTTTTGTTTTTTCTAATGAATTTGAAGCTGCAGTTCTTGTGGCACACTAGCAAAAATGATCTCAGATTTCTCCGCACTTATCTTAAGGTTAGAGGATGTTGGAAATCTATCAAAGAAATCCATCAAGACGTCCATAGATTTCATGATGTTAAAAAAATTAAGGTTGCGACTATTAGTCAAAAAATAAACTTATCTGATTATGAACAAAAGGAGATGATGCAATGTGGTAGTCCACAGCCCTAAAATTGAATTTTACCCCTCAATTTGTACAGTGAGGATTCGTGAACAATTAATATCTTCAAGGATACATGGCAAGTTGCTCGAAGACATACAAAATCGAACAACACTGAAGATCTTTGAATAATCACCTAGAATAGAGAGTCTAAGTGGAGTGTCTAGACTCTAGTGTTTCCAATGTGTTTGACGCTATAGCGAAAATCTTTGAACAATTAACCCTAAAATTGAATTTTACCCCTCAATTTGTGCACTGAGGATTCGTGAACAATTAATATCTTCAAGGATACATGGCAAGTTGCTCGAAGACATACAAGATCGAACAACAGTGAAGATCTTTGAATAATCACTTAGAATAGAGAGCCTAAGTGGAGTGTCTAGACTCTAGTGTTTTCAGTGTGTTTGATGCTATAGCGAAAATGTTTACTTAAAAATGGAAAAGGATAGCAAAAAGGTAAAGGCAAGAGAGACTCAGTCGGTGGAGAAAAGCCAACAATAATAACGCAGAGAATATAATTGCTTAGATGGAAATGAGATATTGCAATCAGATTTTGAAAGTTTAGTAGGATAGAGCGAAACTCCGAGATATTTAATAAGCAACTCACAACTTTAGCATATGTTTTTTTCTAATGAATTTGAAGCTGCAGTTCTTGTGGCACACTAGTAAAAATGATCTCAGATTTCTCCGCACTTATCTTAGGGTTAGAGGATGCTGGAAATCTATCAAAGAAATCCATCAAAACATCCATAGATTTCATGGTGTTAGAAAAATTAACGTTGTGACTAATATCCATAAAATAAACTTACCTGATTATGAATAAAACGAGATGATGCAGTGTGATAGTCCACTGCCCTAAAATTGAATTTTCCCCTCAATTTGTACACTGAGGATTCATGAGCAATTAATATCTTCAAGGATACATGGCAAGTTGCTCGAACGACATACAAGATCGAACAACAGTGAAGATCTTTGAATAATCACCTAGAATAGAGAGTCTAAGAGGAGTGTCTAAACTCTAGTGTTTTCAGTGTGTTTGATGCTATAGTGAAAATGTTTACTTAAAAATGGAAACGGATAGCAAAAAGGTAAAGACAAGAGAGACTCAGTTGGTGGAGAAAAGCCAACAACAATAATGCAAAGAATATAATTAGTTAGATGGAAGTGAGATATTGCAATCATATTTTTGAAAGTTTAGTAGGATAGAGCGGAACTCCGAGATATTTAATAAGCAACTCACAACTTTAGTATATGTTTTTTTTTCCCTAATGAATTTGAAGCTGCAGTTCTTGTGGCACACTAGCAAAAATGATCTCAAATTTCTCTGCACTTATGTTAAGGTTAGAGGATGCCGGAAATCTATCAAAGAAATCCATCAAGACATCCATAGATTTCATGGTGTTGGAAAAATTAAGCTTGCGACTTATAGCCAAAAAATTAAATAAACTTATCTGATTATGAACAAAAGGAGATGCTGCAGTGTGATAGTCCACTGTTCTAAAATCGAATTTTCCCCCTCAGTTTGTACACTGGGGACTTGTGAGCAATCAATATCTTCACGGATACATAGCAAGTTGCTCGAATGGCATACAAGATTGAACAACAGTGAAGATCTTTGAATAATCACCTAGAATAGAGAGTCTAAGAGAAGCGTCTAGAGTTTTCAGTGTGTTTGATGCTATTGCGGAAATATTTACTTAAAAATGGAAAAGGATAGCAACACGATAAAGATAAGAGAGACTGAGTCAGTGGAGAAAAATGAACAATAATAACGCAGAGAATATAATTACTTAGAAGGAAGTGAGATATCGCAATCAGATTTTGAAAGTTCAGTAGGATAGAGCGGAGCTTTGAGATATTTAGTAAGCACTTCACAACTTTAGTATTTGTTTTTTTTTTTTCCCCTAATGAATTTGAAGCTGCAGTTCTTGTGGCACACTAGTAAAAATGATCTCAGATTTCACTTCACTTATCTTAAGGTTAGAGGATGCTGAAAATCTATCAAAGAAATTCGTCAAGACATCCATAGATTTCATGGTGTTAGAAAAATTAAGGTTGCGACTAATAGCCAAAAAATAAACTTATCATGATTGTGAACAAAAGCAGATGATATAGTATGGTAGTCCACTGTCCTAAAATCAAAATTTTCCCCTCAATTTGTACACTGAGGGTTCGTGAACAATTAATATCTTCAAGGATACGTGGCAAGTTGCTCGAACGACATACAAGATTGAACAACAGTGAAGATCTTTAAATAATCACCTAGAATAGAGAGTCTAAGAGGAGTGTCTAGACTCTACTGTTTCCAGTGTGTTTGATACTATAGCGAAAATGTTTACTTACAAATGGAGAAGGATAGCAAAAAGGTAATGTAATTGACCGACTCTAAATTATGTTTATCTATTTAATTAAGTCATGTTATTAATTTTCATATTTAATTATCTCATTTAATCATCCTGGATGGGAGAATTCCTTTTGCGCTCCAATTTGCAATTCGGGTTTCATTTATCGAAAATTTTCGAAAAAATCTATAGTAAGCCTCGATAATTGTGATTTAAAAGATTTAATTATTTTTTCATAACATCACAAAAAAAAAAATTCCGAGCTACGTAAAATTTTTATCGCAACAGAGTGTTCTAATTTCAAGCCCAACTCAATTTGGCCCAATTTTGGCCCAACAAGGTTACACCCCTTTTTACTTAGCTAATTACCATCATTAGGCTAATTATAATTAACAAAAAAGTCTAGTTTTTGGAGGCTTTATATCAGCCAAGTAAATTACAAAATCATTTTCAACCAAGTAAACAAACACAAGGCTTTCTTTCCTCTTCTCCTCCTCCACCCCACGGCTGCCCAGTCTATGTTAAGCCCAAGTTTGCTGCTGTTCTTGGTGGTTGCCACCACTCCCAGCCACCTCCAGCCACCAGCCACCATCCCCAACCCCCACAACCGCCAAACACCACCTCCACCTCCATATATTCAAGCACAAAGTGAGTAAACTTCAATCCCTATCATGCTGATTTTTATTTTTTATTCTTATTTTTATTGGTTTTTCTTGTTGATCATGCTATTTTGATAAGATTAAGAGCTATCTTTGAAGTTTTCAAGTGTTGATTAAGCACAAAAACATGTGGGAGTTGAGATTGTTCATGATCATGCTAGTGCTAGTTTAAGTTTGAAGTGATGGATTGGGATTATTTTGTATTTGATTTGGTAATCTTTAGCATCGTAAATGATTATGGTAATGTTGGTGTGGTTTTGGATGAGTTAAAGAGTTATTTTAGTGCGGGATTATGTGAAGAAAATATTGCAAATATAAGCTATTATGCTGTAAACAGACCCAAAAATAGGGGTCATTTTGGGAATCAACTGGTACTGATTGGCACATCCACAAATCATGATTTTTGGTGTATTGATATCTCAATGCGTTAGATTTCAACGGGCTTTAGAATTACTTAGTTTTAAGTTGTGTGGACAAAGTTATGACCAATTTACTGAAGATTGCACAGAATACATCGAAACCGGGAGCAGACTTGAACAGTGGACTTTACGAAAAAACTGGTAATGATTGGGCCATTGAAAAAATGTTATTCTTGGTGTGTGGATCGGTCAATGAGTTATCTTTCAAATTCATTTTGAATCACCTTAATCCGAGTTCAGTGGAAAACGTTATGGTCGTTTTTCTAGGACTGCGCAGATTGCACTAAAGCTATGCACAGTTGTGTTCTAGCCCAAGTTTAGGATTATTACTATGTGAATCATGTTTTGTGTCCTCAATGAAAGTTTTAGAGGACTTTGTGATCTTTTGATATTGTGGTTTTATATCTCAATTGGAGGTCGGGAGTGAAAGATATGAATTTTCTAAAGTAGACCATCAATCGGTAATATGACGGAAGAAAGAAATCACGACATTTGGATTTATCATTAGAAGTTTCTATCTAATTATGGGTATTGCAAAGAAATTACCAAGTTTAGTGACTTTAACAAGTTTGATTATGTATAGAAGCTTACTTGGGTTAAAAACCAAGTTAAATGAGCATGAAAATGAAATTTGGGAAGTGAGCAAAGTAATGACTCAAAATCAGTATCTATCAAACCAAGCTGGTATTATTTGAACTTTTATGAACCTCACAACACCCCTCATGGCATTAAATCTCCTATTATTCATTTTAGACTTCTATTATCAATTTCAGAAATATCAGGAACCTATATTCCATTTATATCAATTAAAATCTTTTCATTATCACCTCAATCATTCCAATTTGGTATATTTTGTTTCAGTTTGTTGTATTTCAAGTTCAATAACCCTAATTGATTTATTTTTCAAATCATTTTGTTGTAACTTATCTTATATTGAATTATTGGAATTGTGGAAGCTTTGTAATTAATCAATTTCCATTAAAGTTACAAATTACGGTAGTAAATATTGTTTACTAACTGTATTTACCTATAATTACATTTCTTTAGCAGAATCGGGGCCTAGTCTATCGTTTCCATTGTGCATAAGTATTATCAAGTGAAATATCATTTTAAAGACTTCAGGTACGTTCATTACCTGTATCTTTAAAAATGAGAGTGTATTTATCAAAGTTATCATGTTTCGGTAAGTACATCAATGAATCAGTTTACACAGCGATTTATCATTTAATTAGTGACTCTGCCCGTTATCATCTATAGGGCATTCGCCCTTTAGTTACCCGTGCAGTTTCAAGCCAGGTCTCCTGATCGGCTTGGCAGGTGTACACCTATTCATATATCGTAATAGTATCAAGGAGTTCACTATCAGATAATAATTAGCAATGCAATTTTATATTCATCCCATTCCCTGTTTTGATCTTAAATGAATTGCAAGGTGGGGGCCAAATCAGTGTTTTAATTATCATTTAACAATACAAAAATATATGCACTAAGCTTCGGCTCACAGTTCGAAATATTTTTCATGTTTTGTTTTAGGCAAATGCTCAGGAAATCGCCTTCATGCTAATAAACCAGTGGAAGAGAATAAGTTAAGTAAGGAAATCTGGGTGGATCAACCATGATATAGTACATACATATTTCTGAAGCTGTATATTGAAATCTTCAGTGGATGGAGATACAGATTATATGGTGAATTATTTTACTAGGTGTTATCGTTTTAATCAATAACCGCAAGTGCACGGTGCCAGTTGTAACTAGCAACGGCAAGTACGGGTCATATCCACGAGGAACTTGGTTTCGATCACCGAATCCAACCTTTAACACTTACTTTAGGCAGGAGTCTGGTAGAATGGATTTTCAACTATATTCAAACTAAATTACTGCTTTTATCTAAATCAATGGTGACAAGGGCCCTGGATTGGGGTTCACCACTCTTCGATGTTCTTAGGATTGAAATCTAGGTCATGTGAATCTGCCTACAAGACAACTGAAATGGAATGGTTACAAATTAAACGCATCTACGCCTTTTCTCAAAGGTCATTAGACTGGTTAAGTTATCCTAGTTATCTATTTTCATGAAACTAGAGTCGCAAGACCACAAGATTGTGTAACCCTCAATTCCCTAACTATTTTCATGTTAAGAAATTCAATCGCTCGCAAAACCGCTCTAAGTAAAGGACTTAACTTTCGTTAATCTCCTAAACCCTAATTACGAACATGAATTCAACCCTTTCAGGCAATTCATCGAACACCTAGCACGCTAAGCGAGAGTTCAATTATAACATGGACATCAATTCATGAAAACCTAGGACATCAATCCAAATCACATCAAAGGAGCTACGCCCAATCCAAGACACGAAATTTAGCCGCTAATCATAATTCTAATCACAATTACAATCAAGGAAACGAACATGCTCAAAAGTAACAACTTTGAATTAAAACGCAGAGGAAAAAGGTAGAGAAATGTACTCTGTGCAATTAGCGACAACAATCTGCCAGAAATCTAGAGTGCTTCAAATCCAACGCCTTCAATCCAACCAAAATCAATGCCTATTCTATCAACCCTAATCGCGCGTTTTCGAGAGAGAAAAACTGGTGAGGAAAAAAACTAAAACTGAATGCCAATACAACGCGAAATCGCGACAAAACGAATTGAACTAAAGTAGTCCGGTCGTGCCAGGTGGCACGGGGTGACCGTGCCACTTTGCTGCCTGGCGTGCTCCTTGTTTCCTTGGGTGGCACGATCGGCCTGCATGGCATGGTGCCACCGTGCCACTCTCTTTTGGCTTGAAATCCTCCGTTTTAGCTCCTATTTGGCGCGGCGCTAGCTTGTTTTCCTCATTACTTTCAGTCTAACCCCTGAAAACACAAAAACACACTTTTAAGTAGATTTGAGGTATAGAATGACTAATCAACCTCTGAACTCTCGGGATTTTACGATAAATCGCCAAGATGAGAGGTAAAAATCATGCCTAAAAGTGTGTAAAATAGAGGTTTATCAACTCCCCCATGCTTATCTCTTGCTTGTCCTCAAGCAAGACTAGAACATGAATGAACAGAAAAGGGGGGGGGGTTGAGAACCTCTAGCAACTCGCCATCCTCAGGCAAGGCCAATAGGAGAGCAGTTGAATCGAACATAGGTGCGCATAGCGAGCGGAATGGTTTGAGGCACAAATACAATTTCCAAAGTCATTTCAAATCTTTGAGAAAACCACATGTGCAAGTTAGCATACCGTCAAACCATATCACCCCCCTCGCCCAAGCAAGGTGCATCCAAATAAGTAGTGGATTAAGGGGCCTGGTAGTGACTCTCATATGGGGAACAAAGTACTCTGCACTCCCTCACATGTGTTTAGGATGTAGGAAGGTTCACTCGACTCTCTTCCAATTAAACAATCTACCATAGGCTTGGTAGGATTCTCAATCCTCCACCGCGAAAGTGCAAGACACACAACAACAATCAAGAGGACTTTACGGGGTTGAAAAGGGGTTACGGGTGTAGGTAGGAGGGGGATAGACAATTTGGGAAGTGAGGAGCTGAAAGCCGTAGCTAGTGAGCAATCAACACTTAAACAAATCATATCGCACTCTCATTAGGGACACAAACACACCCTAAAACAGGAAGGCCATCGGGAATCCATTAAATCACCATGCCAAACACTTTTTTTTCTTTTTCTTTTTTTTTTTTCCTTTTTGCTCCGCTTCCTCTTCTCTCCTTATGCTCCTTCGCCCGGGTGGGTAGTTCTTGGCTTATTAGGCCTTGAACTCCCGGAGGAACAACTTAGCACATATTTGGGCTTCTTCCCTATTTAGGGATTTTATTTGGATGTGCTTTACACTTATTCAAGCCCAAATAGCGGTACCAGAGTGAAGTGGGGGACACGAAAATGAGTGATTGGCATGCACAATAGCAGAACAATCAATTCCCAAATAGCTACGAGGATGCAGCCCCCTTACATGCCAAATTAACCACAACTGTGCACAACACCCATAACTACCAACAGGACAGTGAAGCGTTGCTCTACTAGCTTTGGCTAAAAGGTAGGGAATGTGTTTAGGCCAAGGGCTAGCAGTGAAAGGTTCACAACCAAAAAAAATGGATGAGGCTCAAAGGGGGTAAGCAAGGGTTGAAATATTAAATTACAGGTGGCAGTTTGGCTATGTATCTCAAACACAAATGAATGCCTCTATCATTTCATCGTTACGTACATGCTAAATGCGGTTTCAAAGAGAATCCAAGCAAGTTCTAGAGATGTTGCCATGGAAGAGACACACATGAAAAAGAATATGAGACTAAGTTGATGGATTAGTCTATAGGCTCAAAATCTCACGGGTCGCACTACTAGACAAACAACTAGTCCCACAGAACACTAAATGGAATAATCAATCATGGTGAGAAGGGTTCAAGGGCAAACAACATGCAACCCAAACAATGTGGTCAAAACAATTTCAAAAAGCATCAACCAAAGGCATTTGCCACAAACAATCCACAAGTAATGCACAACACGCCAACCAACTGATCCACAATGCCTTGGTCATCATCATAGGAGGGGTTTTCAAACCTTTTTTTTTTGGGGCTCAAAAGTATAACGACGAAAACAATAAATCACCCTAAGCAGTCTAGGAGTAAATAAATGAAGAGTAGAGTTGGAAGAATTACCTCGCAGTCTTGTGAAGCTCCACTCGACAAATGTCCACTTGAGGCCAAGGGTTAGAAAATAAAATATATACAATGCATTACCTATCTATATGCGCTATCCTACATGCTTTGCTAAATGGATGAATAAAAGGAAAACTAATGCACCCTAAACATTCTGCTAAACTAGAATGAAGCCTAAAGTGTTAAATGCAAGAAAATATATACAATGCATACAGTGCACCCCACTAAATAGAATCCCCCCATGCTTGAACCCTTCATTGTCCTCAATGAAAACAGTATGCACAAGAAAAGAAGGGGAATGGGGAAAACACGGACAGTCACTAGGTGCCGTCGGGCCCTGGAGGGGGCTAGAAATGCGGAAAATGGGTGGAAGGTGGAGGGATCATAAGATGGGAGGGATGAGGAGCTACCCTGATTGCCCTGGAAGGAGCGTAAATGCTCCTCCATCTGTCGAATAGACTTCGACTAGCGCCAAAGTAGCTCGTTCATCCTCCAACGCTCCTCATACTCACGGGCTTCCCTCACAGCCCGTTCCTCCTCCCGCTGAATCCGGCGCTGCTCCCGCTCCTCTTGGCGGTCAACGAAACCGCGGAAGTAGGAGACTCCCTCCTCAATGGAGTCCATGCGCCCAGAAAGGCGACCAATGTCGTCACGCATGCTAGTGAAACCTTCCCGAAGCCCAAAAACCTCTACTTGGAAGGTGGAGAAAGACTGGAGAAAGGCAGGGTCGAGCGGCATGTATGCCGCTGAAGAAGAAGACCCGCCCATCTCGTGTGTGAAAGGTGGGTGAAATGGTGGTGGAGGGGGTGGGATAGACGCCTCCGTAGCAGGAGTGTCGTCGGGTTCGGGCTGGCCTTGGCCCGCATCAATGGCCTCCTCTCCCTCCTCATCCTCATCCTCACCCTCATCTACCTCAAGGTCCTCGTCAGCTGCTAACTGGTCTTCCCGAGGGAGGACAATGGCCCTAATAACCCGCCGATCGCAATTCCAGTTTCTTTTGTTAGTGACCGCAGTACGCTCAGTAGCGGGAAAGGTGAATAGGATGGTTTTATGGTGGGGGTAACGAATGGTGTCACCTCGAGTATCTATAATGTGCATATGGTGCAGGGTACCAAGGTCGAGGTGACCACCTAGGAAGTAAGGCTCGAGGGCGGAGAGCCGGGAAGTGTAGCCCAGGGCAGTAGCAATGGCGGTGACAGTACCACCAACGCTAAGGACATTGCGGTTGCTAGTTTTGGCTACTTCCGCTAAGTGGCGGATTATGAAGGCCCCCGTGTCAATAGGAGTACCTGACAAGGCGCACCAAATAATAAATAGTTCGGCCTTCCGACAACCATTTTGGCTGTCGTTGCGGCCGAAAACAATATTAACGGTTAGGCGCTGCCGGTACCGCAGATTGACATTACAAATTAAATGTCAGTCGCTTTGGCTTGTCAGGGGTCAAAAACCCGAGGTCTCCCCCACCTATTAGTATACTCCTTGCGGTTGAAGCAGGTGATGCTCAACTAAACAGGGTCAGGTCGCCACAAGGAGGGCACATCCCTATAAGCTCCATCGACTACCGGGAATCTCAAAAGCGCATTAAACATGCGCAAACTCATCCGGTGATCAATGTTAAACATTCTAAAATAAATGGCGACCTCCTGACCATTATGACTATCATCCCAATCAACAGCTAACGAACTCAGAAACTCAACCATTAGGCAGTCATAGGATGTGCATTGCATGTTTATGTATTCGGTCCATCCTAATTTACCAAGCAGAGTTAACAAATCATCCAATAGTCCCAAAGAGCGCAAGGAATCAGCATGAAAAAACTTCTGTTCACTAGTGTTCCTAGTGACTAAAAGCTCATATCGAGACTTTTGGGCATCATTCATAAGCTGCAAACCCCTAGTGCTAGCAGGTAAAATAAGAGGGTATACATCTTTGTTACCTTTAGCAGAAGCAGTGGCAGCGGAAGAGGAGGTTGCCCGTGATGATTTCTTGGGTAGTGATGGAGCCCTTGAAGTCTCCCCAGCTCGTTTCTTTTCCATTGTGCAAATTACCAACAGATCGGGATCCAAGTAAAGAGGGAGAGGTGAATTTATGTCTCTACTACCTTCAACCTCAACAATGGAGGTTAGGGTTGTAGAGAGAGAAAATGGGTGTGGAAGGAGGTCAGTTGGAGATGAAAAAGTGAGCAATTGAGAGAGGAGAGTGAATGGAAGTGAAAGAATTGAAGAAATTGGAAGAAAATTGAGGGAATTGGAGGATTTGGGGAGTGTGAGGTGCGTGGGTATGGTGTGAGAGAGAGGGTCGAATATGGGTTTTAGAGAGAGAAAGAATGGAGAGGTGGAATGGAGGAAGAAGGAGGAAGAAGTAACCGGCCTTTTGGCCGTGTTTTAATGTAAGACACGGTGCGACTGTGCCACGCTGCGGCATGCTGCTGAGAAATCAAATTGGGCACGGTCGTGCCTATAGGCACGGTTTGACCGTGCCAAATTGCTGTTCAATGGCTCTTTGTTTTTCTTGCCTCCTGTTTTTTTCTTCTTCAATTTTTCAGGTCCCGAGGAGGGGTGGCACGCCCATGCCATACGGCATGGGGTGCCCATGCCAGCTTTCTACTTTCCAAACCTCACTCAATTCTTTTCTTTCTAGAACCTTTTTTCTCTCAATGCCTCGGTTTTTCACTTCTTCTTTCTGTTTCTTTTTTTTCTTTTTTTTTGTTTTTTTTTGAAAGCAATAAAGCTTGGGTTGCCTCCTAAGAAGCGCTTGTTTTAGGTCTTTAGCTTGACCGTTAGGATCCCTAAGAAGGAGGGACATCTGGGAGAGCACATGTGACTTTTCCTTCAAGAGACTCACCGACAATACAGGGTTTCAAGCGGGACCCGTTCACCTTGAACGAGCCGGTGGTTTCACTGCCTATTTCGAAGGCTCCATATGGGTAGACCTTAAGCACCTAAAAGGGACCCGACCATCGGGAGCGAAGCTTCCCAGGGAAAAGCTTCAAGCGGGAATTGAAAAGTAGAACCAAGTCGCCTTCCCGAAACTCGCGGCGGTTGATAAACTTGTCGTGTCACCGCTTAGTTCGCTCCTTGTAGAGCCGAGAACTGTCATAGGCATCCAAGCAGATCTCCTCTAGTTCGTTGAGCTGCAACATCCTCTTCTCTCCCGCGGACTTCAAGTCGAAGTTGAAGTGTTTTATGGCCCAGTAGGCCCTGTGTTCCAGTTCCACCGGGAGATGGCAAGACTTGCCGTAGATGAGCCGAAAGGGGGTGGTGCCAATGGGAGTTTTGAACGCCGTGCGGTAGGCCCAAAGGGCGTCATCAAGCTTGTCCGCCCAATCCTTTCGTGATCTTGCAACCGTTTTCTCTAAGATGGACTTGATTTCCCGGTTGGAGATCTCGACCTGGCCACTAGTTTGAGGGTGGTAGGCAAGTCCATATTTATGGTGCACTCCATATTTCTTCAAGGGAGTTTCCAATTTCCGTTCTATGAAGTGCGATCCATTGTCGCTTATTAGCACCCTCGGGACCCCAAAGCGAGGGAAAATGATCTTCTTGAAAAGCTTGGCTACAACCCTTGAGTCATTGGTAGGGCTAGCTATTGCCTCCACCCACTTGGACACGTAGTCGACGACGACGAGGATATACTTGTGACCCCTTGAAGATGGGAAGGGTCCCATAAAGTCGATGCCCCAAATATCGAAGATCTCAACTTCAAGGATAAAGTTAAGGGGCATCTCATTCTTCCTAGACAAATTTCCCATCCGCTGACAGCGGTCACACGCACGGACATAGGCATGAACATCCTTAAAGAGCGAGGGCCAGAAGAAGCCCGCTTGCAGCACCTTAGTGGCTGTCTTGGAGGTGCTAGCGTGTCCTCCACAAGGAGAGTCGTGGCAATGGGAGATTACACCTTGAATTTCCCCCTCAGGAAGGCATCTCCTGATAATCCCATCCTTGCACAACTTGTAAAGGAATGGTTCCTCCCAAAAATAGGTCTTGACATCATGGAGGAATTTCTTTTTCTGGTGGAAGGATAGAGCATGGGAAAGGATTCCCGAGGCTCGGTGGTTCGCATAGTCGGCAAACCATGGGGCGGGCCCTAACTCGATGCCCATGAGCTGCTCGTCGGGAAAGGCATAATCAATAGGGGTGTCGTGGCTCTCAACAATGAGCCTGGAAAGATGATCGACCACGACATTCTCGGCCCCTGCCTTATCTTTGATCTCCATATCAAACTCCTGGAGTAACAAAATCCATATGATGAGGCGAGGCTTTGTATCCTTCTTCTCGAGGAGATGCTTGAGGGCAGAGTGGTCCGTGTACACAATGACCTTGGAACATAGCAGGTAGGGCCTGAATTTTTTCATTGCATACACGACCGCAAGCAGCTCCCTCTCAGTCGTGGTGTAGTTCTGTTGGGCCTCATCCAGCGTTCTACTAGCATAGTAGATCACCACTGGCTTCCTATCCTTCCTCTGCCCCAGAACTGTCCCCACCGCATGGTCGCTGACATCGCACATGATCTCAAACAGAAGATCCCAATCGGGCGGTTGTATGACGGGGGCAGAAATTAGTGCCTGTTTAATCCTGCAAAAAGCCTCATGGCACTCATCAGTAAAGACAAACGGGGCATCCTTGGTGAGCAGCTGAGTGAGGGGTTTAGCGATTTTGGAGAAATCCTTGATAAAGCGGCGATAAAACCCCGCATGACCAAGGAAACTCCTCACTCCTTTTACCAAAGTAGGAGGAGGCAATCGCTCAATTACCTCAACTTTCGCTCTATCCACCTCGATGCCCCTAACAGAAATGACATGACTGAGTACTACTCCCTCCTGTACCATAAAGTGGCATTTTTCCCAATTCAACACTAGGTTGACTTCTTCACATCGATGGAGTACCTCGGTCAAGTTTTCTAAGCAAATTGTGAAGGTACCTCCATAAATGGAGAAGTCATCCATAAACACTTCCATAATATTTTCAATAAGATCAGAGAATATGGCGGTCAATCGGTCATGCAGCGTTGGAAAGTGGCAGGGGCATTGCACAATCCGAATGGCATCCTTCGATAAGCGAAGGTGCCATACGGGCACGTGAAAGTCGTCTTCTCCTGGTCATCAGGATGGATAGGAATCTGAAAGAAACCTTAATAACTATCCAGATAGCAGAAAAAGGAATGTCTTGCCAATCGTTCCAACATTTGGTCAATGAAAGGGAGGGGGAAATGATCTTTCCGGGTGGCTTGATCTAATCGGCGGTAATCAATGCACATTCGCCACCCGGTGACAGTCCTGGTAGAAATAAGTTCATTACGCTCATTCTTTATGACAATCATACCTCCCTTTTTGGGGACTACCTGGACTGGACTTACCCACTCACTATCCGAGATGGCGTAGATAATCCCAGCATCAAGCAACTTAAGAATCTCCTTCTTAACAACCTCTTGCATGTTTGGATTTAAACGACGTTGAGGTTGTCGAGAGGGCCGATGACTGTCATCAAGAAAAATGCGATGCATGCAGAACGAAGGACTAAGTCCCGAATATCATCGATACTATACCCGATGACACCTCTATGCTTACGAAGCACATCCAGCAATTGTTCTAACTGGGGGCCATCCAAGTTAGCATTAACGATAACGGGATAATGATGGGATGAGTCCAGAAACGCATACCTGAGATGGGGAGGAAGAGGTTTTAATTCTACCTTCGGTGAACAGTCCTCTTCCTTCTTGGGGGTAGGCTCCTCCACAGCGAAGATATCTCTATGGGACTGCCTAGGCAAGTAGGCAAGAGACTCATTGAGAAGTCTGGCATACTCCTCCTTCTCAGTTGAACCGGAGTTAATGACATGACAACCGGTCAAAGCGGCTTCCAATGGATCTTCCACAAAAAATCTAGCCTTCCCCTCCTCATTGAGGGCTTTCTCTAGTACATCGACTCTGCAGCATGAGTCGCCTGAAGTGGGAGAAGCCATAGCCTGTGGCAAGCTAAACTCCACCTTCTCATCCCCTACTTGAAGGGAAAGCTTGCCGTTCTTCACATCTATCATAGCTCCCGCAGTGGCTAGGAAAGGTCGCCCCAGAATGATAGGGATGCGGGAGTCTTCCTCCATCTCCATAACCACAAAGTCACATGGGATGAAGAACTTGCCCACTGGTAGTGGGACATCCTCAAGAACACCAAGAGGGTACTTGACGGATCGATCAGCGAGCTGCAGGGAGATGGTGGTGGGTTTTAAATCCCCCACTTGTAGTTTCTTACAAACGGAGTATGGCATAAGGCTCACACTAGCCCCAAGGTCGCATAACGCTCTGCTGATAGTCAGGCCCCTGACAGAACAGGGAATGGAAAAACTGTCTGGATCTGAAAGCTTAGGAAGGAGCTTGTTTTGAATGATCGCATTGCACTCCTTGGTGAGAGATACCGTGGCATTCTCGAGTAACTTGCCCTTATTGGAGAGCAAATCCTTTAAGAACTTAGCATAGGAAGGCATGTCAGTAATGGCCTCCAAAAAAGGGATGTTGATATGAAACTTCTTTAGCATCTCAAGGAACTTGCCATACTTGTGTTCCTCCTTAGCCTTTACCAGCCTTTGAGGGTAAGGGACAGAAGGCTTGTAAGGCTTCACGTGAGAGGGGGTACTTTCTGGTGCATCCTCTTTGGGCTTCTCATTTTGGGTCCTCTCACTCATGGCCTCACTAGGGGCTGCCCCGGTGTCATCATCCACATCGACGACTCCCTCTCTCTCCTCCCTCATAGGCATTGTGGGACATTCTAACTCCCTGCCGCTCCGCAGTGTAATAGCATTCATCTGACCCTTGGGATTGGTCCTAGGTTGACTTGGCAGATGTCCTAGGGGTCTAGACAAATGGCTCACTTGCTGTGCAATTTGAGCGATTTGATTGTCCATCATCTTCCGGTGAATGGCCATAGAGTCAAACTTGGAGATCAACTGGGTGACCGACTCACTAAGTGCCTCGTTGGTCTTCGTCTGAGTAGCTATAAAGCGCTCTATGAGGCTCTCCAGATTGGACTTGGGTTGTTGGGAAGGTTGTTGAGGAGATTGGGCATAAGGGGCCCTATATTGGAAACCAGGAGGTTGTGGTTGTGATTGGGAAGGATTGGGTGGCATGGGATTGTTGTTCTGGTAGGAGAAGTTAGGATGACTTCTCCATCCGGGGTTGTACGTGTTTGAGTAGGGATTGTTTTGTGGGCGTTGGCCATAATTTTACAGTGTATTGGCATGCTCAACGCCTGGGAAGATAGATTGACACTCAGCAGCAATGTGACCTTGAATACCACAGATTTCACAAAGTACCCCAACCTCAAACATTGCACCAGATAGACCTCCCATTGAACTCCCTGAAGGAGTTCCAAGCCTGTCGAAACGTTGTGCCAAGGCGTCGACCTTGCTGGCTAGCATGTCGACGACGTCAATATCATACTTGCTACCACCTTTCCTTTGAGGGGCCCGCTCATTCGACCAATGGTAGTTGTTAGTAGCCATGTCCTCGAGTAAAGCCTTAGCCACTTCGATCGATTTTCCCATAAGAGCTCCCCCAGCTGCAGCATCAATGGACATCTTCAAAGTCTGATCCAGTCCATTGTAGAAAGTCTGAATAAGGAGCCAATCAGGGACTCTATGGTGGGGGCACTGGCGTTGAAGATCTTTGAACTGTTCCCACGCCTCATATAACGATTCGCTATGCAGTTGAGCGAATGAGGTGATGTCGGCTCTCAACTTGGCTGTCTTCCCTGGGGGAAAGTACTTGCTCAGGAAGGCCTTGGAGAGAGCATCCCAAGTGGCGAAGGTGTTGGGCTCCACATTCTGGAGCCAGTCTCTAGTTCTATCCCTTAAGGAGAATGGGAAGAGCCTCAAGCGAATGGCGTCGGTGGAGACCCCATTGAGTTTAACTGTGTCACACTTCGCAAGGAAATTGTGAAGGTGTATATTGGGATTCTCAGAGGGGTGTCCACCGAATTGGTCACGCTCCACCAAGGAGATGAGGGCTGGGCGTAACTCGAAGTTGTTGACCTCGACCGTTGGGTTCACTATAGAGGAAGTGATACCCGACGACTGAGGCATAGCATAGTCTCTCAAAACTCTAGTGTATTGCGCCGCCATGGTAGATGCGGCTTGCTTCTTTCTGCGTGCGCCGTTTTGCTTGCGAGCAGTAGCTTCGATTTCAGGATTCAAGGGAAGCAAGTTGTGACTCCCCTGACTGCGCCTGCGCATAAAAAGCCAAAAACTATACCAAGCGTAAGCAGGCTCAAGCAAGGGTAAAGACAAGCAGGGTGGAAAGAAAAGAAAGAGCCTAATCGCAAGTATAATAGTCGGTTCCAATGTCAAAACGAACAAGATCCCCGGCAACGGCGCCAAAAACTTGTTATCGTTTTAATCAATAACCGCAAGTGCACGGTGCCAGTTGTAGCTAGCAACGGCAAGTACGGGTCGTGTCCACGAGGAACTTGGTTTCAATCACCGAATCCAACCTTTAACACTTACTTTAGGCAGGAGTCTGGTAGAATGGATTTTTAACTATATTCAAACTAAATTACTGCTTTTATCTAAATCAATGGTGACAAGGGCCCTGGATTGGGGTTCACCACTCTTCGATGTTCTTAGGATTGAAATCTAGGTCATGTGAATTTGCCTACAAGACAACTGAAATGGAATGGTTACAAATTAAATGCGTCTACGCCTTCTCTCAAAGGTCATTAGACTGGTCAAGTTATCTATTTTCTTGAAACTAGAGTCGCAAGACCACAAGATTGTGTAACCCTCAATTCCCAATTGAAACCCTAACTGTTTTCATATTAAGAAATTCAATCGCTCGCAAAACTGCTCTAAGTAAAGGACTTAAATTTCGTTAATCTCCTAAACCCTAATTACGAACATGAATTCAACCCTTTCAGGCAATTCATCGAACACCTGGCACGCTAAGCGAGAGTTCAATTATAACATGGACATCAATTCACGAAAACCTAGGACATCAATCCAAATCACATTAAAGGGACTACGCCCAATCCAAGACACGAAATTTAGCCGCTAATCATCATTCTAATCACAATTACAATCAAGGAAACGAACATGCTCAAAAGTAACAACTTTGAATTAAAACGCAGAGGAAAAAGGTAGAGAAATGTACTTTGTGCAATTAGCGACAACAATCTGCCAGAAATCTGGAGTGCTTCAAATCCAACGCCTTCAATCCAACCAAAATCAATGCCTATTCTATCAACCCTAATCGCGCGTTTTCAAGAGAGAAAAAGTGGTGAGGAAAAAAACTAAAACTGAATGCCAATACAACGCGAAATCGCGACAAAACGAATTGAACTAAAGTGGCACGGTCGTGTCAGGTGGCACGGGGTGACCGTGCCACTTTGCTGCCTAGCGTGCTCCTTGTTTCCTTGGGTGGCACGGTCGGCCTGCATGGCATGGTGCCACCGTGCCACTCTCTTTTGGCTTGAAATCCTCCGTTTTAGCTCCTATTTGGCGCAGCGCTAGCTTGTTTTCCTCATTAGTTTCAGTCTAACCCCTGAAAACACAAAAACACACTTTTAAGTAGATTTGAGGTATAGAATGACTAATCAACCTCTGAACTCTCGGGATTTTACGAGAAATCGCCAAGATGAGAGGTAAAATCATGCCTAAACGTGTGTAAAATAGAGGTTTATCACTAGGGTGTATAACCTTATGTTGATTAACAGTGGATTATCTAGGGTTTGATCAGGTGTTTATGTATCATTGAAGCTATGCTTAACTGTGTTATTTATAGCATTCATGTTTCAAGCCTTGTCCTCTTGAACTGCGATAATGCCCGTATCATTAGGTTTATCAGATTCTCATTGACGGATTTTTTTAGGAAAAATACAAACAATGAAACATGTTTAATTTGGGGGCGTTACAGGTAAAGACAAGAGAGACTGAGCTTCGGTGGAGCAAAACCAGTAGCAATAATGCAAAGAATATAATTACTTAGATGGAATTGAGACACTGCAATTAGATTATGAAAGTTTAGTAGGATAGAGATACATATGGTTTTCACCATACTTACTTAGTTACGTCAGCTCTTATGTCACAAAGTGTGTTTGAGACTATCTCACAAAGTAATCCCGATTTAGTTTATTATAAGCGTATATGGCCTTAATAAAATTTACCTAACATATGAATCTCGAGTTGAATGACTTGTACCTATACCTAACTTAATATTGGGAATATGCTTAGCTAAAAGTTGACCTGAAACCAAAATTTATCCGAATCAAGCCAAACTGCATTCAAAGTTTTTTTTTTTTTTTTTGGCAAAGTAAATTTATTTGACTAAACACCAATTGACTAAAACTTAAACTTAAGCCGGCCAATGCTTTATTGGAAGAAAACATGATCTAGTTCAAACTTCAAACTTAACCCTACCTCTATTCTAATCGAATAACTTATTTGCCAAATTCGAATGAATAATCTGTTTCTCAAGTCTTGATGCCTACGCTTAGACCCTGTTCTTTTCGTTGATAAATCTTAATTTATCAACCTTAATCAACTTCAACCTACTTCACCAACTTTAATAAAAAAATATCAACTTTAACTCACTTCAATTAACTTCTAACTATTTTAACCAAATTCTACCTATCATATAAAAAAATTTAAACCACTTTAATTCACTTTAATAAAAAAATATTTATTTTAATATACTTTTATTAATATCAACTAACTTTACTCATTTATCAACTTATATTTTCGAACGAAAAGAGGAGACCCTTATTAGAAATTCCATTTTCTCCTCCTCAGCACACCTTTATATTCAACGCAGTGGCGCAAATATCTGTCCATAATCTTTCTTCACCCCCCCCCCCCCCCCCCTTTTCCCCCTTCACATTCATCCTTCCTTTCAGCATGCAGATCTTCGTGAAGACCCTAACAGGGAAGACCATAACCCTAGAAGTAGAAAGCAGCGACACCATCGACAACGTCAAGGCCAAGATCCAAGACAAGGAGGGCATCCCACCTGACCAACAACGCCTGATTTTCGCCGGAAAACAGCTCGAAGATGGTCGAACGCTAGCCGACTACAACATCCAGAAGGAATCGACCCTTCACCTTGTGCTCCGATTGAGGGGTGGCACCATGATCAAGGTCAAGACTCTCACTGGCAAGGAAATCGAGATCGACATCGAACCCACCGACACTATCGACCGTATCAAGGAGCGTGTTGAGGAGAAAGAAGGGATTCCCCCTGTTCAACAGCGTTTGATCTACGCCGGAAAACAGCTCGCCGATGATAAGACTGCCAAGGACTACAATATTGAGGGTGGGTCTGTTCTTCACCTTGTTCTTGCCCTCCGTGGGGGTTCTTTTCAGCAGATGTTTTAGTAGTTCATCCTTCGAATTGGGATTTGGGGATTTTGATTTGGGGTTATAGTTATCGTGGGTATCGTCCAAATTGTCCAAATGGTGTTTGTTCCACCTCAATTTATCTTGAATGAAACTGTTGGAACTTCAATTGCTTCGAATTACCAGGTAGCCTATTTTCAGCTAGTAGCAGTGTGTGGATTGATGGGAGTTCTGTTTTGTGTATCCATGAAAATTCATGAAAACAATTTTAGCTCATATGTTCTTGGCCATGGTCCTTTGGTAGGAATGAGGTTCCGCTGGTGTTCTGTTATTGAATTCAATGTAAATTTAGAGTTTTATATGCACATCTTGCCCAGCGTTTTTGTTTCTCCAATATTGAGTACTAAAACTAATCTTTGGATGAACTTATTTTGTCTCTCGAGAGCATAGGTCAGACAGGTTATTAGTCTGTGCTGTAATCATCAGATGGTAATGAGATATAGGAAAGATCACTCAATGATACTTTCTTGCAGTCTGGTTATTGTTCCTTAGTGACATGAGAGATCTAATTGCTGTTTGAGAGTGCTTTTGAAGGAGTGGGGCATGTAAAACATCGAAAAAAGTAATGGTTTATTCATTCACCAGCAGCAAGGATGAACAAAACTATGAAGAGTGTTTCTTGGGTTTTTCTGGATGTTTTCTTGGGTACATGAACTGATTACGCTGATGAGAATCATGTGTTCGCTGCATTAGGACTCTACTTCTGAAGAAGACCCGATGCCAAGTGCTGGAGTGCTGGCCATACGCGGCCCAATTACCCTGTCCCAACCTGTCAAGCCAATGCCTCTTTCTTGTACTTGTGCAATGGTGATGGCAAGGCAATGCCTTCTTTCTTTTGCCAATGGACCACACTTCTCTGCTTGATCTTCTTTGTCTTGCTAGCTTTCCTTTTCCATCTTATACACTCTTTGTAGCTCTAAGATACAACAGTTTGATATGGCTGTCAAGGTTGGGAATTGCACTAAGGTGACTGATCTTGTCGCTTATCTACAGTTAGCTGTAGACACTCTATGGCTAAATGGTCTAGAGATGATAATGAATGATCAAGGCTTTTCTGTCCCTCAGACAAGTTTGTGGTTATTGCAGGTTTGGTAGTTTCAGTGCACATTGCATGAATACAACATAGAGATTATTGGGATGATATAGAAGATGGGTTTTTGGACTTGGGAAAGCGAGGTGTAAAGAAAGTTTAAAGAAAAAAGTGGGGAGAAAATAAAAAAAGTGGGGAGAAAAGAAGTTGGGAGAAAATTATTTTCTCTCTTGTTTGGATTAGAGAAAAAATATAAGTGAAAAAAAGACTTTTCAACAATTTTTTTTTTCCTTTGTTTGAAAACAAAAATATTGATCAAGGAAAGAAAAACCTAAAATAGGTAAGGCCAATCCAAGCAATTCTCTTCCTTCCTCCCCTCTACCCCTACATTATAATCTATTTCTTATCAGTAATTTCATTTTAGCATCCTAGAATTCACAAATTTGACAAAATTAGGAATATCATTCTATGGGCACTTGGTGCCCCATCATTTCTGATGCACCTATGGGGGACCATAATGGAGATCAGGATCAAGAGCTACCTACATCCAAAGAGGTCCAAAAGGTTCTTCAAACCTCGGAAGATCACTTGACGGGTTCAAGTTGCTACTCCCCAGTGCAAACCAACACCAGTAGCATCTTTGTGACTCGAGTTACCTAACCATTGGGTGACACAAGTCCAATATTTTGCCAAGGAGTTTAAGTTAAGGAAGTTAGCTTTCTAATAAAGCAAATTTCAAGTCATTGGGAATTCATTTGCCCATCCAACTTAGCTCTCAAAGTCCAACTATACCAGCTGCCTTGTCCAGCCAGTTCATTACCCAGTTTTGTGGGAACGTTTTTCCTAACCTTTGATTAACTTAGGAACCTGCAAATCCACTTTTTGGAATCCTTTTTGAGTGAACTTTAAGGGTAGCAAAAGAGTTTCAAGTCATATCCATAGTTAAGGTTTCAAAAGGAAGCAAGTTCAGAAGGGGTGCAAGCTGTTTTCAGCAGGGAGTCACATGCCTTTATCAGGGTGCAGCTTTCAAACGGCTGGGAATCAGAGGTTCCAAGAGATCTTAACTGAAAATAGACACTTAGGACTTTCTCCTAGCTTTTGAATGACCCAATTTGGGCAACTAGTTTGGAAGTTATGCTTGTTTGAAGTTGAGGTTGCAATTCTGAAAAGTGCTAACAACTTTTACTTTTACTTTTACTTTTGTACTTGTTTACTTTTTGGTTCCCTCTCCCCTTTTCTCTTTGGCCGGTTGTTTGGCCTTGCTTTTTCCCTTGTTTTTGCTGATTGTTTGAGGCCCTTATATGTGGGAAACCTTCATGTTGAAAGACACTTTTGAATATATGAATTGGGTTGAGTTTGAACTCCCTTGTGTTTCTCTCTCTTGTTTATCTCTAGAATAACTCACTAGAATGATGATCAAGAGGCTTTCTAAGATTATTTGAGTGATGATATCTTATCTATCTTAATCTTAAATGTGAGCTCTAGGATTCTTGGTGGTGATATCTCATCCAAGAACCTTAGTTACTTATCCATCCTTGCATTCTTCCACAAAACCGTGACCATAGTTACCTGGGTCGCAATTCGCTCCGATACGTGGTACGGGAACGGGAACGTGGGACATTACCTATAAGGAATCGGGTATGCGAGGGTACAATCTTGGATATACGGTTTGATGTTGGGACGATCAAATTAATTTGTAAAATGTTTTTTTTGGAATGATATATTAGTAATACTAATTAATGGCTACAGAAAGATACCAATAACCAAACCAGTTTAGGGTGCGACCTTTGTTAAAGTCTTGTACTTGTAAATAAACAAAAGTGTTCGGTTCCCAAAAAATAAAATAAAAAAGGCCTCAAAAACAAAGTTTGGCACCTTCCACAGTGTGCCTTTTCATCTTCCTCTCCTTTACCGGCTACTGGCATTAATGAACTGATTAAAGAAAAGGCAAAATCAATTGTAGGCCTCTCTCTTCTACGGTGTCTCTTCCCCTTCCTTCCTCTCTTAAGTTCAATTTCTTATAGTTACAATGTTAACGAAGGAAATGATAAAGACAAAAGCCCAGAGCTCTATGATTCAGAGACCTTTCACCATCTCCAGCCTCTTCTGATCTGTAATTTTCGTTCCATAAATTTTCTCATCCACCGTGCATCTTCAGTTTTTTTGGTTGCAAATGATGCGGCGTGGGATATCTTACTTGAATTTAGCACTAATCTTCAAGAGTTGAGATTTACTCATTAGATTTTGCTCAATTTTGTCACGGTATGTTTCTATTGCTTTGAATGTATTAATTCTTATCTTAGTTCTGTCCAAAAAACTGAACCTCCTCTCATGGTTTCTGGGTTGTCGACTTTGCCGAACTGGAGCACGACCCGCCTCGATCCGGATCGTCTTCGACCCGCGAATGGGGACGAACGAACCGAGACGCAATTCCATGCCTTGACCTGCGATCAGGGTAACTCTGATCGTGACCTCTCTTTTTCTCTTCCATTTCACTACTTGAGATCTCTTCTTTGTTCCTAACTCTAAGGACTTAGAAGTGCATCAAGTGGTATCAGAGCTATTGGCCACCCTCCTAGGCCGTAGCTTTCAACCCAAACACAACCTTTAAGCCCAAGCATGAAACCAAGTCCTGCAAAAACCCGAAGCTACCTAGTTTCAAGGATGACTAGTACCTTGCAAGAGAGGTTTGAGCAACTCATGAAGGTTAATGCCGACAAGGATGCTCAACTTGAGTATCTAAGGAAGCAACTCGAGCAAGCTATAAGGAACAACCGAAAAGAAATCCAACGCTCACATTCCACTAGTGAGTCCCATTCGGTTGAAGAAGAATCTGAAGGCAAGCCGTTCGCATCAAGCGGCGACGATGAAGAAAGAAGGCTGAATAGGTCAAGGAGAGGCAAGCAACAAGCCTTGGATTTCAAGGTGGAGATCCTGGAGTTTAAAGGCCAACTAAATCCGGATGAGTTCATGGATTGGATGAATACCGTTAATAGGATGTTGGAGTACAAGGATGTCCCAGATGATAAGAAGGTCAAGCTTGTGGCCTTAAAGTTACGTAAGTATGCTTCCATTTGGTGGCGTAATGTAGTGTCTAAAAGGGCTAGGAAAGGGAAGGGTAAGATTAGATCTTGGAGAAAGATGAAAGAGAAACTCAAGGGTAAATTTCTTCCACCCCAATACCTTCAAGAAAACTTCACTAAACCCCATAATCTCAATCAAGAGTTTAGGAGTGTGGAGGAGTACACCCCTGAGTTTGAGAGACTTGTGATGACTTGTGACCTTAGGGAAAGTGAGGATCAAACTGTGGTAAGGTACTTGGGAGGGTTGAATGAACCCATTAGGAATGTTGTGGAACTACAACACTATACCACCCTTGATGAGGTTTGTTCACTATCCCACAAAGTTGAACTCCAAAAGAAAGCCAAACTCAAGAAAGAACCCCCTAAACTTCCTCAAAGAACCTACCCTTTCAACAAGGGGAGCCTTCCTCCTACACCAAAACCCACAAACACACCTACGACCTCCTCTATACCTAAGCCCAACATACCCAAGCCACCCCTCAACCCATTTGAGAAAAGAAGGTGCTATAACTGCCAAGGGTTCGGTCACATAGCCTCAGATTGCCCTAATAGAAAGGTCATCACCTTGTTGGAGTGCCAAGCGCTTGAAGAGTCCGAAATAAGAGAAGAAGGGAGTGACAAGGAAGTTCACCTCATGGAGTTTGAGGAAGAGTGTGGAGGAAGCGGATGAAGGCTAATTGCTTGTACTTAGGAGGGATTTGAGTGGTCACAAAGTCCCGAACTGAGAAGAGGAACATATTCCACACTTGTTGTACTATCAATGGCCGCGTATGCTCCCTCATAGTGGATGGGGGAAGTTGTGCAAATGTGGATTCTACTACTTTGGTAGAGAAACTCCAACTCAAACCCGAACCTCACCCACATCCGTACTCCATCCAATGGCTTAACCAAGGTAAGGGACTCCAAGTCTCCTCTCGTAGCTTGGTTGCTTTGTCGGTTGGTAAGAGTTACCAAGATGAGATTTGGTGTGGTATTCTACCAATGGATGCGTTTCATGTCTTGTTGGGTAGGCCATGGCTCTTTGATAATAGGGTCAAGCATGATGGGTACCAAAATATCTACACCTTACTCAAGAATGGCCGAAAGATCACACTTGCTCCCTTAGCCCTTCACCAAATCACCAAGGCCAAAGCCATAAAAGAACCAAAGGGAGGGGGAAATGCTTCTTTCTCTCCTTGAACCCACTCTCTTAGCCTCCCACTTTGAGCACATGAACTTCAAGGAGACGATACTTTTCACCCCTCCATAAGAAGAAACCAAAACCCTACTTCATCCACTAGCCAAGCAACTCCTCAAAGCCTATTCCCACGTCGTCCCCGAGGATATCCCATCTAGACTTCCTCCCAAGAGAACCATCCAACATCACATCGATCTCATACTCGGTGCTATTCTCCCAAATAAGTCCGCATTTAGGATGAACCCCAAGGATACTTTGGAGATTCAAAGACAAGTGGAAGAGCTCATATCCAAAGGCCTAGTCCGAGAGAGCTTGAGTCCTTGTGTCATTCCCACTCTTCTTGTCCCCAAGAAGGATGGAACCATGAGAATGTGTGTGGATAGCCAAGCCATCAACAAAATTACAATCAAATACCGACATGTTATACCAAGGTTGGAAGATATACTCGAGCTCCATGGATCCAAGTACTTTTCAAAGATTGACCTACGGAGTGGGTACTACCAAATTCGGATCCGGAAGGGTGATGAATGGAAAATGGCATTCAAGACTAAAGTGGGACTTTATGAATGGTTGGTTATGCCATTCGGCCTCTCCAACGTACCAAGTACGTTCATGAGGCTCATGAACTAAGTGTTCAAGGCCTTTCTTGGCAAGTTTGTTGTTGTGTACTTCAATGACATCTCGGTTTTTAGCAAAACCAAGGAGGAGCACTATGAGCATTTGAGGCAAGTCATGGAGATCCTCGAACAAGAGAGGCTCTACAGCAGCCTCAAGAAGTGCACGTTCTTTTCAGTTGAAGTGGTATTCCTTGGCTACATTGTTTCGGCCCAAGGGATACAAGTTGATCAAAGTAAGGTTGAGGCCATTCAATCTTGGTCGATTCCTTCCTCCATGTATGATGTTCGAAGCTTTCATGGATTAGCTTCCTTTTATAGGAGGTTCATTCGTAATTTTAGCACAATAGCTGCCCCTATGACCGGGGTTCTAAAGGGAGCTAAGTGTGTTTGGACAAGTCAAGCTCAAAGGTCACTTGAGGAACTCAAAGAGAAGCTTGCTCATGCACCGGTCCTAGCCCTCCCATGCTTTGATAAGGCCTTTGAGGTCGAGTGTGATGCCTCCGGAGTGGGGATAAGTACGGTCTTGATTCAAGAAGGCAAGCCACTTGCCCACTTTAGTGAGAAACTTAGTGACGCAAGAAGAAGGTATTCAACATATGATAAGGAGTTCTTTGCTATCATCCGTGGCCTTGAACATTGGACCCACTATTTGATAGCCAATGAGTTCATTTTACATTCGAATCATGAGGCCCTAAAGTACATGCAAGGGCAACACAAGTTGAACTCACGGCATGCTAAGTGGGTTGAGTTTTTGCAATCCTTTCACTTTGTGATCAAGCACAAGTCCGGGAAACTCAACCAAGGTGCGGATGCCCTATCAAGAAGACACCCTCTTTCGTTCCAACTTGGTTCATCTGTGCTAGGATTTGAGCATCTTAAGTCCTTGTACAAAGATGATGTTGATTTTAGGTAACTATTTGAGTCTTGCCAAGCTCACCCAAAAGGAGAGTTCACACTTCAAGAAGGTTACTTGTTTAAGGGTAACTGATTGTGTGTGCCAAGGGGTGGCACCCGTGAGCTCATTCTTAGAGAAGTCCATGGTGGTTCACTTGCCGGCTATTTTGGGGAAGACAAGACATATCTCATAGCCAAAGAACATTACTTTTGGCCTCACATGCCCAAAGATATCCAAGATTTGATCAAGAGATGCTCCACATGTCAAATGGCCAAAAGTCATGCACTTCCTCAAGGGCTTTACACGCCCTTGCCTACTCCACAAGGTCCTTGGCTAGATGTGAGCATGGACTTTATACTTGGTTTTCCATGCACCCAATGCAACATGGATTCAATCTTAGTGGCGGTTGTAACGCCCCCAAGTTAAACATGTTTCATTGCTTGTATTTTCCTTAATAAATCCGTTAATTATAATCTAGACAACCCAATGATAGGGGCATTACTGCCGTCCAAAAGGATAAGGCTTGAAACATGAGTGCTATAAATAACACAGTTAAGCATAACTTCAATCATACACATACACACCTGATCAATCCATATAAAATCAACTATTAACCAATATAAGGTTTTTACACTATAGTAAAAACAATTCACCATATAATCTACATCTCCATCCACTGAAGATTTCAATATACAACTCTAAAAATATGCATATACTGTGTCAGTGTTGATCCATCCAGATTCTCTTGTTTAACTTATTCTTTTCCGCTGGTTTACTATCATGAAGACGATTATTTGAGCATTTGCCTAAAACAAAACATGAAAAACATTTCGAATTGTGAGCCGAAGCTGGTACATGCATTCTTGAATTGTTAAATGATCATTGAAACACTGATTGGGTCCGTTTTGCAATTCATTTAAGGTCAAAACAGGGAATGAGATGAATATAAAACTGCATTGCTAATTATTATCTGATAGTGAACCCCTTGATACTGTTACGATGTATGGATAGGTGTACACTTGCCAAGTTGATTGGAGACCTGGCCTCAAGCCGCGCGGGTAACTGAAGGGCGAATGCCTTATAGATGATAACTGACGGCGTCACTAATTAACTGATAAATAATTGTGTATACTGATTCATTGATGTACTTATCAAAATATGATAATGTTGATAAATACACTCTGATTTCTAAAGATATAGGCAATGGATGTACCTAAAGTCTTTAAAATGATATTTCACTTGATAATACTTATGCACAATGGAAACGATAGACTAGGCCCCGATTTTGCTAAAGAAATGTAATTATAGATAAATGTAGTTAGTAAACCATATTCATTGACATAATTTATAACTTTAATGGAAATTGATTTATTTAAAAAGACTTCTACCGTTCTAATAATTCAATAAAAGACAAGTTAAACCAAATGAACTGATTTTAATAAATCAGTTAGGGTTATTAAACTTGAAATACAACAAATTGAAGCAAAATAGACTAAATGAAAATGATTGAGGTAATAATGAAAAGATTTTAATTGATATAAATGAAATATGAGTTTTTGATATTTCTGAAATGGATAAAAGAAAGTGTGATGCTTCTGAAATGGATAATAAAATGGTTAATGCCTCTTAAATGGATAAAAAAAAGTGTGATACTTTTGAAATAGATAATAGAAGGTTCAATGCCAGGAAGGGTGTTGTGAGGTTCATAAAAGCTCAAATAACCTCAGTTGATCCAATAGACACTAATTTGAGTTATTACGAAGCCAACTTCTCAAATTTTATTTTCATGCTCACTCAACTCGGTTTTCAAACCCAAGTAAGCTTCTATGCATAATCGCACTTGTTAAACTCATTACACTTTGTAATTTCCTTACAATACCCATAATTATATAGAAACTTCTAAAAATACTTCCAAATGTCACGATTTTTGTATTCACCTATATTACCGTTTGATGGTCTGCATTAGAAAATTCATATCTTTCACTCTCGACCTACAAATAATATGTAAAACCCTAATATGAAAATCTCATAACGTCCAATACAACTTTTATTTAGGACACAAAGCATGATTCACATAGTAAGGTCCCTAAAATTAGGGTAGAACACAGACATGCACAATTTCAATTTAATCTGCGCAATCGTAGCAAAACGACCATAACTTTTTCCAAAGAACTCGGATTAAGGTGATTAAAAAGGCATTTGAAAGATACCTCATTGATCTATCCACATACAAAAAATTACAATTTTTCAATGACCCAATCAATACTAGTTTTTCCGTGAAGTCCCCTATTCACAAATGCTCCCAGTTTCGATGTATTCTGCATAGTTTTCAGTAAATTGGTCATAACTTTGTCCACACAACTTGAAATTGACTAGTTCCAAAGTCTATTGAAAGCTCACTCATTGAGCTACCAAGCCACCAAAAATCATAAGTTTCTCATGCACCGATTATTACTAGTTTATTCGCAAACTCGCCCCTATTTTGGGGTCTGTTTATAGCATAACAGCCCATATTGCAATCTTTTCTTCACATAACCACCCATTAAAAATCACCCTCTAACTTATATGAATCACCATAAACATCTGTATACTCACCAAAGGTCACAAAATCTCATTTAAAACAATCAAAATCCATCACTACACCCTAAACTTGCATGAGCATGAACAACATCCATCTTTTCTTTCTTTCAAGATGATGCAACCAATAAAACATCAAAATAACTATTTCTTGCATCAAAACAACATGATTAATAATAAAAAAACAAGAATCAAAATCCAAAACAAAATCAAATCAACAAGATAAAGTGAGGATGTTACTCACTTTGTGCTTGAATAGATAAAGATTGAGGTGGTGTTTGTTGGTGGTAGGAGTTGTGCATGGTGGCTGGGAGTGGCGACTGGTGGCCGGAGGTGGCTGGGAGTGGCTGCTGGTGGCAGAAAACAGCCACCATGGGTGGTGGTAGGGGGCTGCCGTGAGGTTGAGGAAAGAGAGGGAGAAATGAGAGCTTTGATGTTTTTGGTTTGTTTTACTTGGATGAAAATGAGTCAAATTTGCTTGGCTATGCTTATATCTAGCAAATGAACCTTAAGCCAATCAAAATTAGACACACTCAATATTGCATGGTTAAGTAAAATGAAGTAATAGATTGTTGGGTCGGAATTGGGCCTAACTAAGTTTGGACCCGAAAAATACACTTTATGCGATTAAAATTTTTCATAGCTCGAATTTAAATTTTCGAATGAAGAAAAAAAATAAAATAATAATTTAATCTCTTAAACTATAATTATCGAGGCCTACTATCAATTTTCCTAAAATTTTTCAGTAGATGAAACTCGAATTGCAAAGTGTAGCCCAAAATGAATTCTTTCATCCGGGAAGATTAAATAAAATAAATAAACGTGAAAAATTAATAACATGACTTAAGTAAATAAATAAACATGATTTAGGGTCGGGCTATTACAGTGGTCGATTGATTCTCAAAGACGGCACACTTCATTTCGTGTCAAAAGACAAATGATGCATCACACACAGCCGACTTGTATTTCAAGGAAGTAGCGAGACTCCACGGAATCCCACTATCTATTGTTTCGGATAGAGATTCAAACTTCCTAAGCCACTTTTAGATCACACTTTGGAGGAAATTAGGAACAACCTTGAAGTTTAGCATCACTTGCTAGCCTCAAATGGATGGCCAAACCGAAGTGGTGAATCGCACCTTGGGAACCTTGCTACAGGTTCTAGTGAGGAAGAACATGAAGGCTTGGGACTTACTCCTTGCACATGCTGAATTTGCCTACAATAGGGCACCGAGTAGGACCACCCATGAGTCACCTTTCAAGGTGGTTTACTGGCAAAACCTTCTCGGGCTCGGCCGCCTTGATCTCCTACCCATACACCAAGAGAAGATGAATGCCGATGCTAGTAAAAGGGTAAAAGAGATCCAAGAGATTCATAGATGAGTGCAAGACCAAATTGAGAAGTAAAATGAGTGCTACAAAGATCAAGCCAAAAAACATCGCAAACAAGCTTTGTTCAAACCGGGTGATCTAGTTTGGGTACACCTACGCAAAAAGAGGTTTCCAAGCAAGAGGAAATCCAAGCTAATGCCTAGAGCCAATGGTCCATTCGAGGTGCTAGAGAAGATCAATGACAATGCCTACAAGG
This sequence comes from Selenicereus undatus, assembly GCA_017589665.1. Classification (NCBI taxonomy): domain Eukaryota; kingdom Viridiplantae; phylum Streptophyta; class Magnoliopsida; order Caryophyllales; family Cactaceae; genus Selenicereus; species Selenicereus undatus. Next base: position 9,068,281 of record JACYFF010031958.1, on the reverse strand, counting down.
TTGATCTCAAAGGTGAGTATGGAGTTTCATGTACTTTCAACGTGGCAGACCTTAAGCCATACTTTGAAGATGATCACCTTGAGAATTTGAGGGCAAATTCTCTCCAACAAGGGGAGGATGATGCACCCATGGCGGACCATAATGGAGATCAAGATCAACAGCTACCTAAATCCAAAGAGGTCCAAAAGGTTCTTCAAACCTCGGAAGATCACTTGATGGGTTCAAGTTGCTACTGCCCAGTCCAAACCAACACCAGCAGCATCTTTGTGACTCGGGTTACCTGACCATTGGGTGACATAAGTCCAATATTTTCCAAGGAGTTTAAGTTCAGGAAGCTAGCTTTCCGATAAAGCAAATTTCAAGTCATTTAGAATTCATTTGCCCATCCAACTCAGCTCTCAAAGTCCAGTTATACAAGCTGCCCAGCCCTGCCAGTTCATTACCCGATTTTGTGGGAAAGTTTTCCTTAATCTTGGATTAACTTAGAACCTGCAGATCCACTTTTTGGAATCCTTTTTGAGTGAATTTAAGAGCAGAAAAAGAGTTTCAAGTCAAATCCATAGTTAAGGTTTCAAAAGGAAGCAAGTTCAGAAGGGGTGCAAGCTGTTTTCAGCAGGGAGTCACATGCCTTTATCAGGGGGCAACTTTCAAAACGGCTGGGACTCAGAGGTTCCAAGAGGTCTTACCTGGAAATAGGGGTGTGCAAAACTGGTTACCCGGAGTTTCGGTTAACCGAAAATCGGTTAACTGGTTTTTCAGTTCGAAAAAATTCTGAACCGTAACCGAACTGAAAATTTCGGTTAACCATTTTTCGGTTAGCTGAAAATTTTGGTTCGTCCAAAACCTGAACCGTAACCGAACCGAAAATTTCGGTTAACCCGTTTTTTGGTTCGGTTAACCTATTTTTCAGTTCAATTACCGGTTAGCTGTTTACAAATAATAAAAAACTTATACTTTCTTACTTAAATTTGTCATTCTTTTATGCTTAAATTCTTTTTATAAAAATTAAACTTTGGTTACCATTTATAAATAATAAAAAAGTGCACTTTCTTACCGAAATTTTTTATTTTTTGTGTATAATTTTTTTAAAAAATAAAATTATTTTTGGTTCGGTTAACCGCCGGTTAACCAAATTTTGAAATAATCCGAACTGTAACCGAACCGAAAATGGAAAAAAAACTCGGTTCGGTTAAAAAATTTGTTCAATTAACCGGTTTTTCGGTTCGGTTTTCTCAATTTTTCGGTTCGGTTTTCGGTTTTGGATTTTTTTTGCACACCCCTACCTAGAAATAGACACTTAAGGCTTTCTCCTAACTTTTTAATGACCCAATTTGGGCAAGTAGTTTGGAAGTTATGCTTGTTTGAAGTTGAGGTTGCAATTCCGAAAAGTATTAATAGTTTTTAGTTTTATTTTCGTACTTGTTTACTTTTTGGTTGGGGGGCCCCCCCCCCCCCCCCCCGGGGGGGGGGGGGGGGTTGGGGTGTTGTGATTTTTTTTTTTTTTTTTTTTTTTTTTGTTTTTTTTTTTTTTGCCCCCCCCCCCCCCGCTTTTCTCTTTGGCCGATTGTTTGGCTTTGCTTTTTCCCTTGTTTTTGCTGATTGTTTGAGGCCCTTATATGTGGGAAACCTTCACGTTGAAAGACACTTTTGAATATATGAATTGAGTTGAGTTTAAACTCCCTTATGTTTCTCTCTCTTGCTTATTTCTAGAATAGCTCACTAGAGTGGTGATCAAGAGGCTTTCTAAAATTATTTGAGTGGTTATATCTTATCTCTCTTAATCTTAAAAGTGAGCTCTAGGATTCTTGGTGGTGATATCTCATCCAAGAACCTTAGTTACTTATCCATATTTGCATTCTTCTACAAAACCGTGACCCTCTCTCTTTCTCTTCCATTTTGCTACTTGGGATCTCTTCTATGCTCCTAACTCTAAGGACTTAGAAGTGCATCAATTTCAATGGCTTCTTCCCTATTCAATGGATGCCATTGATGATTCAACTATAAAAATACATAATCACCAATACCACTCATAGTAGAGAAGTAAGTAGAAACACAAGGCAAACTGCTTAAATTCAAATTCAAGGAGGGGGTTGCTATGGGGTTTAAACTATCGAGTGAGGCATATTGGATAGGGCTCACGAAATGTTTCCACCGTTTTCCTCTCATTTTTGTGAGGAAAATATATTTTCTTGATTTTCCTTCAACTTTTCCCTTTGTTTTTCTCCCTCTTTTTTTCTTCGTGCCAGACATGGAGAAAATTGTAAGGTATTTTTCTAAAGACCAAACAGACCTTTAATTTATTTTTTTTTCCTTGTGTGCTTATTCCTTGCTCTCCTCCGTTGTTGTCTCTTTTGTTGTCTCGATTGAAACAACCTACGAGGTTACCAAAATTAAAGCTAACTATATATGTTGGTAATTAGATTGGCCTCTTGACTGGTTGGGTTGATTTGGCTTATGAACTTTACTAAACTTGACTTATATGATTTTGCTTTTTCGAAAATAATACAAGAGCACTCCTCCCAAAAGAGTAAAAGGGTGTCACATTGTCTAAGTTAACTAGTTTTATCTAGGGTGTATTTAGGCTTAGCCAGTTGAACCCCCCTCAGATGTATGAGTTTATTACATGAAATATCTTGGGGCATGTTCTTTTTAACATATTGTAAGCACTTATACTTTGTACTTAATCATATTTTTTTCAAAGCCTATATGATACACTCGAGTGTTTGTACTCCCATATGACAGCTAAAAAATTATATATTTAAATATAAAATATATGACAAAATACACCACAAAAAATATATATAAAATATATATGGGAGCATGTGCTCCCGGGTGTACATAATAATTTACCTATGTTTTTAGTCATACTTTTTAACACGAGTGGGATATTGTAACAGATAGAATGTTGAAAAATCACCTTTTTTTTGTAATTGAAAAATGACTTCTAAAGTAATAAAATGCAAAAACTTGGTTGAGATTGATAGAACTTAAACAACCATGTTTAAGTTTTTTCCTTTTGATATGCCAAGTGTAATGTGTATATGAAGGTCTGGATGGAATGAAACGATACTACCCTTTTTCAACCAAAAAAAAAAGTGATAATTTCTACTTGCGGTTGATTATTATACGATGGGGACATAGTAGTGCATAACAAAGAATGCTTATCAAAACATTAGTCAGTGCTCGATCATCAAACTAGTACGTCAGGTTCATGACCAAACTGTTATCTAGTGCTCATCAAACAAATACTCGATGCCCATCAGTCTAGTAGGCAATTTTCATTAAACTACAGTCTAATCTTTAAGCTATACCACTCCAAAAGCTCATAAATATAGTTCTTTGTTGTCATCATATATTCTGACACTTATAAAATCGTACATTGTTTCTCTATTATTTCTATGTATCATACTCAATGTCATAAAATTATATGCTTGTATACCTCATGCATCCAGAATTATATACTTATTTGACATCGGAAAAAGAAGAAAAATCAAAGCATTCATCTAAGGTTGAACAAATTAGTAGTATTTTTTATGATCATTAGTAGGGTAAAATTCAAAATAAGTGTTAATAGGCAAGATACAAAAGATAGTTTCTAAGTAAATTCGTAGCTAGTGAAATGAATAAAAGGGACTGCTAAGTAAGAAAACAGTTGAAAGATAAATTCTAAAATTGTGCCGCTCCAAGCAGCTAACACTAGGTGATCTCAGTTTGTTTCAAAAACACATTACACCTGCCCATTCAATTTTTTCCTCAAACTCATGGTAATTCTTCTTAAAAGTGGAGTTTCATCCTGTACAATACAGACACATAGCTAGCTACTTACCTTACTCCGAGCATTCATGAGCAAATACGGGCTGGGGGAATCTTTTTTTTTTTTTAAACATGGGTAAACATACACAACCCATTGCCCCCTAGCCTAGGGGTCACCGATGGGCCACCAGGGAGGGGGGACTGCCAAAGCCCAATGACAATGCCCACCATCTGTACAATATACACAACTCCTTATAAAAAGACAACATGTGTTTATCCTATTATCAGAATTCAGTAAAAAAGTAAAAGGTGGAGTCATTTTCTATCAGGCTAAGAAAGGGAGATCCTGCTTGGTAGACTCTTGCACCTTTTCATTAGCAATAGACTTATTGGGCTCATTGGAGGTTCCTTAAACTTCTTGGGTTGATCCGAACAAGAGGATTGAATAGTCTCCTCAACATCTTTGATAGAAGACCTGCTCACAATGTAACCCTTATGAGACATTAAATAAACATATTAGTGCTTATTTCCAGCTTTCATCAAATTTTTATTTAGTACTAATTAGATTAGTACGTAACATTCATTATTCATTACAGCTATAGGAACCCAATGCTTAATGTATTTAACATAAAAAAAACTCGTCAAATATAGTTGTCATTGATCATTACCTATACTCTCATGCTGGTAAAATTATATGTTTTTAAAATTATCTCTGTACTCATCCTTCAAAATTACATGTTCACGCATTAATTCTATATCATTGTGAATTAAAAGTTATATATTTATCTGCCTAAAAAAATATACATTCATGATTTTAAGCTATTAACTCAAACAAATACATTCATGATTTTAAAAATTACATACTCATCTTTTTATAGAATTTATAAAAGGAATATAAAAGTCCCACAAAAAAGAAAATTGACATGTTCATTAATTAGAGGACTATTTGGTTTTTTTCAAACCAAACAAAAAATATTTTTAAAGTTAATATGCAAATTGCAAAGTGACTTTAAAAAACATTTATCAAAACCTTAAGGGGTTAAATGATAGTGATATACGGCTTGCTGCAAGACACTCTTAAGTGTCTTGCCTCATCATAAATTAACATATTTTATGATTTAAAATCACAATTTTTTCAATGATTGCACTTAATTAGTAATTGCTAATTTTAAATATTCGTCAGTTATGCCGATAAAATATTAAATGATACTCCAATCGTATTAACCCTATCCGCGAGTACATATGATACGCATACTTTAGAAATGTGATAAATTATGGATAAAAAGATAACTTTATATAATTTATAAGTTGTAATATGCTTCTACTATTCGATCCTACCGTTTTTTTCAATTTAAAAATACAATAGTATCATTTTTAGCAAGACACTTATCATTTTGCTAAATGATAATATACTTCCTGTTATGACTGAACCAACATGTTGTATTCTATATCTTTTCATATAAACGTTGCTAGATCAAGTGGGGAATTGTTTTTTTTTTTAAAAAATAATCTCTTACTAAAGCTCTGTTAAGTTGTACAATTGCATAGTAATTGAACTCTCAAATAATATTGGTATATGTTATATATTAAATCTAAAGATTTAGAAATTTATTAAATTCGAGTTACACATTCAATTCCAGTGGACAAGTGTATGCAAGGCAGAAAGAATGTGCCCAATACCCCCCCCCCCCCAAAAAAATGGTATGACCATCAAGACTTACACGCTCAAGCTACTTAGTAATAATGTAATATATATGGCGCTTTCTTGTTCTCATAGTTTTGATCTAACTTGTCGAATTTGAATCAAGTTAGAGTGCAAAATTTTGCCTTAACCCGTTGCCTGATATATATATATATATAGAGAGAGAGCATATCTAGTGAGGACAAGGACTTATGGTGAGAGATGAGAGCAACAAATCTGAGCCGTTATTTTCTAATCTAGCCATTGTTAGTCTTCCACGTCATCAGCCTTACCCCACCTACCCCCACCACGACGAGCCCCACCCACAAATGCTCTGCTCTGAACACATTGCCACCGTGAATCCATCGCCGGCCATAGTTCGACGGCAATTACGGTAGTCGCCGGAGGACAGGGAACCCTGAACGGAGTTTCTCGGCCACCGTCGCCGCTGCCAATTAATAATTTTAGTGCTGTTTTAAAATATATGCTCTCATCTCTCACCATCGTTGTCGCTGCCAATTAACAATTTGAGTGATGTTTCCGGCGGCAAAGCCGCCAGAATTTAACGAAAACCCTAGAGAAATAGCAAGAAATTCAGGGCAGGGTGAAACCCCACCGAGGGGGAAGCTGTGTTTTCCGACTGTGTTCTCAATTTTCAGCGACCATGTCGAGGTGAAGTAGGGGCACTGAAGTCGCGAGATTGGAGAGAAATCGATGCCTGGTCGTCGATGGCCTCTGGCAACCGCTGTCATGGGTGTTGGGGAAGGAGGTGGGAGACGCCGAGGGCGGTTTGTCGGGATAAGGTTGGGGGATGGGGCTTGGGGGGGTTTCTTTTCCAAATTGCTTTTATGTTATTGTGTTATTAATTATCAAATTAAACCAGGGTAAATCTAGGGGCGTTGGTTTAGATCTAATGGTGGAAATTAGTTGCTCTCATCTCTCATTAAAACTAGGTGCTCTCATT
>JACYFF010031958.1:9041353-9061483 GCA_017589665.1 Selenicereus undatus | reverse complement strand
ATTATTATTATTATTATTATTATTATTATTATTATTATTATTATTATACCTAAAGATTATATAATCAAACAGCCTGAAGGATGCCAGGAATGATTCGGCGCAACAGCCACTGAGCCATACGAAAGTATGCATGCTGAGTTAAATGAATCCCATCCCAACTGTAGCGTTCATCTGGATTTTCACAGACTGTAAACCCTGCTGATCCACACATCCTCGTCAAATTGAAGTTGTACTTGTTATCACCAGCTCCACAACAAACCTTTTGAAGCCCATCTTTGTTGAACCCAAGAAAAGACGCATCCTTGATTATCCATCTCAATCCCTCAAAATAATCTCCATACACAATAGCCACATTAGGATGCTTTCTTTGAAGATCTCTTATGGTAGCCTGTACATGGTGGTTGTGGAATCTAGCAAACTCGTTCATCCCCTTCAAACAACTGAGCTCATCATACATCGTCTTGTCGTGGGTTTCAAATAGAGACAGGTAAATTGGCATGCACCCAATGGGGAAGTTTCCAGGCACAACCACCCGAACGGCACCCATGTTGATTACTTCATCTACGGCTTCTTTAATGGCTCGAACCACGTCAGGCACCATCCGATGCACTTCCACCATGGGCTTTCTTTCAAGTAGGGCATAGTTGTAGTCATTTCCTCCAGTTTCTCCCATCATGACCAAAGATCTTCTTACCACCCGTTTCTTGCAGTCCAAGTTATCTCCACACAAGGAGTGGAGATGAGACCTGAACCAATTGAGCTGTACAGAAAGAGAAGAATTTGTAACCGGTGAGACAATACCTTTGGCTCTTAACGTAAAAGTGTCTAGGGCAGTTGAACCCGCGACAGCAAAATTGACTCCATGGGTGAAGTTGGCGTGTTGGTCAAGGTAAGGGTTGAGGAGGGGCAGGCGGAAAAAGCTGGCAAAGTAATCGATCATAAGCAGACCATCAGAGCAACGACCAGATGGGTTATGCATGGTCTGGCCGTAAGGGTAGGTCATGAAAGGTTGACCTGTAATGGGATTCTCTCTAATTAAGTTACCAGTATCGCTTAATGAATCCCCAAATTGAAAGATTCTCTCAACAGAGATTAATTTTCCATGGATTATGTGGTTCTTCAGGGAAGTTAAAGCAAGGGCTTTAGAAATAAGGTTGAGGACGAAAAACAGTACAAGAAAGAGCGAAAGCACTGATCTTGATGATTTCTGAGTAGCCATATCGAACAACAAAAAATTGGAGGAAGTAATTAGGAGTAATTGGAGATTTGTAGGAAGGTGATGGTAAAAGTACGAGAGGAAAAGGGGTGCAAGGTGGTATTTAAAGGCATGAGGATGCATCCAACTCCGACTTGGATTAGAAAACTATTACTAATAATTTGCCCCCATAAAATAATATTCAGGTGTAATAATTGAAAGATGAGCTCTATAGGGTGTAGGATTCTATTAGTTACCGACTTCGCTTAATCCTTATTCTATCCAAATAGCCAAATTTGATTCACGCACTAATTTTTTATTTTTTTTTTGTTTTACAAGGGTAATAAAACCATAAAGATGTTAAGCACTTCTTCTCATAAGAGTGTGCCCAACTACATCATCTGCCAAAATAGTCATAAGAGATGGAGAAAAAAAAATATCTGAAAAGAAGGACGTTGTAACTGAGTGTCCAAATTTGAAAAACCAATTAGCTACCATATTTGATTCTCTGAATATGTGGGTGATAAATAAATGGATACATTGAGTCTGCCATATATGTATGTCTTTAATAATATTCGATATTTGCCAAAGAATTTGAATTTTTTCTTTCAGTGCTTGAATCACTATCTTGTTATCACATTCGATAGATATCCCGGATGATGAAGCCTCCTGCTCCAGATGAGTTGATGAGGATCCATCAAAATTGAGTTTGACGAATCCTGGTGATGGGGGATGCCATCTCACTATATGAATTGAGGTAGTAGGGGAAGAAGAAGGTCCCCTAAAACAATAATCAACCGACATACAAGTTCAGATTCTCCATTCTGTATTTGCTCTTTTTGCACAAACTAGGCACGCAACAGGATTGAAAATATCATTATTAAAAACTGCTGCATTCTTAAATTTCCAAATACTCCACAAGATAAATGAGAATTTCTATTCCAATTTTGGGTTGTGGGAGGAATGTATCTTGTTTATATAATGAGAAAAATCATGACATCCTGCAGGAGAAAAGACAGATGAAAGCCAACGATGCTTTGTTGTTAGATCCCAAACTTTTTTAACCATTTGACAATGTTTGAAGAGATGTTCTATAGACTCGATATCACCTAGACAGAGGGGGCAAACTAGATTAATATTAAACCCCCTTTTAAAAAGAGTACCTCTTATAGGTAAGGATTTATGACAAAGCTGTCAAAAAAAGACTTTGATTTTAGGCAAGGTGTTAGTAGTCCAAATCCATTTATATGACCATGATGATAAGTCATGTGACTGGATGTCTTGAGCTGCCCATGTAGCTAATTTTGTTGTGAAGTTACCTGAGCTATTCAACCCCAAACAAAAGGAGTCACTAGTTTCATGGATGGGTATGGTGATACCTTGAATCTTCTATACAACATGATGATTATTAAGAAATTATCTTAGTTTGGAAACATCCCATTCTGAACTATCCCGAATAAACTCAAAAACTTTGGGTTCAGGATGGGCAACACTGTCTTCGGACAGACCCAGGATCTCAGCTAAATTCCTGTTTTCAACCCAATTATCAAACCAAAGGGAGATCTCATCCCCACAGCCTATTTTTCAGATAATACCCTTTTGTGGAAAACCCCTGCATTTCAATAAACTTTTCCACACTGGCGAATCCATATATTTTTCCATGTACAATAAAATAGGTTTGTAGAATGTAGGTACTTGGCCCTCATAGATTGGACCCAAAGACTAGGAATATTAGTAAGAATTTTCCAGGCCAATTTACACTGAAATGCCTTATTAATGGCTTCTGTTTTCCACAACCCCAACCCACCTTTGCTTTTAGGCCTACAAACCTTATCCCACGCTATAAGTGGTATGCTTTTTTCTGTGTTGGACTTTTTTCAGAAGAATTCTCTGTTACATTTGTCTAAATATTTGCTAGTATTTGATGGTAACTCAAAATATTGCATTGTGTGCGTTGGGATTGATTCTAAATGTGACAGTATGAGGATTGTTCTACATGCTTTAGACAAGCTATTTGCTTCCCATCCTTCTAATTTTGTAGTTGCTTTATTGATAATTTTCTGGAAAGTTATATAAGAAAGCCGACCTTGGAAACGGGGCATCCTAGATATTCAAAGACTCTCTATGCGGAATATTGAATATTGCAGTCACTAGTTGCTTTTGTGCATCCGTTGCATTACGTGAGAAAGTCAATGCAGATTTGTGATAATTGACTAATTGTCTTGAAGTTGAACAGAAGAAGTCAAGGATGCTTTTAAGTTTACTACAGCTTCCTAGATTAGTTTTGCAAAACAATAGGCAATTGTCAGCAAAAAGTAGACACAGAATTTTAACAGATGATTGACAGATCTTAACTCCTGCTCCAGACCTTGGAGCATTAATTAGCTTCTTTTAGAAGCATATTATTTAAGGCTTCCATACGTAGAATAAATAGATAACATGAAAAAGGATCCCCTTGTCTAATCCCTCTTGTCGGGATAAAAAGGCCATTAGGTTCATCATTGACAATGATTGAGTACGAAACTGAAGAGATGCATTGTTTGATCCATGAGTTCCAAGTGGAATATTAATGAAAACCTAGCTATTGTAGACATTTTAATATAAAGTCCCATTCGATTCTATTGTATGCTTTCTCCATGTCTAACTTAATAGTTGTCCAAGCAGTCTTAGTTTTAAGGTTCTTAAATTTATGCATAATTTCATGCGTTAGTAGAATAATATCATGAATAGATCTACCAAGTACAAAGACACTTTGGAAATGAGAAATTAGACGGTCGAGGAGAGGTCTCAACCTGTTAACCAAAATTTTCGAAATAATTTTATAAATCGTGGAACATAGACTTATGGGTCTGTAATGACTAGTCTATGTAAGACTATTTGATTTCGAAATAAGAGCAATAAAGGTATGGTTAATCTCTTTAAGGATTTTGCCATTTATGAAGAATTCAAGAATACAGTTAAAAAGATCCTTCTTGATGATTTTCCAATAGTTCTTAAAGAAACCCGCACCAAAACCATCCGATCTCGGTGTCTCATTAGAATCAATGTTGAATAAGATTTTTAACCTCTTCTAAATTTGGAAGTTTAATAAGCTCATTATTATCAATGTCTGAAATTAATTTCGATAATCCTAAATTCGGTAATACTCTAGCATTATTATGCATGGATTTGAATCTCTGCGTATAATCTAAAATGAATTTCTCACCAATCATTTTGTGGTCATCAATCCAAATGCCACAATCACCCCACAATTTTATGACTAACTTCCTCTTCCTTCTAGCGTTGGCGTTGTTTTGAAAGAACTTAGAATTTCTATCACTGTTTACTAATCATTCTCTCCGCGCTAACTTCCCCCAATATTTTTGGTTAAACAACATCATTTTATCTCGTTGTTTCAATAGTCGTTGCATCCAGGAGTTAAATCTATGACTGTTAGGATTAGCTATTAGTCTTTCCTCCACATATTCTATTTTAACCACATTGTTGGTGAGTTTATCATTGAAATTTCCAAAGTGTCTTTGGACCAATCTTTGATGTCATGCTTAACACATCTTAGTTTTCGCATAACTCTATACATATTGGTTCCGTTGTGGTTATATCGCCAACTTCTAGAGACAATAATATCAACATCTTGATATTTCATCCCGAAATTTTGAAACCGAAAGGGAAAAGCCTTAGCTTTTGGTATCTGAGCTTGAGTCAACATAATATGACAATGATCAGAATAAGAGAAGGTACTATGTGTTTCATAAACATTGGGGTACAAGGTACTCCAATCTTTTCTAATCATAGTTTTTTTCCAGTCTTTCATAAATAAGGTGGGTGTGGATCCTTTTTTTCCAAGTAAACAGACGGCCTAATACTCGAACACATTCAGCATTAATGTCAGACAGAAAGTTATTTAAACAATGAAATCTTACAGTAGCAGGAGGCTGGCCTCCTAATTTTTCATTAGGACACAATATTTCATTGAAATCCCGCGGGTAACACAAAGGTAAATCAATAACATTATTAAGCTCAACTAAATGCTTCCAAAAATCATTTTTATCTCTAGGTTGCGCTGGTGCATAAATTCCTGAAACTACCCAACTTTGCACCTTACACCTTATCTGGATCATGAATTAACATATGAATAGCTCTAGTTTCTTTTAGTACGACTGAGGCATGGATATTGTCGTTGTTCCGCAGATCTGCTATACCTCCAGAGTAATTAACCACTGATACAAGATCGAAATGTTCAAATTCAGGGAAGGATTCTCCGTATATTTGATTCATTAACCATAGTTTCCAACAGAAACAACATATCCGAGTCATGTGTTCTTGCCAAGAACTTCACTTCTTGTACAACCTGCATTTTTTTAACGCCTTGGACATTCCAACTTACAACTTTCATGAAAAAATTGATATTGAAATATCCCCCTCCAGTGGGAACCTGGACATATGGAAAATCCTTAATGACGTACATCGTGCAAATAGCAAGCAAAAATCATTCGAAGACCTTGTTTGGTCATTCTTAAGCCTTAGAAGGCTGGGTCACAAGAAAAGCCAAAAAGGACTTTCCACATTCCCCCAAAACTCAAAGCTAAAAAGAAAACATAGAGAAATGCAATGGAAAATACAGGTACTAATGTGCAAAGTCAACCATAATTCAACGTTAGTTGAAACTGAGCTAAAATGCCAACATCTAATTTCACTCGCTATATAACATTTTCAATAGTATATAGCAAATCCCCACTAATAGTCTTAAGCTCAAAGCTTTGTACCTCTAACTCAATGATGATAGACTGAACCTTGATATATAACTAGATAATTCTCAATAAAATACATAAGGTAACAAAAATGTGATACCAATAGCAACATCTCAACCTTCCAGAGTTAGCCAAGTCATAGCTGAGTTCGATATGTTTGTTGTAACTGTTGTCACATTTCAAGCAGGAAGTGAAGCAGAGTAATACATATAAATAGGTCTCAGGGAGCATCAGAATATCAATAATAGCATCATTGACCCTAACCCATGTGATGTGAGTGAGTGACAAAACCACAAAATGCTGCCAAAGGAGATGTATCTTGATAATGCAATTGTGTGGCCACCTAATTCAATTCACATGCACAGTCAACAATAGCAAAAGAAACAGGGGTTGGCTCTAAATGGAATAAAAGGGGCACACCCATGAAGCCATCAAGCTCCCAAATCGCAGTAGAAAACTAGTTAGAACAAGCTCCCAAACCTCAACCAAGAAGAAAAGAACTAAGATATCATCACAAACCGTTAAACTTAGAAGAGTAGCAGACTTAAAAGATGGGTAAGGAATACTGGCTCGGGCAGACCACCAAAACCAAGAGCATCCCCAACAGAAACCCAGCAGCAAAATTCTAAAGAGGCAACATCTTAAGTGAAACAAGATAGGCTCGAACCAAATCTTGAACAAATTGGTACGGAAGGAGAACATTTGTTCCCTAAAGTCCTTGTAGTAAACATTAGAAAATAAGAAAGGGGCCCAACCTGCAGTAATAGTACAAGTCATGGGTCTCAAAATCATCATCGAAGGCGTAGCCCCAGCCTGCTCAATGCTCCACAAACATACACAAAAACCAGATCCGGAGTAAAATTCACAAGTGATTGAAGAGAAAAAAAATCAAATTGAAGCCAGGAACTATGAGTCTCAAGACGGACTCGACAGCCACTAGTAGTGCACAGAATTAGGTTGAACAGGAATAATTTCATTTCAGACACTTTAAATAGATCAATTTTTCTAGGCAGAGTCAACTCTATGGCTTAGAACAAGCAATACTTTTGCATAATCTTGAAGTTTAAGGGAAGGAAATACCTACAGTGTAATTGAAGCAGAGAAGGTGAACATGCTCCCTTTGCATCCGTTTAGCATCATGATTATCTTCACAAATTGAAGCAACACTTTAAACAGATCAATTCTAGCTAGATGCCGTTTGGGTTTTTCAATATCCAGGCACAATGATGCCTGGAGAACACCAAGAAGTCTTCAACCCTCCTCAAACAAAAGACGAGGGTACTGGCAGCAATTTGTAGAATTGGGTCTTCAGAAGAACAGAGCAATTATAGGTAGATGGTGATGTCATAAAGCAGATATCTTCACAAAATGAAGGATCTTGAGTGAAATTGAAGGATTTGGGTAGCATAACTAAAGTACGAGATGGAGGTTGAGCCTTTTGGAGGCAGTACGAATCCTCACTAACAAGAGGAACCCACCGCTCAAGGTGTTCAGATCTGAACTTTCTGACGGAAAGAATGCAAAAAATTGAGCGATTGAAGCCATTAACAAGAAGCTGTGGCAGTGAGAGAAGGGAGGGCAAATTAAAGGGGGATGTGGTGGTTGATTCATTTCAATGGTTTGGTCGCATCTCTGAAGAACGCGAAAAATCGAGCGATTGAAGCCATTAACAAGAAGGCTCTCTCTCACATTAGAGAAGCTGTGGCAGTGAGAGGAGGGAGAGCAAAGGGGAATCCAGGGGTGCTCAAAGTCGGTTAACCGAATTATCAGTTAACCGAAAATCAGTTAACCGTTTTTTCGGTTCAAGAAAAATACGAACCGTGAACCGAACCAAAATTACCGATTAATCGGAAATCGGTTAACTGAAAAATCCGGTTCAACAAAAAGTCGAACCGTAAACTGAACCGGAATTTCGATTCGGTTAACAGAAATTTCGGTCCGGTTTACAGTTAACCGAACCCCATACATCTAAATTTACATTTTTTTTTATGGTTTAGAAATTTAATTACTATTTAGTATTTACTATTTATTTGCTACCATTAAAAAAACAAATTTGGTTCAGATCGGTTAACAGAAAAATCTTCCCCCCTGAACCGAAACCGAACCATGAACCGGGGAAAAAAATTGGTTCGGTTAACCGAACCGAAAATTTCATAAAATTCGATCCAGTTAACCGATTTTTCGGTTCATTTTTTCCGGTTTCTTGGTTCGGTTTTCGGTTTCGGTTTTTTTGCTCACCCCTATGGGGATCTGGTGTTTCTACCTAGTACTAATTATCATATTGATAGGAGGCAAACTCGTATCAAATTTAAGAAATTTAAAATATGATTATTTTAATTCTCAACAAATTTGAATAGATCCCATATCAATCACTTTTGAATCTAAATTTTCCTATGAAGTTAACTTTAGTACAATATACAAGTTTGTAAGCCCATTAATAATAAGCTCAAAATCAACACGGCAGAAAGTGATGTAAAATCAAACCAATTTTGATTAACCTGCCGATTTGGGTCCAACTAAATTAAATCTGTGTACATATTTGGAACAAATAAATAACAATACCTCTCTACCGACTGGTCATTAATTAAGGTTTTCATTATTATTCATACACTAGCTAATCCTATTTTAGTTAGCGAGATTTTTTTTTTCTAATAATTATGATTGATATGAAATTCACAATCTCATGTATGGTCAACTTTGGTTGGATGCAAATTATATTGGATATGCGAAATCCCCAAATACTTCCATGCATATTGAATAGGATGTCAATAGTATATCTGTTACGAATGAACTAATATGTCACCTTTTAAATTGTTTTATGTAGATTTAATTGAATCAATTCTAGGGATAGCTTGTTTTTTTAAGATTTTTAAAGGTTTTTTTTTAAATTTTTCTTTTGTGGGTATGAGACAGTGTAAGGTCAAATTCAAACCCAAATATTTGACAACTTTCTAATTTTTTTAAAGGCTCTTTTTAAAATATATACAATTGTGTCACCATTGAAAGTCTCAAATTATATATATACATGTATATTACACATCAAACATTCATCTAATAATAAGTTGAACCAAACGCTCCACAATTTTTAATTTTTTATGGAAACAACAAAGTGCTTCTAAAAAATAAGATCACTTTTATAAAAATTTGGCCAAATAGGTTAAGTCTTTTTTTTTGGGGGGGGGGAGTGCAAACAGGTTAAATCTAAAGATTTACAATTTCATTAAATTTGGGTTATATATCACTACAATTTCTATCTACCTCGTGCAATTTTTTGGGAGTTTGGATGTTGGAACAACTAGCTTATTAATTAATTTATTTTTTCAAAAAAACAAAATGCACAAAACGTTGATATGTATATATCAGTGTGCATTTCAAAGTGCAAACCTATCACAAGGAATCGTACCTCCAAATTCCACTTTTTTGCTGTTTACATGTTCAATTGCAATTGATTTGAAGAAATCTAAAGCAGAAGGTAAATCCTTCATGAACCTCTTCTCCCGCTCCTCCCCGCCCCCCCTCCCCCTTGTTTGTTGGTTTGGAGATGTTCTCCAGATTGAATAGTTTGGTTGTTCTTTTAATAACCTTAATTTGATGCTGGGGTTTGATTCCTTCAGTGCCCAATTGGTTCCCAAAATAGATTTTTTGAGCCCATTTGAAGATTTGAGTTGTTTTGCCAACCGCCTCACCTGGAAAACAGGCTCGTTTGCTTCTGCCCACCAAGTGTTCGACAAGTTGCCTCTTAGAGCTTTTATTCTGCTAAGCTTGCAACATCTCAATTGTATTTGTTTCCGCTCCTGTCATTGTGATGCTAGTCTTTTTCAGAAGGCTTTCCTTCTCAGGCTCAATCGTCAGTCCTCCCGTTCTTACCCACTTCTTCAATAGATGTTATTCAAGTGGCCTGCCATTAATTGGCAAGGATGATGAGCCTACGGATGTTTCGGTGCCATCTTGTAACGCTGATGTTAATTTGAGGGATGATCCTAGAGGGTCATACAGTTCGCCATCGTTTTGGCAGGACCAACCTCAACTTCATAGCCATCAAATAATGGTTGTAGATTCAGATAGTTGGGGGGTTTCTTCATTGGCGCATTTATCGAAGCATGTACCGAAGGGGGTTGAACATGAGTGTAAGTTGAGGTCATCTGGTGTAGAGGCAATGGGTAATGGGGTGGGTAATAATCCTCAATGCGCAGAGGATGATCCTGATTTTGATGAGATTGAAGATTTGAGAATCCATGGGAACTTGTACTACAAGATCGATCGAGGTTCAAGGGAGTTTGAAGAGTATGCATTTGAGTTTCACCGTAGGAAGTCTTCATCAAATAAGAATAAATGGGAAACCAACAGTAAAGAAAATGACTGCTGTGATTCAATTGCAAAGGCTCAAAAGCCTTTGAAGGGTAAGGATGGTCAGCAACCATTCAGCAAGAGGGGTCTAAGAGATAACTCTGTTCAGTCTTTTGTTAATGAAGAGCGGCTAGTTAGAACTATAAAGGAGAAGTACATTGTCTGTGCCGGCAATGAAATTGATAGTTGTCATGTCAGGAAGAAGCAAAGAACTCCAACCTTCAATCAACTCACAGGGCCTTATCATGAACCCTTTTGTCTGGACATTTATGTATCCAAAGGTTCAGTTCGTGCATGTGTAGTCCACCGAGTAACTAGCAAGGTTGTGGTTGTTGCACATTCCATCTCCAAAGATATGAAATTTGAACTTGGATCTACTAAGAGTGCAGGTGCTGCTGCAGCTGTTGGTAAGGTTCTAGCACAGCGAGCTTTGGCTGATGATATCCATGACGTGATTTTTACGCCTAGAAAAGGAGATAAATTGGAGGGGAAGCTTCAGATTGTGCTTCAATCAATTATAGATCATGGGGTTAATGTTAAGGTGAAGCTCAAGCAGAGGAATCCTAACAAAGCTGTCAGCAAGCCTTTAATTAACGTCCAACTTTCAAGATAATCCCTTTGATCATGAAGTCAGCTCCCTGGTCAGCTTACTCCATTCATGTTGATTATATTGGCAGAGAACAGAACCAAAGCCAGCAAGGCAGCAATACGTTCAATCTGCAGTGCATGTTGAAGGATGATGGGGGCCATCTGGTTCAGAGATCCATCACTGATGTCTTGCTGAGCTCATCAGCTTAACAAGGAGGGAATTGAGAAGCCAATCCTCGGGTGGATGAGGCCTCAGCATAAAAAAAGCGGAATTCCGAATTTGAAACTAGGATAAGTATATATGACTATGAAATCTAGGAAGATAGTGGCAAGAATTAAGATATGCGCTCAAGGTGTTCTTGTTGGCCTACCGAGTTGAAGTGGATCATAGAATTTGTCATGTTATTGCTTTCACTTCTGTTCAAGTTGGATACATTCTGTAATGCTTCTGATTGTTGCACTGTCTGACATTGCAGCTCCTGTTAACTATGTGACATGTACATGGGCTTTAAGATTTTCATGCTGATTTTTGGCAGACAGCCACACTGTCTCAGGATTAATAAATGAAAAAATCTTCTGGTATCACAATTCCACAACCCAGTACTTCGTGTTGTTTTCTGTTTAGTGAGTTATCTATTTAATACGACACTCATTGGTTGGTAGGTTTGACTAGGTGGCCAGATACAGGTCAACTCAGCCCGTTTTTCACCCCTGCTACTGATGTAAAGAGCATCGTTAGTTTGTCGTGGGTGGGAATGTATAACTTCTGAGGTACACGGAGAAATTGTGTGGATCATAAGAGAAGTCCACTGAAAAAAGGCGAGCTTTACTTAAAATGATCCGCAAAACTAATATTAGAATTGCCATTTTTACATAGGCTTTGTGGAGTTTAGATGTGTATACATTACACAGCATCCTTTCTCCCTTTTTCCTATTCGCAACTTTTGTTGAAACATTTTGCTATTGAATAGATGGGAGAAAACAGAGAGAGACGCATCAGAAGTCAATTACTACTGTATCAAGAATCTGATTTGCTCTGCCGAGCCCTGGGTCATCATTGGCAGCTTATAGGTGCTGTAGCGTGAGCACCAGGGTGCGAAGGGGTGCTCCTAGTTCTCCCATAGGTACTGCCTGGAGTTCACAGCAGAGTAAAGTTGTGTAGCCGAGGGGAACGATGCAGCCACATTTTCCGCCCCCAGGAGTGTGGTGGGTTTAGTTGTCCCAATTGCAAATGAGATGCAAATGCCGATGCAGGTTTATATTGTTTGTATTGCTCAGTTTGGGAGGTTTATATTGTTTAATTTGGGAGGTTTATGCAAAGTCGGGTGTATATTGAGCATCTGATCATGCAGGGAGAAAAATAACGGGACACATATCAGAAGTTAATTACTATTATATATGAGCATCTGATCACACATTTTGCAACATCTACATTCTACTGCCAAAAAATTTGTGGGAAAATACAAATTTTCCGTAGCCAATTTGCATTGCGAGGTCCAATAAACAGGTCTGGAGAAAAGGCAGATTGGAGTGTGATTTCTATCTGCGTCTACCCACCAAAGAAGTCTTGAACACCTTTACCAGCAAAGACCCGGTCAGAAAGCTCAGCCAAAACGGCATTAAGGGTGAGCAAAACGACACTGGAACCAGCAATAACACCCAGAACAACCCCAGTAGCACCCAGAACTTTCCCAAAATCAGGCCACTCTATCTCCCCGATTTCTTCCACCACTCCACTCAACAAATCGCCAATGCCTCCGCCGCCTTTTTTCTCTCTCTCCTTCATCGCCTTCTTTATCTCCATACCCAGCTCCGACAACTCCCTTCCTCCTCCACCACCTCCGCTGCTGCTGCCGCCGCCGCTGCTGCCACCATCAGCGGTGGCAACCTCCGTGGTTTGCTGGGGTTCGTTCTCTGTCTGAGCCCCATTCTCGGTGGCCCGGATCACGAATCGGGTCCGGCTTGGGGTTGGGGTGAGTTTGGATTGGGTGGAGAGAGAAAGAGAGAGAGTTAAGCGTTTGAGGTAGAGGAATGGAGGTGGGGCTTGAATTTGATGGGAGCGCTTTGGGGTGGGAGGATGAAGAGAGGGAAGGGAGATCTGCAGAGAGTGAGAGAGTGCCATTTCCGCGCTGGGGATTTTTGGGTTGAAATTTGAAGTCGTGTTTGAGATTGATTTTGTGAGGATAAGATTTTCGGCGTGGCCATGATTGACACAATCTGGTGTTTCTGGGCCACTTCGTTCCTCTCCCTGACAGTTACATCTTCTTTACCCACATTTTTTTTCTTTTTTGAGTGTCTTTCTTGAAACTTTTATTTCATTAAAATTGAGTTAATGTTGGCTATTTAACTTTCTCATTACATATTTTTTTTATTTACAAGATTTGAATATGAGACCTTACTTAAAGAGAATAAATATTAAATTATTTAAAGTAACCTGTGTTAGTTTCTTTACCTACATTTTGCCTGTGCGACACTAGATTTAGCTTTTTTTGGGAATGTGGTTGTATCGATTTAGCTCATCTTCCAAGAAGTAATAGAGTATAGTTTAGTGGGTGATGCATTTTGATCATCTCTAACTTTTTTAATCATTGAGTTTAAAGCCATTACTCATTGTTCTTTCTTTCCTTTGGATTTAAGATGATGATTATTTAGATGGAATTATGGTAACAAGGATCGTTTGAAAAGTATCTTAAAGTTTGAGATTTGAAGTTGCAAGTTTGTTATTTCATTTCTTTTTGATTTTTTGATAATCGAGTCATTATTAGTTTACCTAGGTAAAAAAAATATTTATTGAGAGAGCTTATAAAAAAGAAAAATGAGACAATAGCTTTCAAACTTATGCAAAATATAAAACCATCTAGCTATCTTAGTTGAAAATAAGAAAAATTAACTTTGTCACAACTTGATGCAAGAGGTCACTCCTGACTTATGCAACAAGTTCACTCTAAATAACAATAGCCACATCTTACAAGATTAAGGGTTTGTTCTTTTCGTTGGTATTTTTTAATTTATCAACTTTAACCTACTTCAACCAATTTCAACTTACTTTAATAAAAAATACTAACTTTAATCCATTTCAACACACTTTAACCCACTTCAATCAATTTCAACCAATTTCAATCCATATTCTTTAAAATTTTATTCTCATTATTTTAACCAACTTTAACCCATCATATAAAAATATACAACTTCAACCTATTTTAACAAAAAAATACCAACCTTAACTAACTTTACATTTTTATCAACATCAATTTATCAACGAAAAGAACATACCCTAAGTGGAGTTGATTGGTGATGACTAGTCATGAGAACTGGCCAATGGCGGCTGTATCTGATGTCAAAGATGGCAGGAGACAATTGTTTCTTTGATTCAAGTATCCTTTGTCATTGAAAGAAGACATTAATATTAACAGCATGTACTGTTCGTTGGAAAATATGAGTTGGTAAATTGATAAAGTTAGTTGAGATTGATAAAAGTATGTTGAAGTAGATTGAAGTGGGTTTTTTTTGTTGAAAGGGTTAAAGTTGGTTGAAGTTGAAGAGGGTTGAAATTGGCATGCCCTGTTCTTTTCGTGGGTAAATTCAAGTTTACCAATCTCAACCAACTTCAACTCACATCAATCCATATCAACCCACTTCACGAATTTTAATAAAAAAAATATCAACCTCACCCCAATTCAACCAAATTCAAATCACTTTCTACTATTTTAATCAATTTCTACCCATCACATAAAAAAATTCAACTAATTTCAACCAAATTTTAACTAACTTCGACGCACTTCACCTACTTCAACAAAAAAAATATACACTTCAACCCACTTTTTCCAATCTCAACTAACTTCAGCCATTTACTAACTCATATTTTCCAATAAAAAGAACAGACCCTACGACCATGTTCTTTTCGTTGATAAATTCCAATTTATTAACTCAAATCCACTTCAACCTACTTCAATAAAAAAAATATCACTTCAACCAACTTTATTGATTTTCCAACCTCTATTTTCCTACGAAAAGAACATGTCCGTATAATTTGTGTGAATCTTGTCATGTACTAGAGCGATCTTACTTGATCATGTGCTCGGTGATTTTGATTCTTACATCAATCGATTCTACACCCTTTTTTTTTTTAATTGGTTGCCAAAACGCAAAAATGTGCAAGTAGAAATTCTTCGAGCGCCAAAATTTAGCAAAAAAGTTAACAAAGTAGCATTTTTCTTGTCATGTGCTAGAGTGGGCTTACTTGATCATGCACCGTGATTTTGATTCTCAATTTAGCATCAATTGATCGTAGGGATTTAAAACGCGGATGTGTGCGCATTTGCGATTACGGTCACATTAATAAGGGAACGTTTGAATACGGTGATTGCGGAGCGGATCCTGTCCGTCGCATCATGAGAAGGTTCACATGGTTGATTTTGTCATCCGTATTTGTATTTTAGTACCACAATTCGTTAGGTAATGTTATTTTATAGCATAGTTATCATATTATCATATTACAATGGCTCAATTTTGATAATAAACAAACAAAATAATATGCATAAGCTTTGACGCAAATTGTAAGGCTGTAGAGTAGTACAAACAGTACAATATTGAAATAGTTTATTAACATATAAATAACATAAAATTATCGTAAATATAACTTTAAAATAACGTAATTAACAAAAAATAACATAAGTTACATAAAAATAGCATGATCATAAATAACATACAACTAACATAATTAACATAAAAATAACATGATTATAAATAACATAAAATTAATATAATTAACGTAAAATATGATAAAAATAACATATTTCACAATTTAACAATTTACAATATTAGTAACATCATTCACAATATGTATTAACAACTAAAGTATTGCAAAGGTTAAAGTATAATAACAAATAATAATTTAACAATTTAGAATATAAATAATTAAGCTTCCTACAAAAATTTAATGTCCCAACCGCCCTTTGTTTTGACAAAAGCAAAGCATTTTCAAATTTTTTTTTAAAAAATATCATTAAACTTAGAACTACTAGAATTCTATGGAAGCATGCTCATTCCACTTAGAAAGCCTAATTTCCTAATTTGCCCTGCTCACTCCGTCACCCCTCAGCCCAATCATCTGGTCGTCTCCTTCAATCCTTGGCCTTCTCCTTCGCATGCCTCCTTGGCTTCTCCTTCGCTTCCCACGAATTCATTGCACTGCTTCACCTCATCTTCATCCACTTCTCCCTCATTCTGTGCCGCTCTCTACCCCGACTGCCTCCATGGCCATAACCCCACCAAGCATCATTCACTTGCTTTCCTCCCTCAAATTCGTACCAATGTGCTACAGATCGTGTACTTGAATGCCTTGTTCGTGCCGATTTTTGACGCTTTTTCGCAACACCCACCGATTTGGAATCTTGTGTCATGTCAGACAGTCAAAGATGTATTTTCTTGAAGTGTAAATTGAGTCATTCGGTCGTGTAGCGTGTTATTCCGGTTGTCGCGGCCTTTTCTCAATAAAACGGGGTTCACTCCGATTCGCGGCCTTTTTTGGTTTATCCATCTGTAAATCCGAGTGAACTCGACCGTTCTGAACTGAAACGGCCTAGTTTCAAATCCTTGATTGATCCTGTATCTTAGAAAACGGTTTCTATTCACTTCATTTTATTTTATTTTTTTTAAAAATGATTTTACTTTCCAAATTAGTAGCATTGAAATCATTCTAAATGTTTTTAGTTTTGACATATATGGTTTAGTTTTGTAGTAGTTTTGAGTATTCACGCCAATTAAAAAATTGTTTTCTTTGTCTCAACATCTCAAAAGAACACCAAAGGTCCAAAAAAGTCTTATTACAAAACCAACATGAAGCACAAACATGTTTAGTTTCATTTGAAACATTATTTAAAACAGAGTATATTATATCTTGCATCCTTTAAAATCTACGGATATTCCAATATATCGTTCTCAAACTATTTATCTGTAATTTGTTTCACTTCAACAGTACAGAAGATGTAGAAAAATTACTTTATTAATTATGAACATGGCTGAACTAACTTACATTGGGAGCATTATGGCCTTGTTTGGCGAACAACTTTTAGCTATTAACTATTTGTATTAAGTATTAGGTGTTAGCTGTTGGCATTAGCTGTTTGAATTAGATGTTTGTAAAAACACTATTTGGTAAAGTTAGCTATTTCTAATAAAGATGCTTGGTAAAATTTCATTTATATCTTTATCTCTAAATTACTTCTTAATAGAACATATTTTTTTATTTACTGGTGAACTTCTTTTTAGAAATAATTAAATTTGTGTAATATGTATAAATTAACTTCATTTGTGGTCACATAAAAACATAGACGAAAAAAATCATTAATAAAACTTTACTTTCTTATTAAATTCTACATAACTTGCATTCATCGTCTATCTTATTTATTTTTAATTTGTACTTATATAAAAAAATGCCCATGTTTTATAATGTTGTTTTGTTATTTTTTAAATTTTTTGGTTTATAAATTGAAATTAAAATTTATAAAAATTTCTAATGACTTTATCTTCATTAGATTCAATTCATACAAAACATAGTATCAAATGTTACAATTTTACATTAATCCAAAACTCATTGTTAAGGTAATCGAAAGGGGGATTGAATAATCTAAAGTATAAATAACAGAGTATTAGACGTTCATAAAGGTGCATGGTGAGATAATCAAATACGCGTGATATAATGTACTAGTGAAAATAGAAAACCTACACCAAAAAGTATACTACTTGGTTGAGAAAAAAAATACAAACAATGAAAGAGACAATGCAACTTCAATGGTTTGTTTTTGTCTCAAAAAAATAAAAAGGGCAGCTCAGTGCACAAGTATCCTGCGTTCACGCAGGATTCGGGGAAGGGCCTCACCGCAAGGGGTGAATTGTAGGCAACCTAATCTGACTTTGTCTGTGGCTGATTCCAAGGCTCGAACCTAGGATCTTTTGGTCATACGAAAACAACCTTATGATACTATATACCCTTTCTATTTTATAAAACAACAACAACAACACCTCCCAGTATGAATCCCGCTTTCGCGGGGTCTGGAAAAATCTAAATGTAGGTTACCTTACCTCTATCGGCATCTCTATCTATAGACAGAATGAATTCAAGAGACCCATAAAATAAGATTTTGTGAAAACATTTTATAGAAGAAGGATTTTGTGAAAACATTTAATGGAAAAAAGAACTAAAGATATGCAGCTGGGGTGAAGTAAGAAATACTAATAAACCAGCTGGCTATAACAATATAAACATATGGACAACATAATTACAACACAGTAGAGGAAGGTACTATACCTTACCAAACAGAGGTAGACAAATAATGTCTCTTCTCAGATGTATGTACCATCTGTATACAAATACGACACGAAAAAACCACAATCAAAACTCCCTTACTGCAACCGGAAAACCACAACCAAATCAGATGACCAACTTTCTGTGATCTAAGATCCTAATCTTATCCCGTCGTAGTCTCCTATCTTAAGTCATGTCTTCTGTCAATCCTACAACTTTCAAGTCGTCTTTAATCACCTCGTCCAAACTTTTTTCAGGTCGTCCCTTCCCTCTTTTATCTTCGGGGACGTTAATCCTCTCACATCTCATCACTGGAACCTCCATACTCATTCTTTTCACATGATCAAACCATCTGAGTATTGTTTCTCTCATCTTATCTTTGATAGAAGTCACACTTTAACTACGTCTCTTATTACTCCATTCCTAATTCTATCCATTCTCATGTAACTACACACCCACCTAATCATGTTCATATCTGTTACTATCAACTTTTGACTCTGTGTTTTTTTTATAGGTCAACACTCCGATCTATACAATATAGTAGGTCTATGTAAGGGTTGCACTTTCATTCTATTGTTGACTAATTGTTTCAGTTGCAGAATTTACGAATCTGCATTTGAATTATTTTTCAACAAGGGTATTACGTCAACTGTGTGTGTTCTTAACAATTAATTTCACTAAAAAGAACGACTATATTATTAATGTTATTATTGACGTTATTTATTTATAAAATTATTGAATCGATGCTAACTCAAATTTTTAAAATCGTTTTTCGTTTTACTTAGTCGATTCCCGAAGTTTAAGTAGGATGCCAGTTGTAGGGCGTTTCAACCCGAGCACCGAACGATAACGAATTTGGGAACAAGATTTAATTAGTGTGGCTTTTGGAACAAAAAAAAAAGAAAAACGAATAAAGTAAAATGGGGGGGTTGATTTTCGGGTACCAGAACCCAAACCCCGACCCCCCTCTCTATCTCTCTCCTGTGCTTCTCCTCCTCCTCCTCCTCCTCCTCCTCTCACAGGCTACTACCGGCAGCTGTCTGGCTTCACCGCCGACTGCCACGCGTCGCCGTCAAGAGAAGGTGACCACCGGTCCCCTACCCACTCGTCACCAGCCGCCGACCACCGCCAACCTTCCTCCCCCACTTCTCACGGCTGGAGTAACCCAAAGAACACACGTCGTTCACCCCGATTCCACCATCCACGTGCCGGAATCCGGCGACCCACACCACTGTCAACTTCCTCTATAAATTTGGGGGTCGAATTCGACCCCAAATCAGCCACAAACGTCACCAAATCGAGAGCTAGGGTTTGGGTTTCACAAGTACACGGCCGGGGTTTCGAGTTTAGTGCGTTGGGCGTGTATTAGGGCGTGCGTTTGCTTCTAATTGAGTTGAAATTAAGCTAATTCAAGTAAGTGTTCTGCCTCTCCTAACCTGTTATGACATTCGAAAGCATTTTAGCCTAAACAATGATGTATGTCGGCTTAGATTTAGTTAATTTCGTGGATTATCTAATTAAATTAGATGGAATACACGTCTGTAAGATTAGCTTCGAAGTGAATTATGCATGTTTAGAATCGATTCGAGTATATTCAATTAATACATTCCTAAAAATTAGCTTCGAAATGAACTATGCATGTTTAGAATCGATTCGAGTATATTCAATTCGTATATGCCTGAAAATTAGCTTTGGAATAAATTATAAATGCTTAGAATTGATGCATGTACGCTTAGTTAATTCATGATCGTTTAATAACTTTGACGTAAAATATGAATGCTTAGAATCGGTACTTGTGTGAGTAGTTAGTTTATACCTGCATAGTGACTTAGAAATAATAAATGAGCACCTCGAATGTGATCCAATTCATGTTAGATTAGTTAAGTTGGTTTGTTCGGTATTATTTCAAGTTAAGCCATTATAGTTATATATGTGGATGTGGTTAT
>JACYFF010031958.1:9005879-9021353 GCA_017589665.1 Selenicereus undatus | reverse complement strand
ATGTATATATATATATATATATATTAATTTTTTAATATATATTTACTCATATGATACTTGGAAGTACGTACTTCCAGGAGTATAGTATATATCGTTAGTTAATTCACTTAATTGCTTTTAGACTGTCATGCATAAGATTTGAATAGAATAAGGTTCATGCAATAGCATTTTTCAAAATGAAGTATGGGCATTATTCAGAATTAGATCTAGTTGGATTATACAAAATTGTCCGTTAATTTGAACTCGGTGTCTAACAAATGTCTGATTATGTCCAAATCTGTTTCGTCATTAAGCTTAACGACATCTTGAAAGCATTAACAAATGCTCCTAACACATGTCACAAAAGAATTTGAGAGAGAGAGCACGCCACAAAATGACATTATATGGAGAAGCCAACACCACATACTTATTTTCAAGACGAATATTATCCTGGTCTTTATTCTTAAAAACATAAATCTTGCTCTTCCATCAACGTACACATACTGGGGTTCTTCTAGGGAGCAAGCCCCTAGCCAGGGACTGGTCGCTGAGGCTCCTACACGTACTCGGTACACGTTCAAATTCAAGTGCCCTCTTGCATTTTCTTCTCCCTCAGCGAGTTGTTAAATTAATCAGCTTGTGATTGATTGGCCCAGTACTTGTTAATTAGGCTCTTTTTGAACCTTTAATATTCGGTTTATTCAAGTTGAGTTATTGCCGATTCATAAAAATATTACTGCAGGAGTTACTTTGTAAGTATTGTATTCTTTAAAATACATAATCGACCATTCAAACATGTATATTCAATTATGAAACTTATAAACTTTTAATTATTAGTTTACTTTTTTAATTAAATAGGACTTTTTGTCAATGTTGAATCATATATATTTTTTATTAAAATACTCAAGGAGAAAATCAGAGTCACTATTTAAGAAGGTTATGGATTCGATTCAATAATTTTGGCAACCCGAATACGAAAAACCAACTCAATTTTACACATTTTATAATGCTCTGTAATCAAAACATAACTTATGTCTGAAAGGTAAGAGGTCATAATCGGCTTTTGGCCACTGATAGTTAGCTTTCACCTATGCAGATGTCTTGATTTTAAATTTTAAAAACACTAATAATATCAAAATATTTCCCACAATGTAAGAGGAATATTTGTATGAGACATTAGCTTTTACATACGTACTTTGAATCAAGGAAATTTAACACGAGTACAAAGTGTGGGACACCATACCATCATCATAGAGTGGTGTCTTAGCTAATGTAACAAAGTAGACCAAGAAAAAAAAAAAAAAACATTCATGGTCAAGGACGATTAAAATCTTATTGCCTTGACAAGTAATTCTTGTTTTGACTTCTGATTAATACTCTCCGATACATTAATTTACAAGAAAACATCAAAAACCACCTTCAAATTCTAACCTTTTACCCAATCTACCCACCAACCTTGATGGTCCGACTGTATCAAGCCATGGGTGTCCCACCTCCACAATAATTGTGATTAACCCAACCAAATCCATCATTATCATCAAATCATCTCGTTCCCTTACATAAAAATCAACCAATCCAAAGTACGTCGTACTGTTTAATCATCCGATGAGGAGTCCATCAGAGAAACAAGCAGATCAGCAAAAGCTCCAATGATGAACTTGTGGTTGTGTCTAGGATTAAGAGAGAGATAACTGAGTAAGAGTTCATGCAAATACTCCCAATCATTGATAGTATTTGTTTTGTCTTGTTTTTCTCTGGCTTCGATCATCTCCTGCATTGATTTACGGAAGTCGGAAAACGGGTCGGGCGAGTACTTGCGGATCGGGACTCCCCCGCCCACGAGCTGATCCGCGTCGGCCTGTGGGGAGGGGGAAGAAGATTCTAGGATGGAGTTGGATTGACCTGGGGAGGAGACGAAGAAGCGGTGGGAGGCGAACGCTGTGGAGAAGTCTGGTGGGTCGGAGGAGGAGGTGGCGGAGTTTGAGTCGCCGTCGTCTGTGGTGGTTGTTGTGGCGGCGGATGAGGCGGAGAGAGACACGTCGTAGGCAGAGTCATGGTGGTGGTGGTGGTATTCTTGGTCGTCTTCTTCTTCTTGGTCTTCAAGAGTTAAGGGAGGGGAGAGGGAAGTGGGGAGGCACTTGATTTTGGAGAAGCAGAGATGTAAGTTCTTTGTGAACATGTCTGACACTTTGTGTGTGTGTGTGTGTATGTATGTGAGAGACAGAGGGAGATAGAGAGAAACAGAGGGGGTGGGACTTGGGAGAGAGAGCGGGCAACAGGAGGGAGTTGGAGAAACCGGCTTTTATATCAAGGGTTTGTTGTTGGCACATCCACATGGAATCAGTCTTTGTTCAGTATGGTAGTAGGATAATAATATATTTCTTACCACAAGATACTCTTAAATATCTTATTTTAACATAATAAATATGCTTTATAATTTAAAATTATCAAATTTTTAATAATTATAATTCATTATGAATTACTAAGTGTAGATACGGTAAGCTATGCCAAGGGTACAAAATGAAACCCTAATTAGGTCTAACCCACCCGTGAGACATATGATATGGGTAATATTATAGATGTAAAAAGATTATAAATAAAAAGATGATTTTATACAATTTGTAAATATTTATTATTTTGTAAGTATGATATGGTTTTCAAGTTTCAACACAACATTTTCTGATTGATTGCCTACATTTTATATGTTAGTTTCAACACAACATTTTCCTGATTTTCTGATTGCCTACAATGGTTAAAATCTAAGAATCACGGACACTCGCCGCGACTTCACGTATCCATGTCCGACACGTGTCGGACACCGACACTCTCAGAAACTCTTTGGACACTCTCAAATGAATGCAGAACATATGGACAACATGAACAAATTAGGTTATGTTATTGATAGTTGTAGCATGCACATACTAGGAACAATTTGCTATTGTTCTCATCCAAACATGATCCTCTTAAGGATAAAGATATAAAACAAATTATGAACACATGAGTAATAGAATAATTATTTTCTGACCATTCCGTGTCCACTATACGTGCCGTGTCTCACTTTTCAGAAAAATTAGGTGTCCGCTTGTCAGTGTCATGTCGTATCCGTGTCACAATCAGTATCCATGCTTCTTATATTAAAATATTCTTTTTAATGAGGTATATATAAAAGCCAATGTGAGCATAATCCAATAATTCGCCAATAAACTGAAACTAAACTAATATCCACGCAATTACAAGGTTACAAGCTAAGACGCTACAAATTATTAAATTTGAGTATATAAAGTGGCATTACTTGCCTATGGAGACTGAAGAGGTCATTTTAGCAGAAATTCTAGGCCTGGAATCATCCAGCACATTTATTCTTATATCCCCAATTAATTTAGGTGAAAAGTAGGATGCCAATCTAATCGACAAAGAATCTCATCTTGTCTCTGCTATGTTTTTGACTTAAATTCGAATTAAAATTCCAAGGGCTCTGTCACATTTTTTTTTGTTAACAATATCCCTGAAAGTCTCTATATTAGATATTGTTAAAAATAGACTTAGCTGAAAATGTAATAATGATGTAGATACTGTACCACTTACAGTTTCTGTAGTGCATTATTCATTATGAATCTATGTAGCTATCAATATTTTCATACTTATAGGTCGCCTCTTAAATTTAACTGCTCAAGATGATTCTAAGTTGACAGATACAAAAATAAAATAGAAATACAATTTTTAAAAAAAAACTTTCCGATAATTTGAATGCGATACTATGTAGAATTAAGTTGTTTTAAGTGTTGCATCTGGTACTTTATAAATGGATTGCCGTACCAACGACACTTTCAACTGTAAAACATTTGAACAGGCTTTTCTTTTATTAACATGCTTTATGTAAAGTGTACATGTATGTGTTTCTGGATTATGTTCTACATTGAGAAGTTCTTAACCTTGTCAAGCACTTCGGTCAAATCAAATTTGCGCCTTGAAATTATGATTTGCACTTTCAAAACACAGCGAAAATCAAAAGCCTTCTGATGAAACATCGTACTCGAGAATTAACATATGGCGACAAACTAAGCAACAATTATACCATGATCCCAGATTTGTCGATGCGGTGAGCGGGGAATTCTGCGAGCAATCTAACATACGAAAAGGAAAGGGAAAGAATGCCATAACTAGTACATATCCATAAAACGTTCGAAAATTTCAGAAGCCACTACCATAATATATTTTTCATCGGACACCCCTTGTTGAAGCCCTACTGTCCAGGTATACAAAGGTGATGGATACTAACAGCAAAACTACCAGGGCTGTCATTGTCAACTTTGGGTATGGAATTGCTGACTATGGGTATCATGTCACCAACATATTCACTGTAAACTGTAAAGCGCTGTAAACTGTAAAGCTATCCTCTCGGGAAAGACTGAGAACCTTAATTAACTGCCAGATAGTACAAATAAACAGCTGTCAGGAAGAAAACTCAATACAATTTTCACAACAGCGACAATATAAAAAAGAAAGATTCTAGATTCAAAATACAGTGCCCAAATTAAGACAAGTTGCCGAAAGGCAATATGGACTTCTGAAGTGTTCTTCATAAGATCTCACTGTTGAGATGGCGCACCTGAGGACACAGGCTGTTGTTGCTGGTTTGTCGATGAAGGAGGCCTTTGCTGGTTGGTTGGTGGAGGTGGTGGTGGAGGCATTGCGGGTTGGTGGCTGAACTGCCCAGGAGGAGGGAAGTGCTGGTACTGAGGAGGTGGTGGCGGCATGTAACCATAGGGCGGGTAAAATGGTTGTTGGTATCCTCCTGGAGGAGGAGGTGGCATACCCGGGTAGGTATATGGCTGATGAACTTGAGGCTGCTTCTCAGATCCAGATTTGGCATCCCCTGATCCTGAAGAACCACTTGAACCACCTCCATCATGAGAGGGGACAAGGGCACCCATTCTTTGAGGATCCATCGATGGGTAGAGGGTTCTCTCTTGCTGAGGTGGTGGTGGAATATTGAAGTAAGGCATTGGTGGAGGGATCTGATCGTGTGTGCCAGGTGGATGCAGTTGACTCTGCTGTTGAGATATGACTGCCCTGGGAAGCATCCCACTGTGTGCAACTGCTGCTTGTTGCTTTGCTTGCTCTGAACCATCTGTCTCTGGTTTCGGCTGCTGAGGTCTTCCCCACATGAGCTTTAGCCTCAAACCTTTTATGACAAGTTTGTTAGAGAGCTCTTCTGCGGCCTTTTCGGCAGCTTCACGGGTGGTGTAGCTCACAAATGCACAAGCTCGCTGAAGCACCATTCTTATTGATTCAATTTCACCATGCGCATAGAAGTGATCTCTTAGGTCTTGCTCATTGATCCTCGCATCAAGCCCACCAACATAGAGCGTTTTGATGCTCTCATCTTCTGGGGGTTCAAGCGTTTGCATTTCACCAGCCTTGTTGAGAAGCTTCAAGGCAACTGGATCGTTCACTCTGTTCACAAGGACACAAGGTCAAACCATGATCAGGGTCATATTATCCATGGGAGAGACAAGTGAAGAATAACAAAGAATGCAACCACTTATAGATGAAGTATCGAATCTAGAATGCTCATTAGCAAACAATGAGTCCAATAGTTGCTATCCCATATTATAGAACTCTTTTACCAGATTATCAATATTACTACAGCTCTCAACTACGTCTACAAAGAGTCCACAGGTGGCACATCAAGATGCATCACTGCATCCCAGTATCAACCAAGTAAAGGCAAACATCCAAGCACAGGGGACATGCTCTGAAACAATTGCAGCCAGATGAACACAAGATATATGTGATACCAATACTAGAATGCATAAACACAGCACTGCAAAAAATGGTCCACTGTCAACAGAATGACACGGCAAACACATGAAGTGTCACACGTCCATTATCCAAATAGCAAACACATGAAGTGTCACACGTCCATTGTCCAAATAGTTATACATAGCAATCCGGACAAGTCTACTTGTGTCAAGCAATCCAAAACTCAGGACACTAGTTCCCCACCCGTACATCCAAAAGGTTCTGGATGTCAATGTTCTAGGTTTGATGACTGTCAAAAGCAGAGAATTTCAGGCAAACCTGGATTTGGGTCTGAATTTGAAGCCAGACCCAGATGCACAAACTCCAAATTTTTCTTTTATAACACACACATATTCTAAATGCAGTTCACTATTTTGCTTAAATATTAACAATGGATCTGAACCTTTTTTGTCCGCCTACTTCGATGTATTAATCATGAAACATGAATATTTATACTTCAATATTATGCAGTTTAGTCTCACTATCTGTAGATATGGGATTTCGAAATGACCCCAAAATACAATTACTCCCTGTATGTAGAATGCACTAGATGCTCGAAGCAGATTAAGGGTCATCCATGCAAGGGGTTGGAACCAGAAGCAAGTGCAACTCAAACATAAAGTATAAATCTCAAATAGTATAAATTTTGTGAAGAGACCTGCTTAAGACCTGCGGACCCATTTGATGGGTCCCCAAAGGATAGGTCCAGGTCCACCTCTACCTGGTCAGGCCTATAACACACATATCAACTGGGTTGAATATGGGTGGACCCAATCCAATATAAGCATGCATCCATACCATAAGTACCCACAAGGCTGAATCTAAACCAAACCACACAAAACACTACAAGTAGCACTTCCTCCAAGATCATAAAACTGTTTTTCATACCCATAATAACGATCCTTTATGTTCTGCTGTGACAACTCCCCAGTGACAGGCATCTCATGTCTGTAAGGGCACTCAGCTCCTCTGGTACATTCACCTCGTATATAGAAACTGCAAACGTGTGCTCTGTTTCTTTTGTAGTATGGAGTTGTTCGCTGAAGCTTCAAAATCGTGTCATTAGCACGCACCTTCCCATATGACGATTCATAATCTAAACCAGCTCTAGCCTGGAGAGAAAAAAGCATATTAACTTTTCAATGTTTGATCAATGATAGATATACAAGCAACACAGACAGTTGTCCCATCGACAAGATTTTAGCTACCAAGAGTCCAAGACGCAGGGCAAGTCTAGTTGTCTAGTGGCTTCTGCAGAATACAGACAGTATAAGCCTGTCTCATATACTTCAAAAGAAAATGCTGGATAAAACGTCACCCCATCTCATATACTTCAAAAGACAATGCTGAATAAATTGTCAGGCTCATCCCAAAAGATGACATATATATGCAGCAAAAAGTAGTGCACAACCATATTATAGAAACTTAAACCACATGATAAAATTAACAGAGACATGATGAGACTGGAAAGGCTTGCATGACTACGAAAGGAATCAACCTCTCATACCATAATAACAAATCAGTATACCCTAAGGTAACCCGAAATTTCCATTCAAGCAACTTGTGGATCCAGATTCTTATTCCAATGAGATGACAAGCAGCCACAAGCTCACTGAACCGGTCACTCACAGAATGATCCACTGCCCTTTTATCGGAAGATTCTTTTTCTTTTCTTTCTAAATAAAGAAGATGCATGTTTACTACATTCTTCCCTCCATTGCATTGAACAAGGCACGGAAGAAACCAGACAGAAACCAGTGCTCTAAGTCCATCCATTGCATGATGAAACAAATGCTGAGTTAAGAAAGGGCGCAATTACTACCTAGGCAGATCTGAATAGGCACGCATGGCTGCATAAAATAATGTCATTCCATCCATGTGAATAATACTGCAAATCATACAGACAATTATATCCTTAAAGACCTGAACTACCATGAAAGATGGAAGCTTTAAGTAAAAGTAGGTATCATGTTCCTCTACCGCCATCATTGTGTTGCCAACTTGCCATCAAACTCATGATATGAAATAGCATCTTGAATATTGATATAAGTCAGACGGATGTGTGGTTTAGAGACCAGAGTGACACAAGTCACAGACAATCATATAGAAGATCAGTTCCCTAATGCGTTCCTAAACTGCAATTATAGACACTAAAAGTCATGAACTTTACTAAGATAGTCCATTGGTTGCCCAGAGTTAAACAAAATTAGGAAAAGAAATATACATACCCTGCGATCATGCTCCTCTGCAAAGTATTCCCGATTGACATCGCTCTTGGGAATGGCATCATTGGTGCTGATGCTGAGAGCAGTATCTCGAACCTGGACTGGCAAACCATATTCAAGATCCAGAAGGCAGACCTGACATACATTTTTCAATTTGCTACATGTCTGACAAATCTCAGTTTTTTTGTATCTTGCATCACGACCAGGCCTCCAACGGAAAACAGTGAATGGCCTCGTACAGATCTTACATTCTTTGTCAAATTCTGCTCTAGTCTGCAAATAAATGAAAACCAAGATAACAAGTTAAAAACATTTGCACAAGGCTTTATGATGATCCATGACAGCAATATCTCCAGGCATAATAGACAATAACAACTGGCTAGTTATCCAAGTACAGCTTGAGTTCATGTCAACCATGAACTAAATACCAAGAACCTCCCTTACGGGGAAGTCACTCCCCAACCTCCACCCCCAAACAAAAACACATGATTCAAATAATAACAGAATGAAAACAAGAGGAATAGCTAGACCAACCTTTTTCTTGACAACTGGCAATGTGTTTAAAGAAGACAAGAAGAAACCTCTTCCAATAGTCCCCAAGTATACATTTAAGACAACACTACAATCATGCCTTGAATTATTGTGCATATGCACACATGCCTCCAATCAACCAATTAAACATAATTTGCGGATGTCCCTAATTTGTTTGATTTACTTCTTCCTGTGTTGTTTCCAAACCAAACCAATACCTAGAACAAGGTTGTTAGAAGCGGGATCCTAGTTAGAATCGATTGGGAGTCCTTAGTATCGAAATCGTAGAATCGGATCAAGGATCGTAAGAATCTAACATTTGTTTTGAATATTGAAAATTATTTTTATAAAAACAAAAATCTTAACAAACATTCACAAATATTATAAATATTCAACTTAAATATATTGTTTACAAATTTTTGATGCAAAATATTGTTGGAATGATTTCCGTGTATATTAATAAGCACTTTAGAAATTTATTTCGGATCATGGATCATCTCATAGAATCATAGAATCTTATTACGATCCTACCAACATTTTTTCAACTAAATTAGGATCGTAAGACCCTAATGAATTTAAGATTCTATTGGGAGTTGGATGATCGATGAATAATTTTTGGATCATAGAATCCTAAAATCCGGATCGGGACTTCAGTAACTATGACTTGGAGTCTTAACTATGACTTGGAATCTTGTCTGCCTTAGGAAGTGATGGGAAACATCACCTATACATTTGCAGAAAGATTTTTCCCATCTGATTCCATTTTTGAATGACAATTACAAACTATTACTCCATAACAAAACAAGTATATTACAACAATGAAATATTTTGGTTTAGTCCACCTAACATAAAGCTGGAATGTTAGGTCAAACGAGACTTTTACAGCCACCTGGGGCATTGTTTCCTATAATACTATTTTAGTTGCATATTTCCTGCTCCTATTCTTCAGGTAAGGGTACCTCTTCATACATTTTTTCCAACCTATCATGAACATATTCGTTTTAAACACAAACTCCCCTCCCTTCAAAGCATAAACTTGATCAGAATAAGTATTCACAAAACACGAATTTTTAACATTGGGGCTTGGATATTGAGAACCCAAAAAACAATGAAAATGTGTTTTACTAAGCTTGTACTGACAAGGGAAGTGTAGAGTGTTCAGTTTTGGAGGATCATACAGGACACATACAGAGGAATGAACCAAGGAGAAGAACTTAAGAGCAGCATCAGAAATTTATCACAAAAGCACATCTTGAAAAAGGCAAGACAATCAGGATTTCTGTCTATTCTCTTCTATAGCAAAACCAAGTATTCAGGATGGTGTTCCATAAAGTATACCTTAAGAACCTAAACAGCCACTAAACCCAAAGTGTGAAACCCAACAAGAGACATTTGAAGAGCAGAAGTTTCCCAGCTTATAACAGATAGATGAACATCTTTGTACGAAATGATTCCAAGAGTGCTGATAACAACATTCATATGTCAAGATCAACTGATCAAACACCCGCGTACAGCGAAGCTCAAAGAAAATATAAAAGTGCAAAATAGGAACATGTTGATCAAAAGAAAGAGATGCATGAAGTTCAAGCTTATTGTTGAAATTGCTTCCATTTATGCTGGAAATACTTGATTGAAAAATAAGATAACCATTCAGACACTGCACACAGCTTAGTGAACCACGAATATATTCTACTTAACTTGATGATGGCACTATCAAATTTCTATGGATTCATCATTAACATACACATAATTTTATTATCACCAATTTAGCCAACAGCTGTTCAGAGCGCCCCCCCCCCCCCCCGGCCCCCCCAAAAAAAACCTAGGAACTTAGCACAACAATTAACCAGCTTAACAAGTGCTGACTATTCAATCCCAAACAATAACACAGATTACAAAAGAAAGTAGTGAATGAGTTCGCGATACAATCATTCGAGAAAGTAAAGAAAGTTCCAAATTTTTCTGCTTGAGCAACGCCGTAAACCCAAATCCCAATCAAACACAATCAACAACAAAGAACTGAAAACTAGAAACTTAATAACGCCAGAAAACAGACCGATTCTTGCAGTTTGAGCTCAAATTAGGGTTCAGGAAGTACGGATAATCAAAATAGGGATAGAAAGTGGCAGAATAGGAATCGGAAAGAAAAGCATACCATACGAACATAGGGATTATCCCCAAGACAAGATTCGCAGATGATGGGGAAGTCGGAGCGTTCCCAGCCATCAGCCTCCAGATCCCGCAGAAGCCTATGAGCCATCTCTCTCTCCCCCTTCTTTCTCTCTCTACCCTCACGCCTGAAAGACCTTCACGCCCAGAAAAATTGAAGTCTTGATCAGTGAGATTGTACGCAGTCGGAGGCCAATTTCAATCGGTTTTAAATTCCTCCGGCCCAAAGTCGGTCTACATTACGTCAATCATGGCCTGCGGCCCAGGCCAATCTTATATATACTTCTATATAATAGTAATGTAACCAACATAAGTTGGTTCAAATGATTTAATACATATTCTCGTTAAGTAAGATTTCGAATTTGAGTTTTATGAATGAAAAAAATTTGTGATAGGAGAACTCTGCTCCTTATTGGGCCAATAGTAACTCGACTCCAACAAAATGGAGTATCCAAGACCCAAAATAGAATATAATAACAATGTAGTGATGATGTGGATTTTTCCTAAATTCTTATAAATTAGAGTTTTTAGACCGTTAGATACAATTTCTCTCTTGATCTCAACTGTTACTTCAATTTTGATTATATTTAAATAAATTCCATAAATTCCTAAATTACTTCCGTCATATTTACTCTCATATGTCAACAATATTATTATTATTATTGGTATATTAAAACAGGTAATTATACGATCAAACAAAAGTAGCAACTATAATGACCATTATGATAAAAAGTGATTATGAGATCTTCATAAAATAAATTTTTTTGTTGTATAAAAAAAATTGTTTCATTTAGCCGTGGTTGTAGCAAGCTTTCCTACTCCTAATGCTAAACCCCCACATATTATATATCCTTTAATATTCTTTTCCTAATGCTTAACTAATAGGCTGTCTCATATTACATTGCAACACATTTAGGTTGTATTCTTTCCTATATTACCACGTGGCATCAAATTACACACATTTAGGTTATGCTAAACCCACATCTAGATTATGTTGCACAATATACACAAGTTTTATACACTATTGGATTATATCACACACCATTCACATCAGATTGTTCCTTCTAATACTATTTCTTGGTGTGTCAATAGAATTTCCATAAGCTCCATTAGCAATTATTTAAAATGTTTGAAGTTGTAAAATGACTCATTTTTATTTTTATCTTCTTCTTGAATCTATAGGGATTAATATACAACAAGAAAGAGGTTTCCATTGAGCGAGGTCGATTTAAAAAAATCCATCTTGCTTCCCCCTCTTTCATCTTCTTCTACTTGGATGTTTATA
Source organism: Selenicereus undatus (assembly GCA_017589665.1). Classification (NCBI taxonomy): domain Eukaryota; kingdom Viridiplantae; phylum Streptophyta; class Magnoliopsida; order Caryophyllales; family Cactaceae; genus Selenicereus; species Selenicereus undatus. The sequence goes on along the minus strand of JACYFF010031958.1, from coordinate 9,009,359 downwards.
TTTTTCTTGTAATCATTTTTCTTTTTATATTTCTATAATTTATAGGGACCAAAATACAATAAGGAAGACGTCTTCATCGACTCCATATGTAACTCTTAGATTATTAATTCTTTTCCATGTGCAGATTACCCACAACAATAAGAGAAAAGAAAAAATTAAGAACTTTTTTTAACCAATGTTTAAACTTTTAATTTTATCTACTTACGTGTGTGAATGTGTATATGATTTTCTAAAACATTCTCTCTCCTTAATCTGTAGTTGACTGATTGTATTGCAACTGAAAAGTAGAGAAGTAATTGTTTGTAGCTATTGTGGAATTTGGGACTTCCGACATTGATGATATTAGTATGCACCCCATTTTTACATAATTGACATGTTATCTAATTTCAGAAAAACGGGTTACACCTAGAAAAGATTGAAATGTATTAAAACATACCGGTGCATAATTAACTTGATGACATCTAGATTTTAACATACGGGTGCATAATTAACAAACAACTCATAAATTGATATGTTTTCATCACACAACATATGGGTGAGGGTATGTTCCCCTATCTCTTGGAATTTATGCACTCCATTTTTTTTAAAAAAAATATATTTCCTAAGTTTGCTCCATCTATACGATATGAACAATGAAGGTACAGAAGAAAAACTATCTTTGAATTTATATACTTAATCACAATTATATGTCCTTTTTTAAATCTTTTATTTTATCTTTAATTAACTAAATAGTTATGGGATTTTGTAAAACACTCTTTCTCCTAAGCATAAGCTTGTTGAAGTAATTTATAATTCATATTATCAACATCTTTATAATTTGAAAAAGGATAATTAAAAAATTATATTTTTGTAATGTATAGGGACCAAAATACAATAAGGACGAGGTCTTCATCGATTCCATAGGTACCCTCTCATATTATTAATTCTTTTCTTCATCGATTCTATACCTTTGGAGGCTAGGTTTCAAAGGAAAATATCTCAACACCTTTGCTGGGATTTTTTTAGATTTCCACCTTGAAGCATGGTATTTATAACAGAATTGCACTCCTTCATATTCTTTTCAATAGAACATTCAATCAATTCCCGCAATCAAAACCCACATCTCTCACTATGTTCTTGGCTTCATTAAAATTTTTGGGAAGCTTGGTATCAGGAGAAGCCTCCTTTAATAGCTCCAGAAGTTCATTGAATGCAAAATTGTTTAGTCCATTATGACACTTGAATAGATACAGCTAGCAGAATCAAGAAGGAAAGTTTTAAAAAGCTTTTACAACTTGGATATAGGTCTTCTTTACCACCCTCGGCCAACTTGAAAAAAATTTTAGCCTCTTCATTCAGCCCATCTCTAGCCTCTTGCTACTTGTCAAACCCTTCTGCTACATTTCTAAATGTATCATGCAACAGTTCATAATGTTGTCGTATGTGTTTAGCCCATCATCCCTATCCTCCTACATATAACTTGTATTTGCAATGTATCCTAATGATAATGATTGCTCTCTTTGGCTTAGAGGAGTGTCCAAAAAGTGACTTGGAAGTCTATAATTTTTTTTTTTACCACTTGGGAGTCTCCAAGTCTCATAGTCTGATGACTTAGAAATCTATAGTATTTTGTGACTTGGAAGTCTTCGTTTAATGGCTTGAGAGTTTATGAGTGTGACTTGGAGGTCTCGCTTTGACAACTTGGCTATCGTGATGATGACTTGGAAGCCTAGGATTTTGGTGGCTTGAGAAAGCTTCATTTTCTGCTTCTTCCTTCACAAAAGAGAGAGAAAGAGAGAGATAGAGAGAGAGCGAGAGAAAGAGCAATGCATCACCAACAGTTGTTGTCGTTGGGCCCTACCGCCGCTTGTTCCATCAACCCCTTCCACCGTCATTTTCCGCTGACTTATTGAGGAGGTTTTAATGTCCATAATTTGTACTTAAATTTGTAATGAATTAAGAATATACGTTGAATTTGGTACTTTGTATAGTTAGTTTGTATGTAATTTCGTAAATATGATAGTTTGTATAGTTAGTTTGTTACGTTGATGTTAGTCTGATAAGTTCATGATTTGTTCTCATTTTTGTACTTTAATTTGTTGTTAAAGAATACAATTTTTATTAATTAAGTAGAATTTAATGTTAGTATGAATTTAACGTCAATAATGAGAATTTATTGTGGATTAACTACATTGCAAAATGATTGTATAGTTGGGTACTATAGTTTTTATATTTTTTTAAAAAAAATTAAAACACTGACGGATTTTCGATGGAAACAAACGGTTTTCTGACAGAATTCTAACAGTTTCGATGGATTTTTGACAGAAATTTTGACAGATTTTTCCAAAAGTTTAAAATTTTGAAATTTCAACGGACAATGTGATTATGTCGGAGGCCAATGAAGTTTTCTCGACGGACGTTGCGATTCCGACGGAGGCCAACAAAATTTTTCCGTCAAATTCCATCATAAAAGCTTTCGATGGATTTGTTAGTCCCTCGAAGAGGCTTCCCAACTGGCCATATTCCGATGTCCTCCGTCCGTTGGAAACTCCGTCAGAAAATTCATTTTCCAACGAAAAATATGTTTTTTGATCGGAAATTCTGTCGGAATAATGATGTTTTTTAGTAGTATCTCCTTGCCAAATGCCTCTAGTGGGTCTCACGAAACCCTTAGGCTATCTGTTTGTAATAAAAGAAAAGGAGGCCGACTCAACACATCTTATGATCAGGTTAATTCACTCCTCATGAAAACCCATTTTTTGCATGATAGCCCACGAGAAATACCATTTGACCCTATCAAAAACCTTAGCCACATCAAGCTTCAAGGCCATGCCTCCATTCACTCTAGCTAGGTGTAATATTCATGTCATGGAATATTTCAAAAGCAACAAGAATATTGTCCATGATGAGACAACCCGATATAAACGCACTTTGGTTAGCAGTAATGATTGAGGAAAGCCAACCTTTAAGCATATTAGCCATGACTTTTGTGATGAGTTCATAAATGACATTATAGAGATTGCTAGGCCAAAAGTCCCTAGTATGATTAGGGTTTTGCTTTTTGGGAATCAGGACTACACGCGTATGATTCAAAGGAGAGGGGAAAGTACCTCCATTAAGGACAGTCAGAACAACTTGAGTGACATCCTCACCCACAATCAACCAGAATTTTTGGAAGAAGTATGTGTTAGGGTTGAAACGAATCGCAATTCGATATCACAGCGAAAGCAATTAGGATGAATAGATAAACAGAAATATGAAAACCAATAACAAGAACAAATCACACCAAGGTCTTACGTGGAAAACCCCAATGTGGGTAAAAACCACGGACGGCGACAAGCCAGGAACAATTCACTATGAGAATCAAAGTACAAAGATTGCAATCACAATACGTGATTCAATCTGGATGTTACAATCCCTCAATTTGCACTCAATCTCACCAATTGTGTTTGGGAATAGGAATAGAGAACTCAGAATCGCCTTTTCGCACTTGCACGGCGG
>JACYFF010031958.1:8961188-8992537 GCA_017589665.1 Selenicereus undatus | reverse complement strand
TATATATATTAAAAATATGTATTGTTCTTGCATTACCATTCATCTGTGGATACTTACACCCTATTTACTCCTCAGGGTAGGCTGCCCCTAGCCTCCCCTAGTATACTTCCTCTATTGAAATCGTGCATCTATACATTGCCTGTACTTTGGTGATGTTTGTGCTACAAATAAGACCCTTTGTATGATCTGCCCCTTGAATGTCATGATGATATGTGTTGTAGTCATTTCCTTCCCCTGAAATATCAGTTGGTTTCTTGCCCACCAAATATGGTATATTATTGCATTAAAGGTGGCATATATCACTTGTTTCTTCACTTGAGTGGTCTTTAGTTTCAGCAGGTAGTGCAGTCATTCTTGCCATGTGCTTTTATGTTTTAGGTCTAGCCACTGGTTGATTCCTTTCCAAATGTCTCTTGCCTGTGCACATAGGTAAAATAAATGGTCTTGAGTCTCATCTTTTTCCTTGCATATCTGGCATTATGCCTTTATCCCAGTGTATCTTGTTAATCTACTCCTTATTGGGATCCTTTATTTCATCAGAACCCATGATATAAAAGTGTGTCTGAGTATGCTTATTCTTGACCAGATGAGCTTGGTCCATTTGTACTTACTGTTTGTGTTTATGTACCAATGGTATCCTGTATTAACAGAGTATTCTCCATCCTTTGTCTCTACCCAGTACCACTTCCAGTGTGTGCTAATTCCCTAATTGAAGATGTCCTTCAACCTGTTGAGGTTACTCCAGTACCAGCAGACATCTAGCTTAGGCCTGTACTTCCACCATGAGTTTCCTGCTAGGTATCTTTCTTGGACTCATTTCACCACAAGATATCTTTCTTTTTTAGTATGGCCTAGACTAATTTTGCTATACATACCTTGTTCCATGCATCCATGTTTCTTATGCCTGCCCCTCCATACTTCTTAGGTTTACATGTGTCCTCCCATGAGACATAAGGCACTTTTTTGTAGGTCTCATTAGCCCCCCACAAATAGTTCCTGTACATTCTTTCTAGCTCCTTTATTACCTCCTGTGGTAGAATGGAAATCGTGGCCCGGAAGTTATAAACCCCCATCAAAACACTGTTAATCAATGCCACTCCGCCTGCATAAGAGGTTGTTTTTGTGGCTCATGTCTTGATTTTCTTTGTGGTCTTCTCCACCAGCGGTTTACATTCCAGTTTGCTAATTAAGCTTGTTGGCAGTAATAAGCACTCCTAGATACCTTAATGATATCTCACCTCCCTGGTATCCTATCTGGGCAAGTATTTGCTGCTTGTGGCTTTCCTTGCATCCTCCCAATACCATTTGAGACTTATCCTTGTTTGCCTCTAGGCCTGTGCTTCTTGAGAATTTATCAAAAGCATCCATTAGGTGTTGAATTGTATTCTTATCTACAGCACTGAACACTATTAGATCATCCGCAAACATAAGATGTTGGAATTTGAAGCCTGGAGCTATGCTTGCCTTTTCAAATAACCTAGATAGGTATTCCATTATCAATAGAAACAACAAAGGAGATAAAGGGTCCCCTTGCTTGAGTCCTCTTCTCTTCTCAAAATAACCAAAATCATTCCCATTCTTATGGAAGAGGAAAATAGGAGTTGAAATACATGCCATAATCCATGTGATAAAACGGGTTGGGAATTTCAAGCTTGTGAGCATTTCCTTCACGAACTCCCAATGCACTGAATCATATGCTTTCTTCAAATCAATCTTCATTATACACCTTCCTGATATATGTTTCCTTGAGTGTCCCCTTGCTAACTCCTGACACAGCAGTACATTGAATAACAACTCTTTACCTTCTACAAATGCTCATTGACGTTGGTTGATCAAACTCGGTAGTACCATCTTCAGCTTTTTGGAGATCAATATTGATATGCACTTGTATGGCACATTGCAGCAGGATATTGGTCTGAATTCAGCTGCTGTATTAGGTGACATTACCTTAGGTATAAGCACAAATCTTGTTGCATTCCATTGCTTTAGCATCTTTCCTATGCTGAAAAATTCTTGTCCAGCCCCACACACCTTTGGTCCTATCTCTGCCCAACATCCTTTGTAAAAACTGTTGGTATAACCATCAGGCCCTGGTGATTTAAATGAGGAGATTGAGTATATAGCCTCTTTAATATCTGCATTTGAGAAAGGAGCAATCAATTGTGATTGTTGTTCCACAGTTAGCAAGGCACCATTCTGCATGATCTCCTCATCCATTTCCTCCCTTGATGGCCTCTGATTCCCTAATAGCCCCTGATAAAACTCAATAATGACTTGGCCTACTCTCTCAAAGCCCTCCACCCTATTTCCTCTTTTATCCAAGATGGAGTACACATATGACTACATTTGTCTTTGTTTCATCTATGCAAAAAACATCTTGGTGTTGTGATCTTCTTGGATTAGCCACTGCAGTTTGGTTTACTGTTTGATCAATGTTATTGAGGAGTATAAGATGCTCATGTATTTGGCTATGTTTCCTTTTTCCTCGTCTATTAGTTCACCATTCATTGGGTTTTCCTACAGCTACTCTTGGACTATTTCCATTTCTCTTCTGGCAATCTGTTGTTGTTCATGTGTGTCTCCATATTTGTTTCTATTGAGTTTCCTCAGTGGACGTCTTATCCTCTTAAGCAACTCATAGTTTGATACATCTTTGCTCCCTTTATCAGTTGCTGACATTGTGGTTGAATAATAACTTTGAATGTTTGGTCAGTGCACCACATCTCACAGAATTTGAATGTGTTTCTCTTCTTAGCACATGTGGGGAAAGTTATCTTCAAAGGGGTGCATTCTGACACCCCTTCTGCAATGCATGTGACATGAGTGTAGTCCATTTCAGTGTACCAGTAGGTATTGGCTAGTACTCTGTCAAATTTTTACCAAACTGTTTCGTTAGTCCAAGTTAAGAATGCTTCAGTAGTCTTAACCTTCTGTATTTCACAATCTTCTAGGCATTGGGCAAAGTCTACAACCTCCATGTGCTGAACCTCCTCTTTACCCATCTTATCTCCTTGATGCAATACTACATTAAAGTCTCCTATTACACACCATGCCCCATGTATTATGCTGGTTATTTGCTTTACTTCCTATCACATATGCTGTTTCTTGGCTTTGTTGTTGAGTCCACACACAAAAGATATATGGAACTGTTTTTGTGTTGTTATATGGGTGCCCTTGCAGTGAACTCACTATTCTATAGCCTTTAGTACTTGCAATTGGTATGATTGTCCTTTCCATGCTACCCATATCCCCACTTTAGGGTTATATTCCTCATTGGTGAACCAACTTCACCCTATAAACAATTTATTTGCTACCACACCAATATTCTCTTTTTTTACTTTTGTTTCTAACAATGATACTAATCCTACTCCTTGTTTATTCAAGAAGATTTTTATGTCTTCTTGCTCATTGGGGCTGTTTAGGCTCCTAATGTTCTAAGCTATTATATTATCCATTGGGTGTTATCCTTGTGTCTCTCCTCCTTAGTTCCCCCTCACGCATCTCCTCCTCTATTAAAGCCTGGAAAGAATTATGCATTATGGAGTCACTTACTCACTACAAAAAAGTGGCCAATCTGCGACGAAATCTTAGCGATGAAAAATATTTTTCGTCTACAAATAAAATCTGCGACGAAATATTCTAGTCTAGTTACAAAAGCGGTAACCGTCTCTATCAGAGACGAATGTCTTACTTCATCTCTATCAGAGACGAAAATCAAATTTCATTGCTAATAGAGATGACTGTATTTAATCATAGCAGATTCGTTGCAAGCTGATGACAAAATCACTCCCACAGTGGGTTTCATTTCGCGCTCGACCTATTTTCCTTCCCTCCTTTCTCTCTCTCTGGTGAAAACCTAGCTCCATTGTTGGCCGAGATTTGCAGGGCTTGGGTGGAAAATTGAGGAGGTAAGCATATGAAATTATGGTGCTTCTCTGTCTCTCTTTGTGTGTCTAATAGAGACCCTTTGTGTTCTTGTTGATTTGTAGCAGTTGTAGAGATCTTGGTCATCAACAAAACCCTTAGGCCTCTTTATTCCTTTCCTCGTCTCTCTTTCGCAAAATTAGCAAGGTAAGTGTCTAAAACTTGAGCGGGCAATTGAGGTTTCTGCTGTTCTGTCGTGTTTCCATTCATCTTTCGCTGAATCAAGCCCTCAATTATGTGTGGGTAATTGTGAAAATTTCGGATAATGGGTGTGAATGTTGGCTTTCTGGGTTGTTCAATTTATGGGTTTTGAACCAATTTAGGGTTTTGTTTTCTGATGAGAATTGTGTTATTGGGTGTTGCTATTTATGGTTTGTTTTTGTATCTGAAGTACTTCCAAACAAGAGGTTTCTTTTCAGTTGGGTGGTGGAGGTTTTGCTTGCATTGAAGTTTCTATCTTGTGGTTGTTTTGTGTGTTGTACTTCTGATTCAATAAATTGGTGTGTTTTTAGTCTTCAATTCAATAATGTTTGGTGATCTATATACCCTAATTCAGGAAAGTTCGCTTACAGTAGTGAGAAAGAGCTCAAAACTTTGAACTTTCACACAAAACAAAAGGCCATTGTGCTCTAAATCTAGAAAAGATGGTAGGAGCCATTTACTCATCATAGCAACTTCCACATGACTACAATCAATAACATTCAGGAATTATGTATAACAGAGAAAATAATTCTATGACAATGTACTGTTGGCGAGTAAATGGCAAGTTCAACTGTTCTAATATGAAAAATCAACTTACACTCAACATCACCCCTTACAATGATACATTGAAAACTTAGCAACCTATAAGATAGCTTACACAACAAAAATTGAAAATTTATGAAGTGTCACATTCATTGTTCCCTGATATATGTTTGTCTCCCTCAAATTTATCATTCCTTCATTTCATTCTGGAGAGGAAGAAGGATATCTATCTATCTATCTATCTATCTATCTATCTATCTATCTATATATATATATATATATATATGTACATATAATTTTTTATATACTTCCAATATGAAAAATCGTACAACTTTTTTATAAATATAATATGTATATAAACATAAACAGAATTTAGTGATATTAATTAATATTTGAGTTTCAACATGAAGTATATATGCCCTTATAGAGAAAATAAGTCAACATGTTTTAAAATTGTAATACAAAATCACATCTATGTTTAAGTTTCAGCGTGAATCATGCATGAAAATAGTCAACTGTAGGTGATAAAGGTATTTCAGCTATTCACCCATAAGTTTATCCATAAAAACTTGGTTGCTTTATTGTACAATTAAACACTAGATTGAATTTAATTTCAAAATATTTAATTTAAATAGGATTTTATTTTTACTATTCAGTTTTGTTGAGAAAAAATGTTATTTTTTAAAATTTGTTTCTAGGGAGGTAAGACTACTGTTAATACCAAAAAACCACCTCAAATGCGGAATATACTTGGTTCTACATATTTGTCTACTTGAGTTTATCTTATTGATATTTAATTGACTTATTTGAAGACTATGTCATTTTAATGTTATTTTTTATTATCCAAAACGATAATTGTAGAAGATTTTTTTTGTGTGTAATTTTAAAATATGATTTGTTTAGTGATGTTATGAAATTTATTCTATAAATATCAGTGATACACTTAATTTATTTTCATGAAATAATTTTTTTATAATTCATATATTAAAGAATAACTATTATGCATAAATATTTAAAAATTATAGCATATAACTTTCTAATAAATCAATACTTGCTTACAACTATTTTCATATATTTTAATATTTTCTTATATCTTTCGACAATTTTTTATAATTTTTTAATACTTTTTTACGACTCACATTTACATTTTATCGAGAAAACAGAACACATTCCATAAGACATATACAATCACTTTACCTCACTTCCTTGGAGTCTTCGTACAATCGCATCTTTATCTGCTTAGACGTCGCTGTTATTAGCCTATAAATAGGTGGAGCTCGAAATCGGTGGACAAAGCGAGACGATGGCTGGCGGAGTGTGCTACATCTCATCAGAAAATCATACTCAGGAGCTCTCGTAGTCTCGTGTTGCCGTCATACCATTACTGCCAGCGGCTCCACCACCACATCACCGGAAAAAATGGCAGCTGCGAAAGGAGTCTGCCTAAACCACATAGCCCGAGAGTCCGCAGACATCAAACGCCTCGCCAACTTCTACCAAGAGGTTCTTTTTCTTCTTCTCTCTAACTTCACTGCTCGCAATCTCACTTTCCAATTTCGAATTGAATAAATTTCATTATTTCGAAACCATTTGGATTCATAGTTCGGTCGATTAAGTAAAAATTGGGGTACAGGTGCTGGGATTTGAGCAGATAGAGAGCCCTAAATTTGGGGAGTTTGAGGTGATTTGGTTGAGGCTTCCACCTTCTTTCTCTCTCCACCTTATACAGCGAAACCCTTCTACTCAGCTTCCTGAAGGCCCTTACAGTGCGGCTTCGCCTGTTGAGGACCCCAAGAACCTGCCCAGAGGACATCACCTGGCCTTCTCCGTTTCCAATTTTGATCAATTCGTTCAAATTCTCAAGGTAAATTTACTTTTTCTCCCTCATGCATAGCATAAATTTCAGATAAATCCCAATTTGGGTTCAGTTTTTCCTTGAATCGTAAATTCGTGCGTGTGTAGTGTAGTGTTTTTCCTCCTCTCTTTAGTAGCCATGAATCCTAAATTCTTGGGTACATATTGGGGAGCCAGGAAATCCAATAGTTATGAGCAAAAGCATAAGAGAACATAGAATGTTGTGTCGTGAACAAGTTGAACGATTAATTGATGATTTTGATTTCTATCTTGAGCTTGTTGTCTGAATGAATGAATGAATGATATGCTGCAAAGGGTTGTTAAATGATGAAAATGCTAGTTGTATGGCCAATGCTGCCATAGTGATATAGGGTGTAGTTATGGTGATAGTTGATCAAAAAATTTGCAGGCACCCAAAAAAAAAAATAATAGAAAAGGAATATGTATATGTCTCCATGAAATGTATATGGCATTATGGCTTGAATAAATTTGCACCCAGATTATGGTATTTGACTGTGATGCGGTTAATTTTGCATGTGACTATAGAAAACTTAGCTGGGCTGCTATAGAATTATGTCTGCTTGATGATGTGGAGATCGAAACGATGTTTTGATTGTAACATCCGGATTGAGCGAGCTTTTACTACGCTTTGACAAAAGTTTTAATGCTGGAGCTGTTCTTTCCTGCAATATTCGCTTTCTCTCTAATGTAAAATGTCGGTTGTGGCATGTTGGACGTTGGATTAGGCTCCGTTGTTTGGTTGCTGGTAGTGGGTTTTAGTGTGGTAGCCGACATTTCGTTGGTGGCAATGACGAGGTGGTTTGTGGATGGGAATATCTTTAGGCTCGAGGCTATCGAAAGAGGCTTTGATGCCTAGCAAGTTCAGATTTATTTTTCAAAGTTTTGAGTTTTAGCAGTAGCTAACAGTCGTCCAGGAGGGGTACACTTGAGAGTTGATAATCATTCATAAGAAATGAGATGATATCATATATCGCTTGTCATGATATCATGAATCGCTTTTCTTCTCATGGATATTGTATGATCGGTGATCATAATTCATCTGCATTATGTACAGGAAAAAGGAATTGAAACATTCAAGAAGACTCAACCTGATGGAAAGATTAAGCAAGTGTTTTTCTTTGATCCAGATGGTGAGTCTTGTGGACCTGTTTTCCATAGCATGTAGAACAGATACGGTTACTAATGAGTTATGTCACAGAGTGTCCTTTTATGTTTCTGTCGTTACCAAAAGTTAGTTCTACTTGAAGTTTTTATGGTAGAATCTTCATGATTGGCAGGTAACGGCTTAGAAGTTCAAAGCTGGAAGGCACCGGAACAGTAGATGGTTGCTCTTTGACGTGTGCATGTATCAGATGTGTAGGTAAATAAGTTGTGTAGTAGCAATGCCAGAATGAGCCATGTTTAAGCAGATCCATTCAGCAACCTCCAATAAACATGATGTCTTTTTCTCGTGTTATAGTAAAGAAGTCGGGCAAAAGATGAGGAAAAGCAAGAGCTTGCATGTTATGATGAGTGGCACATGTACAGTATGTTATGTGGGGAATACGCTTTGTACATTGAAAAGAGAGCGACGGACTTGTGCTTGCTTCGATCTATGTTTGCCATGATTATGAACTCATGTCAGATTAGAATCCCATATATATAAACTCCCCTTTGAAACTTCACATTCTTTTGCTCTCCACAAAAAATTACATCCTGCAAATGCTACTCTGCATTATTAGCTCATGATAGTTCATCATCCACCCGGTGTTCACCCATATTTGCTGTTATCTGTTAATGACTGCATGAATGCTTCACCTGGTTTGACACCTTCTGGGGAGGCCAACAGCTGAAACCATTATTTAACACTGATACTTCCTACACAATTTTTGGTGCAGCGTTGAATATAAATTGTGATATTCTTGAGTTTTCAATGTCTATATGAGGCAAACTAGTCCGCCTGGTTATGCTTGCCAAGTTAACCTTATCGAAACTCCAGTACAATCACATATCAAACATTCCTCCCAAAGCCAAACCAAAAACCCAAAAGAACACAAGCAGAGACTGAATTGAGCGAAAAAGCTGTCTATGGTCGCATACCAGATATTTCACCTGAACCCGAACCCAACCCCAAAACCACCCCCAAAAACACCCCCCTCCCCCAAAAAGGGGAGAATACATTGTGCAAGAACTGTAAGAAGTGAGCGATTCAGCTGCTAAACAGTGCCACCGCTGATGTATACAAACGAAGGTAACTCCAAACAAAACAACACAAAACAAACTCGCAAGGATAAAAGGCAAAGAAAATACTAGTATTTATCTGAGTCCATGCTTGACATGCTCATCTCGGTGCCTACTGGTTAAGCCTGGCAGCAGCAGCAACTGATGCCGCCACTCCACCAGGATTTGTGGCCACATTCGGATTGTTCCTCAGCTCTGCACCCACCACGCCTTCTGCGTCTTGCCTTGTAGCCTCCTTATCTGCCGGCAGTTTTACGGTCGCATTCTGCTCGATCCGTCCCCAAGTAATTAATAAAGATACAGGTCAAAGACTATGACAAACCAAAACAATAGCTAGTAATGCAAAACTAATAGTCTCATACCGTCAAAACATCGCCAAGCTTGACCTTGTCCTCGTCCCGGTCTGTCTGTCGATTCAATGAAGCGGCAGACTGAGCAGCAGAGGCAACTCCACCTGGGATGATCAAGTTGCTGCCTGTCGCTCTAGCCTCTGCTGCTTGGATTGCGGCTGCATCACTCTGCTCAACCGGCTTATCCCCTGCTGTTGCCGCAACTGCTTCTAAAGCTTCACCTATTGTTATCTTATCGCCCCCAGCAATTCTGCCACCTGCACCACCTCCTTGGCCGCTTTGGCTTTGAAATACTTCTTCGCCTTGCTGCACTGGCTTTGCTTGCATAAACTGTCCCACAACCTACAAAGACGAGCACATTTTCGATGTGATTCTCGCAACTTCATCTGTACTTTCCTTGATGTTGATTAAACTTCTACCTTTGTTTTTCAAATGTGAATTGTTGTTGGAGTAGTTAACCACTCTAACTCATTATTCATTAGTGTGTCACTACAAGATTCTATTAAGAAGGGTTTCAATTAGTACTGTTAATTGAAAAGTTTATCTTGTTATTTTAGTTATTTTAATTTAGTTATAAATTTGTTTAAATATGATGTTCGCAGATGTTGTATGATTTTCAATTAGTGAATTAATCTTTTATCTTGAGAAAAAAAAAAGCCTATGTGATTATCTCTTTCGCGATGAAGTATCTCACTATTCATGTTATATATATCATCTCGTCTTCCTTCGTATTGACTAGATTCAATCGACATAGTACAGGTCAATACTAGTAATTTTATAATGGAGAAGCTAGCGAAAAGAAAACAGCATAACAACCTGCCCACCCACAGACTCGGTGATGATACGGGCACCAGGAATCTCAGTCTCAGTGACGGTGACACCCTGCTGTCCAGCAGCATCAGAGACATCACCGTGACCCACAAGCCCAGCCCTCTCGTTCGCAGTTGCAGCAGACTGCATGGTGGCAGCTGGCCCGCCCTTCTGGGTCTGGCCAAGCACAGCGTTCTCAGCAGTCTGCATCATGGCGGCATCCCTGGGTGCGATCGGCTTCGACGCGAGCTCGCCGGTGACCGGGAGCACGTCTCCATACTTGATGGGCTCAACCAGGTCCTGCTGTTGCTGAGGCCTTTGAGGCTGCCCTTGGCTCATCTTTGGACTCAAAAAAACCCAGAATTTTATTGTTTGTCAAAAAACTTTGACTGCTTTGATTTGACGGACGTAGTATAACGTTTGCATGCTAGGACGAAAGTGTTTTGGCCTGAAGCTGAGAGGGGTTTAATTTCGGGAGGGAACTAGAGCTTGACACATTGTGTTTGGGGGTGCGACTGTGGCAAGTGCGTAGATTGTGCAGGTGGCGTTGTATTACACGTGGCCTAAGGAATAGTGTACTTCCGAGTGACCCAACATGCCCTATGTCCTAGCATCCTACTGTGTCAACTACAATAATTTTGTTTTGGGACGAATATTTCCTCCCCCCCCCCCAAACGGAGATGTAGGCCATGTTCTATTTCGCGTTTTTTAGAATTTAGTTAAGAGCTTAGATCTCCTTACAGCTCCTTACATCTTCTTACATCTCATTACATCTTCATACATCTTCATACATCTTTTTACTTCTCATAGATTTTCTATAACATTCATTTATTTTAGTTACAGAAATATGTATATTTTTTAATAATACTACCAATATACAAAATTTATAAATATCTTATGAAAACAATATATACATAAACATAAAAACATAATATAACGACGTAAATTATATTTGAGTTTCGACATAAAATATATATTATTATAGATGATCATACATTTATTTATATTAAATATTATTTACTTAAAATAGGAATTTATTTGAAGAGTTGTATTAAATTTTGTTAAAAAAAATTTATTTTTTTGTTATACTTTGGTTATTCGATCAAACTAATGTTCATATAAAAAATCACCTCAAGTTGACGAAATTTTATTCACCAAATTTATGGGGATTAATATATTTTATTGTTGTATAATTAACTTAATTAATTATTTATTTTTAATAAGTATATTATTTTAATATTGTTATTTTTCATCCAAAATGTTCATTGCAAAACAAATTATACTATACAACTCTTCTACAATTCAACAACTCCTTATATCTATCCTTACATCTCCTTACAGCTCCTTACAACTTCTTACATCTCCTTACAGCTCCTTACATCTCCTTATATCTATTTATCTATCTAAAATGCGAAATAGAACAGGCCCATAGTACAAGACTCAGTTACTTTGGAAAAAGGTCGCAAACATATCATAAAAAACAAATTATTGTCATATGAAAGTAAAGATTTAATCCATTTTTTATCATTAGATAATCTGGATAATCTAGTAGATTATAAAAAATATAAGTTGTCCAACCAACTCGTAAATAAAATAGCAAAACATCCTTTCCCAACTATCGAGCTAAAGCCAAACATTCCCGCCAAAGTCACACCTAGTAATCGAGCCGTAGCTCAATCCCCTCCAAATTTGCAAACACATCTTGCATGTTCCTGCAACCACACTTCAGCTGCTAGACACAGTTTACTGTGGGTATAATTGGTTGATTTACGTTACAGAAGCTTAGGCAAGGCAGCCCATGAGGCGCGAGTTCTTTCGCTAGTTACAGATGAGCATGCATTCTTAAATTTAGCAAAAAGTCATTCAGTTAGATGTTAATTTTACACCACTTGTTTTTAGATCTGGCTAAACTAGCCCAAGATCTAAAACCCGAATCGAACGACTTGAAAGCATACCGACCCGACATCCAAAATATGCTCACCCGAAAGTGGACTCGAAACCCAAATTGAAACAAACCGAACCATACTTAACCCAAAATTTTCTACAAAGTTGCTTATTTGTACATGACAAGCATATTGGACCAAAATCAATCGGTTGATCCGAAATCGATCCGAACCAAGTTTACCCGACCCAAGCCAAACCGACTTGAAATGTCACATAACCCGAAACATTAATTGACCTAAACTTAATCCGACCTGTACTCAAACTAAATGACCCATTTGCCAGATTTAGTTAGTTTTGAGATCGATTAATGTCAAATTGGTTAATATTTGGTTACGTTTCATAAGTTGTTGGATTGTGAAAGTGAGTATTGTCCCACATTGATAAAATTTAAAGAATATGATCGTAGGTGTTGTCCTACATTGATGAAATTAAATAGTTTGAGTATGTATATAGGCTTGTAAGTTACTTCACCCATTCCCAATTGGTTTTGAGTTGGAATCTCCTTTGAGCTTAATGCATGACTCTTTGTTAATTGCCCAATTGATATAAAAAATTTAATATGGTATCAAAGCAAGGTTGCTCGATCTTGATTTGCTACCATCCCCGTTTGATAGGGGCGTGTTGGAGTGTGAAAATGCGTATTGTCTCATATTGATAAAATTTAAAGAATATGATAGTGGATGTTGTCCCACATTGATGAAATTAAATATTTTGAGCATGTATATAAGCTTTTAAGTTACTCCACCCATTGCCAATTGATTTTGGGTTGGAATATTCATTTGAACTTATATGCATGACTCTTTGTTAATTGCCTAATTGATATAAAAAATTTAACATAAGTTCATGTTGTAAACAAAAATAATTAGTGAACAATGTACTGGTTGAATTTCATTCAATTTCATCATTCCTAATTCCGGATTATCTTAGGATTAACTATTTCAAATATCAATTAATGTATGAATTCAGCTTAGTTAGTCATTTGATTCAGATCACTTTCACAAATGCTCTAAGTTACATTTGAAAGTTTTGAAAACACCCAATTCTAGAAGATCTCAAGAAGACAAAGACCACCTTTACAAACATGATTCCTTAATTATAATGTCCACACCCATTACGATTTTTATTAATTGATGCATACATCAGCCTACTTAATGAAGCACTTTCATGGCTGTCCGTGGTAATAAGAATTTAAAACCTTTTACATATATTCACGACTGTGTACTGCCAGCCGTACTAACTAGCAATTTGATGGCTCACAGTAATGTTCTATTAGTGTATCTCCTTTTGCTGTTATTGTAGGTTTGTAACTATAAAGACTCAAGCCCTGAGCTCCTATGTCATTTGAGAGTTGTAGCATTTGTTTTTTTCACTAAAGGCAAAGCGAGAATT
Source organism: Selenicereus undatus (assembly GCA_017589665.1). Taxonomy (NCBI): domain Eukaryota; kingdom Viridiplantae; phylum Streptophyta; class Magnoliopsida; order Caryophyllales; family Cactaceae; genus Selenicereus; species Selenicereus undatus. The sequence continues at coordinate 8,979,281 of JACYFF010031958.1, read as the reverse complement.
GCAACTACGGGTGTACAGTTATACACGCCTAAAAATGACATTTCGAATTTTGTGAAATGCCCAATGATGAAATTATGTCCAATCTGTGTGTTTGGGGCATAGTAGAGGACTCCTTAGTTCGAGTTTGAAAGAAATACTAATTGAGTCCAAAACGTCCAAATAGGCTCAAATCAACAGTGTTCGATGCCTAGTTGAGATCCACTCTAGGGAGTATAAAATTATTGAGTTTAAGTATTAATATTTTTCATTGAGTAAGTTTTCTAATGACATATTATACACCAAAATCTGATAAGTACTAGAAAAGATAAAAGCTGAATATGGAGGCTTGCATTCAGGGGCGGAGCCAGGATTCAGAGCAAGGGGTGTCGGGATTAATATTACATATAATATAAACTTTAATAGTTCTAAAAATGAAATGCGCAACTAATACATTTAAAAAAGTTGTCCTCGATGGGATCTCATGTTTTGAAAGTAAAGCATAATATCGTCGTTCGACAGACTTTTAAAAAGATCAATATCAAAATAAGTAACAACAGTATCATTTAAAAATTCATCTGATATTTTGTTGCGCAATTTGGTCTTGATTAACTTCATCGCTGAGAATACTCTTTCAACAGTTGCCGTTGAAACCGGTAAAATCAATGTCAGCTTCAAAAGTTGATATAGGTGGGGAAAGCTCAAATGCTTCTTTGCTTGAACCAACTTCCTGGAAAGCTCAGTAATTCCCGAAATATTGGACAACCTCACATCATCAGTTACATTAGCGATGAAAGTATCAAGTTCACAAGCAAGTGCCTCAATGGCAAAGTCATCAAAATCATCTGGATATAACTGAGTCATTCTTACTATCTTCTTCTTATCAAAGTTAGAGAATGAGTCACTAGGATTCAAACAAGCCACCCCAAGAAGCAAATCAGTAGTCGTCTCAGAAAAACGACTATTAAGTTCTTGCATTTGCATATCAAGAATTGTGTAGAACACATCAACGCGATAGTAATGCTCATTTGTCACCTTGGAAACTCTACGCTTAGATTTTCCTTGAATAACATGTAAGTCATCCATGTCTGGAATTTCAATATCATGTTTCATACAAAATGAAGAAACTCCAGCAAGCAAATCATCTCATCCTTGGTCCCTTGTTATTTGTAGCTGTCTCTTAGCAGTAGTAAGGAGAGATATAGCATTAACAATATCTTGGTCTCTTCTTTGTAAAGCCTGACTCAATGTATTTGTAATACCCAATACCAATTTCATCAAATGTAACAAGAAAGCAAACTCAAACGTCTGTAAGGCATCTAAAGCACCTTGCGCTGAGACTCTATCAGGTGAATGATTCCCATGGGTTGCTATACCATCAGGCACATCAATGATTGGAGCAAACATGATAATCATATTTGTAAATGTTTTATAATGAGAGCCCCAACGAGTGTCCCCGGGTCTTCGAAGTCCAAGTTCTTGGTTTAAACCCCGTCCAGTTTGTAATTCACCTAGACGTAATGCTTCTTCAACTGCTTCTGTTTGTTTTTCACGAAACTCATCTCTACGTTTATAAGAACCACCAATCACATTCAATGTAACACCAACCCACCCAAGGAACCATTCAACATCATCATGATGATTTGCAACCGCAATAAGAGTTAATTGAAGCTGATGAGCAAAACAATGAATGTAATGTGCCGATGGACAATCTCGCATAATCAAAGCCCTAAGCCCATTGATATGACCACGCATATTACTAGCCCCATCATACCCTTGTCCTCTTATCCGAGATGGGGTCAAGGAATATTGAGATAACAAAGAATAGATATTTTCCTTTAGTGACAAAGAAGAAGTATCAGTGGCATGAACAAGACCAAGCAGACGCTCCATGACAAAACCCTTTCTATCAACATATCGCAAGACAACAACCATTTGTTGTTTACAGGATACATCACGAAATTCATCAACTAATATAGCAAAATATTCATCTCCAAGTTCTTCAAGAATCTTTCCAATTGTTTCTTTTGCACAAGAATGAGCAATGTCTTTTTGGATATCAGGAGAAGTCAATTTATGATTTAATGGAGCCTTTTTGAAAATACTTCCAAAGTTTTCATTACTTTGGGCATGCCATTCTAGGAAATTCAAAAAATGACATTTCCTTGTTGAAAACTCACTTTCATCATGACCTCGAAAAGGCAATGCTCCATTCAGAAGTTGTCGTGCTACTTCCACTGAAGCATTTAAATGTACCCGATAATCAGATTTAACCTCCTTAGATTGTTTGTCTAAGGCAGTTTGTATGGATTGCTTTTGCAACATAAGATCTTCACACTTTTTCACACATTGATTGTGCACACTATTTACTTCACCAACATGTGTATCAAATGATTTCCTCTTATTCCAATTTCTAAAGCCTTTACTTGTAAATGCATCCCCTCCACCATGACCCAACTTCTCATTCTGGAACAAATAGCAACACAAACAAAATGCCGCATCTTCTTTTATACTATATTCTAACCAATTAGGATATGCCGCAAACCATGATTCATTAAAACGACGCATATACTTGGACATTTTAGTTTGAGGAAATGCATGATTTCAGGGTTGGTAAGGGCCTTTTTGTAAATATGCTCTTCTTACCTCATCACGATCATTCGGATGATAGCTTGAAATCGGTTTCCTATCGGCTGGATCAGATGGAAGAGCATTGATATCGACTGAAGTCCTCCTGGAAGAAGATCATTCGCAGAGTTTGAACCAACAGATCGTTTAGTTATCTTGTTGAAAAATTTCTCCATTTCAAACTGAAAAACACAATCAAGTTCCTACTTAGGTTCTTGGTTTTTAGTAAATCATTAAATTCACCAATAAACAAACAATAACCAATACACTTATTCAACACAAATTCAATAAAAATAAGTAAATTAAACATATACAAGCAAGCAATAACAAATAAAATTAGTCTAACTTTAAATTTTCAACCAAGAAGACAATTTGGTAAAAATTTTCATTTTTCAATTCATGAATCATGAGTAAATCACTAAATCAATCAATTATTTGACATGAATCTAAGTATCTAACTAAAATCAGTAAAATAAATATAATTATTTACAAACTAACAAAATTAGGAACAAAAATTAGAAATTTTTCTTGAATTCTCCTCAAAACTGAAATGAGGAGAAGCCGAGAAGGAGTAGGAGGCTGCTGTTTAATCTACCCATTCGATTTAATGAATCCAACCTTCAAATATTAACATAACATATCCACAATTCACCCTGAATTGAAACCTAAAAATTCTAGAGGGAATAATCAGCAGTTCTTCATATAGTTCAACCACCCTCTTCATTTGCCCCTTCCTCCAAATCAAACAAACTCAGTAGTAACCATCATCAAATTTCCGTGTCCAAGTATTCCAACACCAACCCTCATCCCTCAAAACAAAATGAAACAAAAAAAACATATATGTATATATAAAATCAGCATACTTACAGTTACAGAACTTAGAGTTCTGGGAAAGGAGGCGTTTAGAAATCAGAGATGCAGGGATGGTGAGTCAGTGGTGTGCTCTGCTGTGGTGACCGGCCGGATTCCGGCGTTGGCGAACGGCAAACCGGTAGGCGGCATACGGGCGGGGCAGAGAAAGGTTGGGATTTGGGAATGAAGGGTAATGGGGTTTTGGGGCTTTGGGTTGAGAAGAGTCGAAGAGAGAGAAGAGGCAAGGTGAAGGCGTCAGGTCAGGAGGCGTGGTAATGAATTGCAACATATTTCAAAAAAAAAAAAAAACCAAACAACTTGCTCAAAGGAAGATTTGAACTCGCGACCAACCGTACAAACACCCCCACAGCATGGACCACCCAACCATTCGGCCACTGCTTCTTCCCTATCACATAAATACATGAAATAATATATATAACTTTTTTGCTTTTTGCTAGAATGTCCATATTTAATTTTTTTCTCTCCAAAAACCTGGGGTGTCAATTGACCATCCTTGCACCAATGTAGCTCCGCCCATGCTTGCATTCAAAATGATACCTGTTCACTATTGTGATTATATCTTCTGCCAAACTTATCCAAAAACTATGAAATTAATGTCATTAGAAAATAGACTCAATTTGATTTTAGGGAAAAAAAGAATCACTCAAAATAGATGTCGGATGACAAAGTTATAACCAAAACAAGTTGCATCTCAGCTTGACCTAGAACACCCAGTCGGGTTCTGGCCAGGACCGGCCAAGAGCCTAGCCAAGTCCTCTAGCTAGGAAACCCAGCCAGGCTCCTTAGTCTTCCCTCTCTGAGGCCTTTTTTGTGTCTAATGTATGTCTCAGCAAAAAGAATCCTATCTGGATTGATGCACCTGTTTAGATTAATTAAGCTTAATGAGAATAGGGTTAGGTCTCCTTTTTCTAAACTGATGCAGACTATCTCTTCAGCCACTATAAAAAGGGGTTTACCCTTTAGGGTTAGAGGCATCAATGAAGAAGACATCAATTAGGCATCAATTCATCATCCGCTACACATTAGAAATTAGCACTCATGAGAGAATTGAAAAATCATTAGAGATTTAATTTCTGGTAGAATAGTACTAAAAATTAGAGAGGCGAAATCTCGACTGGTATACTAATAACATTGAGAAGGAGAGATCAAATTGATCATTAAAAGGGCGCCACTTTGCTACATTCCCAGGTAAATCAGGTGGATTATCTTGAGGGCATGATCTCATTCCTCGGTCTATTCTTATACCTCATTTCTTTTGATGATCTTCTTGATTTCAAATTGTTAAAGATGTAATCTTTAGGAACTTCCCCGTCCACTATAATTATTTACTTTATTTTGGACTTTGTTGGACTAAAAATTATACCTCTTTGCATTATTAATATGATTAATGCTAATATGTTGCATGATTGTGTGACAGTATAGTTAAGATTTAATTTCCCATGTTGAATAATAGATGCCGTTAGCGATGACAAGCGGTGACATGATGCACTCCATCATATCACCGTACAATCGCCCTCAAATCTGGATCCTTAGTCCGACCCTATGGGGTCAAGATTGTCCCTATATTAGGGATTACTCGGGGGTCTTTTGAAACCCTTTTTAAAGCGAATCAGTTGTCCAGTTCGATTGTCCCTATTAGTTTGTGGTTAGCTTCGAAAAGTAGAATTAGCTTGTAAGTTTTTCATGAAACTTACTATCAACTCTATTAGTTAAAGTTTCTTACTTTTCATACTTTTGTCTATTTATTTTCTTCTACCTTATTTTTGAATTGGATAGTTTGGTTTGGGTCCTGACAATAGAACTGTCTTGTTCAAGAATCATCTCAACTAAAAGTTTAAGCTGATGGTTGAAGGTATAGGAATAAGTTTATACTCTAACACGTCCGCTCACGCAAATGTTCTTTCGCCTTGAAGCATGGCTGTTGCAAAGACTTCCCCTACCTGCGCAATAAATGAATATGGGGGCTGCTGAGATTTGAACTCGAGACATCTCGGTTAAAAAGGCCCTGATGCCATATTCAAGAACCATCTCAACCAAAAGATTAAGTTGATGGTTGAAGGCCCGTGAATAGGTTTGTACTCTAACATGTTTGAACCTGGATTCGCGCTCAGATCTGGCCCAAGACCCCAACCAAGTTCCTATATTAGACCTGCATGCCGAATTCCAAGGCCAAGCAGTAGCTCTCTGGGTTGAATGTGTAGTTCTTGCTACAATCTGCCACCTTCTGCTGAAATTAAAAAAATAATAATAAATATGATTTAATTCCAACAAAAATAGAACACCTAGCAAACAAATCCGACCATTCATGGGGGTCCGCGATGGCGCGGGCCCTTACACTGGCGACCCCACTGGGGATTTTTTTTTTTTAATTTAAGTGGGCGAGATTTGAAATCCAATATGAGACATTAGAAATTCTTGCATAGAAAGGTGCTGACCTGGTAGGATTAGCAATGCCTATAGGTAAACTCTGCTATTACCCCTCTTGAGATCAATTGGTTAACTTAGTGGGTCCGTTAGAGTCAATGGAACATGCAGTTGATCCACCCACTTGCGATACGACTTCTGATCCAGATGACTTAGGAAAGCAACCGAATTGTTCCAGTCTTGCTATGCACCACATGGATGATGTACAAAGCTTTTGGGGCGCAAGAGGAGTGTTCTAAATCTGACTTGAAATACTTGTAACTTAAAACTTTGACTTAGGATAGAACTCATATATGTGCTTGGATGTGTGTGTGTGTGTGTGTGTTTTCCCGTATAATTCAAGTTCCTTAGCCCTAAGAACTACGCATTGATACTTTAGATCTTAGGAGAGCCGAGGTTGTGAAAGGTCAAATTTAGTGACTAGGGTTACGAACAAAAGCCACTTTGAGACCAATTAAGCTGTAAAGGCTTTTGACCTCAAACCCGAATAAGTATAGCCTTAGTTTAGAGTCATAATAAAAGGTTCAGTGGAGCTTGAAAGAGCCTGGCAGGGTGTTCAAAAAGAGTTGGCATGCTAGTTTGTGTCCGTGTAAGGTGCGGAATTTAAGCCTATTCTAGGGGTTCCTGGCCGGGATTTTTGCAGTTTGGGCTTGAGTAAGAATTTAGATGGGTACAAGTCAGTTTTGGACCATCATAGAACCCCGTTGGTACCCTAGGGAGTCTATTCGCATTTAATTGATTCTTGACTGATAGGAAAAAAGGGTAAAGTTTCGGATATCAGTCTTGGGTGCCTAATAAGGAACCTGACTTGTATCCTACAAGATAGGTCCAGTCTGGTCCATTTGCTTTAGAGTTCACTGCAGGTCAGCATTCATAGCATAAAGTCAGTAATTTGGGCTGTCAGCATATGGTTAGTACCCTAGGCTCTCAGCATATGGTCTCAGTTCATGGGTCAACATGGTATCTTTGGGGTCATAGCACATTAGTTATAAGATACTTGGACCCAAAGAATCACGCACCATTTGGCCTCATCATGCATATGCATAGTCTATGAGTTCATCTAGGTTTAAAGTCTGTAATGGTGCATATTAGACCTTTGGAGCCTTAATCTTCTAAGTTGCACCCAATCATGCATCATATTCATAATGCATAAGTCCAATTAAAACCTAGATATTTGATGCATGCATAAGTCCATGGTCCTCACGTCATATATTCATTCCCTAAGTCTACGATCCTTGTATGAGTCCTCCTAAATCCATCCACATACTTAAACTAGCCCATTCTAGGCAAACCAAACCAAGGTTATGCTTAGGCTAAGTATGGGTCCATGAGTCTTATTAGCCATACTTAAAGCCAGATTAGGTTCACAGGTATGTTGTCTAAGCCCATCTTAGAGCTCAATCCAAGGTAAGGTCTGATTTCAGCCTAAATCTAACATCTTAACTCCATTTATTCCCATCTTAGTCTAAAGTCATTAACCACTTCCTTCAATCCATAGTTAATATTGTTGACCTTTCATTTCTATTATTCATATCAACAAGATTCAACGCCTCTAAACCATCACCTTATTGAGCAGGATAGGGAAGATCAAGAAGGTATACGAGTGGAGCCCATAAACTGGGAGACATGTATCTCGAGAAGAGTTCGAGTTTACTCCATAGTCTGACTGAACTCAAGGCCAAATCCTTCATCGCTTCCAATGACAGGGAACAATGAGATTGCTCATGTTATGAAGATGGTAGAAAGGATGTAAACTAGAATAGAGGAGAGTGAAAAGAAGATGGAATTGATGGTCACTACACTCCAAACCCTCATGAAGGGAGCCCCAAAGGAAAATGGTGAAAAACATCACAATGAGGGGGAAGATGACGGAAAAGGAAGGCTGAATAATAAGAAGAAGGAAGATGAAAAGGAGAAGGGGACTTCTGAAACTGATCCATGAATAAATCGTATAAAATAGCTGCTTAATAAATCCACAATGTTCAACATTTATTTTAATGATTATACGGGATTCATTGTGATTCCAACAAGGAAGTTACCTCCAAAGTTCACCATGACGGACAACAAGTTCCATGGAACTGAAAATCCTCACCATTATGTGAGGAACTATGTTAGTGTAATGACTCTAAAAAGAATTGACAAAGATATCTTCCACATCATCTCTCCTTAAACATTCGACATGATGTAATTAGGTGGTATAATGTTGTTGACCCATGAAAGATCACAAAGAATTTCTACGTCAATATTCATACAATACTGACCTACCAATCACACTCAGAGACCTAGAGCTGATCAAGAAAGAAGAAAGAGAAGGGTTTTTGACTACCTAGCTAAATGGAGGGCGAATGCCACTCACATGGTGGATTGACCTTTAGAAGCTAGCCAAGTGAGACTATCCATTAGGAACCTCCAACCCACATACAAGTAGCACTTGTGGTTCACACCATTTGAAAATTTCACAACATTAAGGAATATTGGTATGCTTGTGGAAGAAGAGCTAGCTAGGGAAACACCCACCAAAGCTACCAACATTTGGAATGGCAACTATCAGAATAGGGATAATAAAGACAATGACTTCACAAGCAAAGAGGTGCATCCTCTAAACCAATACACCAAATACACCTCTATTAGAACCATGTATACTCAAGCACTAGAACGCTTACTTTCTAAAGATAGGATCAATCTCCCGCCAATCAAATTAGGGATAAAAAATTGGAAGCCCAAGAATTGGGACTCGAACAAGTATTGCAAATATCATCGAGCAAGGGGTCATGATATTGAGAATTGTTGGGGTTTCAAGAATAAATTGGAAAGCATGTTCAAATTAGGGTAGCTTTCTCTACATAAAGCAGCTCAAACATCCAACAATGATAGCAATTCAAATTGCATATTTTTATATAAAATGCTTCTGTCTTATGATGAATCCAGAGTTGAAAAAAAAATGAAAAAAGAGGGGCTAGCTTGAAACCTCACAAAGTGAGTCAGGCAAAATGAGAGGGAGAGAAGGGGGGGAGACTAAAGATTTCAATCCATCATCTAGAGAAAGAAAAGATCATAAATTTATTTGTAACAAGTCATGCAGCTTTAAAGGGCATGCCTAGGATACAGGGTCTCCTTTGATAACATGCATTAATATATATCTTTGTTGAACCCGAAAAGTTACCACTTGGAACCCCTTTGAGCCTTCAAGTGAGCATATTTCTTCCATAGACACATTTGACTTAACAAGGGAGTGGGAATGTGCCATGAGTGACATCAATATGAAAATTAGTAGTGTAAATAAAAAAACAGACTTCGAACTAAGTGGGCCCCATTAAAAAAAATAAAAAAAAATAAGAACCCTAAAAAGGAAGGAAGAAGAAAAGAACCCAAACAGGGGGGAAAAAAGGAAACAATAATAAAAAAGAGAGGAAGCTTGAAAAAAAGGAGAATAAAGAAAGGAAAATTTGTTGATTTGCGCTCATCACCCATACTCACTTTGGAATTTTATAAGTTACTTGAGCCTTCATGCCGATTCCTTTCCGTTGGCACCATAACCATGAAGCCCACAACAAAAATCCTCCTACATGCATCCCTTGTTTAAGTTGCATGTTTTTATTCTTGAACTACAACTAGACTGATTCCACGTTGGATACATAGGTAACCTCAAAAGAGGCCCAGCCGTAAAAATTATTTTCATTGCATCCTTTGGTCTCCAAAAAAAGAGTGAGGAAAAAAAAAAGAGTGGCTGGTTCGAAATCTAAAAAGGCGGACTAGGAAAAAGGAGAGTGAAAACAAAAGCTTGATTTTTGAGGACAACAGAGCATTCCATTGCCTGCACCTATCAAATCAGATTTGGATAAAGCATTCGCCTGCTTTACCACTACTTCTCAATCTTCATAGCCTCATATCTCACCTCCATGGCAAACTTTAGGACTCTTGGTTTTAATCATGACAACAAATTCAAGAGTGGAAACCCATTCCATATTCTCAGCCTTCCTAGGTGGACACTCACCCACTATGTAAGACAAGGGGCTCCCCTACATTTTCTTAGACAATTAAGACTTTCATCGTGGTCAATATTTCTTGACAAGGAGATGACCATATTCGTTATACTAAACTAGCGGCAACTCTAGGCAACACCAACAAAGGCATTTTGGTCTACCATATCCTATACAACTAAGGTTTACCAACTCATAAATATTCCCCAACATGAGAAGGATCGCGTTATTCCACTAGACTGGGAGCTAATCCAAGTAAAAGCATATTCGACTACACTATCCTTACATATCTAGGGCTTCTATTACAATAGACAAAAATTGGGGGTTTCTTCAGAACAGGAGCACTTTAATGTAACATCAAAGGTTACTCCTCCATTTAAAGAAAGATTCCCAATCCTAGGCAACTTATACCTCATGACCTGGCATAACCCAACAATCATTCAACCTTTTATCCCTCACCCAACGATATTTCACAGCCTAACACCACTGTGCCTAATCCATCAGTCTCCCGCACCTTAATCGGGTCTTATCCAATGGACCTCAAACTTAGTGACGCTTACATATAAGATTAGGCCATCACATGTTTGCATAGTTAGTACAATTGAGTCTGAATAGTCATCACGCATGCATAGTCTTACTTAGGCTAGTAAGTGCACCTACATCTATACATGGGTCTTTAGCTTATTTACTAGACCGCCCTCCACCATGATCACTTGGGAACCCTGGAATCCAAAGTTTTCGGGGGGGGGGGGGAGTCAGATTTTTGGGTCGGATCAATTTTGTCAGGTCTGCATGTATATACATATTTTTCTGCAATGTCCATTCGTAAAATACTTATTTTTAATATGAATTTTCCTACATGACTCCGAAAGCATGTGTTCTCAAAAACATGATATGGGCTTTGTCGTACCTAATTGAAAAAACGTTCTAAAGATTAAATCCTCCCACAACAAAGCTTTGGATGTAAATATACAGAAAAGGTGAGCTGGATGGCTATATAATCATCCATGCATGATTAATGCATGATTAACTTTTCTTCACAGGTAATTCTTAATTTACAAAAAGGTTTTATCAAGCAAGTAATTGTCCACACGAATTAATCTCATTGTTAATGAAAATGGTTTCTAATATTGGAAAAAAGGTATTTGTTTGTTTTTGCCCTTATGACTCAATTGATTAACATGCTCTCAATTTTCAGTTTTTTTTTTTTTTAATTATAACCATCCTAATCTTAGCTTCAAGTAAAACCAACCATTGTAGCCAGCAAGGATCGGAGTTCTCATACCCCCAAGTTTTTCCTTATTTAATTTCGCTCTCTTCTCACATTTAATATAATATGCATTTTCCATTGATTTGATATACCAAAATTAAAATAAGTGTGAAAAAATAAAAAAAAATCATGGGAGAACAAGCCAGAAAACATAGTTTAATCTTTCAATTAACGGTTACTTTGGAGTTTGTTCTTGTTGTGCTTGATCTTGCATGTGGTGCTAATGCAACTTCAATTCCAGAAAAGGGTTCTGAAGTTAATCGTTGGTTCGAATCTACAATCAAACCATTAAGGTAAGCATTGTGCATTTTTCTCTCACTTTTTTTTTAATGATTCTTAAAATTATTGGTTTGAATGAGGATATGAGGTAGAGAAATTCATATCAATTTGCTCTATAATAAGCTAATAATTATTCTCAATGTTTTAAGTTAATTTGAATTTTATATTTTTGTGGGAATTACATGGGCGCTATATATGTTAGGCTATGGTTTGAATTTTATGTGTTGCATTGTATTTAATTTCCAAATTGTACACATTATAATTAAAGGATTAACTAATAATTAATTCTATTATTGTCTTAAAAACTGGTTCATTGCATTAATTGTTTAACTAACCACTAGTTTCTTTGGGTGATCTTTCTCATCTTATTGACTATGGATTTGTTGTCAAAAGGCATTAAAAAAATAAGTCATTTAAATTTGTAAAATTACATATGAGGATATATATTGCGTTATAGCTCATGATAGAATTATTCATGTATTATAGAAATAATGGTGTCTTATATATGGTGATTACAAAGGTCTAGATTTAACTTGTCATAGATGAACATGCTTTGTTTTTTTAAAATAATTGTAAGGAAAAAGTTCAACCACATAATTATACACCATCAAAAGAAACAACCTTTCTTTTACACCAGAAAAAAGAAAAAGAAAAAAAATGTTACTCAACAAAAACAAACTGTATCATGTATGCAAATTATGCATATGGTATGCCATACAAATATTTATGAATACAATAAAGTTTTTATTGTCATGTGATATTTCTTGATCATTTATACGTGTACCGTTATCGCATTTACTATTTTAACTTTGAGGGGCTTTCGCATTTTCTATAATCGATTTTCAGACAAGTATTAGCTTTTAGTGAATGTCTTAAATTTTTAAGGTACCATTGCACCACAAAACAAAAAAAAAAAGAAAATAACAATTGTGACATATCAAGATGTTGGCTAGCCCTAATGTGATTCAATCCGACACCACTTAGCCGTTCAGGGCAGTAACCCTAATTGACCCCAACCTATATAAGGAGGCTTATGGGGTCAACTAAATATACAATTACATACAGAGATCTCCCATTCTCCTCTCCCTCTCTGTCACGAACTCCCTACCATCTAGCGGGATTCAGGTCTAGGACATGAATTCTCAAGACAACTCTAGTAGCTATCTAGCAGCATTCAGATTACCGTTCGCATACAAGGTTAGCCTTTATTTTCTTACACAAGAAAATATCGTTTGTTCTATTGCAAACCAAAAGAAAACTATTTTTTGATGTGTAGAAGGTTCAACTAATCAGATTGTCGCTAAAACAATTGTTATCCTGATATTCCTTAAAATTGCAGTCTTGCTGGTGATGAGTTCAAGTTTAGTGATACACAAATTTCCCTTGTGATCGAAAATTTCTTCAGAAGTTAACAAACTTTTTCCAATGGATTGGGTTGCTTGGCGAGTAAGGCTTTTGTTAGGCTTAATCTAGTTTGTGTGCCCCCTCCCTTTAAATTGAATCAGTAAATTATGTTCATCCTACAGATGAGACCTACCAGATGGATCCTTCAACTTAGCTTCTAAAAAATATAGGACGTCCAACAACCTAAAAACACAACGTAAATCTCATGAAAATAACGTGTAACCTAGATGTATAGCATCCATACGATATATCTAGATGTATAGCATCCATACGATATATCTAGATGTATAGCAAACAGTTAATATTTCTTTGCAATACAGTGAACGGAAGGATTCTTTGGAACGTGATCTGCTAGAGGCAGAAGGTTCAGTAGAAGAGATAAAAGTGAGGCAAGATGGAAGTGGGAAATTCAAGACAATAACAGAAGCACTGAAAACCATTAAAACTGGGAATGAAAAACGTATAATAATATCAATAGGGCCAGGAGAATACAAGGAGAAAATTAAGGTAGAGAGGTTTAAGCCATACATCACATTCCTTGGTGATCCCAATGATAGGCCTGTTTTGACATTTGATGGTCATGCTGCTAAGTATGGAACTGTGGACAGTGCTTCTTTGATTATTGAGTCTGATTACTTCGTTGGGGCTAATCTTATTGTTAAGGTATGTAACTTTTTCATAATCTCTTTCTCTCTTCATTAATTTTATATCTGATAAATTATTCTTGTCTTTTATTGTAGTTAATTAGTTGAATATTTACTTTTTACCGAACATATTATGGTGACTTTTTTTTAGCATTAAGTGTGAATACCTACTAGACCCTCTATCTCAGAGAAACTTAGTGGACCAATAGCCTAATGAAATGGAGTACCGAGTATGTTCCATCTCCAAATGAAGTCACCTCCCCTCCCACCCCTCACATCCCAAATAAGGGTGTGCTCTTTTCGTTGGAAAATAGGGGTTGGAAAATAAGTGAAATTAGTTGAAGTGGATTGAAGTTGGTATAGTTTTTATATGATAGGTAGAAGTTAGTTAAAATAGTGGTTTAAAGTTAGTTTAAGTGGGTAGAGGTTGGTTAAAGTGGGTTGAAATGGATTAAAGTTGGTATTTTTTTATTGAAGTTTGTGAAGTATGTTGAAGTTGGTAAATTAGAATTTACCAACGAAAAGAACAGGGATGCTAAACAAGCTATTGGTTCATCAACAAACATATTATGGTAATTTGTTTGGTGAAATATTGTTATATGCTAATGGCTAAAGTACTACATTTATTAGTTATCGAAATGACTATCAATTTGCCAAAATATGGTCTTACTTTGTTAAGTTTTGCATCTTCAATGTTACTTATAGATTTTTTTGGTGATCAAGGCTGATAAAACATGAATGTAACACATACGTAATTAATCAATTAGGATAATGTAGAACTAGAATCTATCAATCTATGTCATAGACAAACTTATCTTATAAACAGACAACTTCTATCGTGGATGAGATGCTAAAACATAGATTTGAATGGCAAATACCCCAAAGTTATTTCCCCAATAATAAATTGTCAGGACTTATGTTTGGAAAGGCCAACTAACTGCGAGTTGGAGAAAATTTTCATGCATGTTTAGAACACTTCTCCAAGACCAGATGGTAAAATGAAGGATGCACAAGCGGTTGCAATAAGGATATCAGGAGACATGGCAGCATTTTACAACTGTAACTTCACAGGATTTCAAGACACTGTTTGTGATGATAAGGGCAAACATTTCTTCAAGGATTGCTACATTGAAGGAACTGTTGATTTCATTTTTGGCGAAGGCAGATCAATTTATTTGGTATTGAAATTATTTCTGTTCTTTTAAAACAATATATGCATCGCAATTACATCATTTTCTAGAACTCATCAAGTAGTGCATAATTATGTAGCCCATGTTATAATTTTAAAATTTTGAATTGATCGGTTTTCAGTTTAGATCGAGTTATTTGATTTGACTTAAGAAGAGATTTGTTAAATTCAGCTTAGATTCAGTCTAACTTTGAGTTGTTTTACACATGACTAAATGGATCAAACAGTAAAATGCATCTATAGATGGCCAAATAAGTAGATGACAAATCAGTTCGGCCTTGACCAGGTTTACATTGGATCTTGGTCTCAATTATATTGATTTTTTTTAAAGAATTTTTTATCTAGAATTTTTTTTTTAAAAAAAAAACTTAGAATCCTAGTTAACTCATCCCTACCGGCTTTGATGCTAGGACACTCCTTACTACCATAAAACCAACAAACTTCATAATAGCAAACTTTATATCATACACCCAGGAGTATATACTCCTATAAGCCACGCGTAAGCAAAATATATGCTAATAACTGCTCATATGACAAATACACATATTTATCTGTGTGGCAATAGTCTTTAATATGGTTACATGTCCTAATAAAATAATTAAATTGCGTTTTTTTTTTGTTGGGAAAAAATCACCCTAATTTTTTCTCACCATGGGGCTTGATCAATTGATCGAACTACGTTATGAAAACAATGACAGAACACTGAGTTGCACATTGTACCGGGTGACCCGCTAGCAGTGATTGCAGCTCATGCAAGGAAGAACCAAGATGGAATCGGTGGGTACTCATTTGTCCATTGCAATGTGACTGGTACCAGCAAAAATGCCCTCTTAGGTAGAGCATGGATGGAGGCAGCTCGGACTGTTTATGCTTACTGTCACATTGGTGATGTTATCAAGCCTGAGGGTTGGTCCGACTTCAATAAGCCTGAATACCAAAAGTAAACTTAGCTCCTTTCTCTTTGCACTTCTATTTATTTTTAGACACTAAATATAACAACTAGATCATTTAGATTATATTTGAGTATTTATTATTTTCTAATTGAATAAAGATAGAATAATATAATACTTAAGTTAAGTTGAGCTAGAGAGATGAATTGCGTTATATACTTACATTGATGTTATATCATACCAGCTTGTCGAATGGACTTGTTTAAAAATATCATCATACTATAAGGTAGACTTTAAATGAATCAGTTGATTTAAATCAGGCTATTTTAAGTCCTAATAAGTTCAAGTTGTCACACTTAATGTAAAGTTATAAGGAGTCTAATTTCAAATAATTTTGTCGATCGTAAATTATCAATGTTATTATCCAATTTCAAACTATCTTATTTATTTAAAGCAAATTGTTACAGTTCTCCAGCCTTTTTCCAATTAAAATATGCTTTTACCAATCTAATTATGATTTGAGTTCTTAATTTGCTTGATATCTTAAATCTTTCCCTTAAAAAACCAAAGAAAATGTGACTCATATTTATTGAGTTTGATGTTTGACCTTAGATTGTACTGCCCTTGTGATATTATAGGACAGCATACCTTGGGGAGTATAAGAACGAGGGTCCTGGGGCAGATACAAAAGGAAGAGTGTCATATGCCAAGAAGCTAACTGCTGAAGAAGCTAAAACATTC
The DNA here is from genome assembly GCA_017589665.1 of Selenicereus undatus. Classification (NCBI taxonomy): domain Eukaryota; kingdom Viridiplantae; phylum Streptophyta; class Magnoliopsida; order Caryophyllales; family Cactaceae; genus Selenicereus; species Selenicereus undatus. The sequence continues at coordinate 8,962,983 of JACYFF010031958.1, read as the reverse complement.
ATTACCATGGACTACATTGATGCTGCAAAGTGGCTGCTTCCACCTCCTAAATTCAGTGGTTGATCTAGATAGTTTCTTTTTATAAGGTCCCTTAATAAAGCTCTCTTATAACAAATTATTCAAGGTTACAGAGTCGCATGTAGTACTTGTATAATTTTTTTCCTCTTTCCTACGGGATCGAGAACTCCACACCACTTAATGTAGCTCCTCCACTGCCCTGGCTGTAGACGTTTCAACTGTTCTTTTTATAGATAGATCGTTGTAGGAAAAATACGACCAATCCTAGCTATGTTGATCCCATTAGTATTAAGGATGTATATCTAAGTGTATGATATGCTTCTTTTTTCTTTGTTTATATTGTGGCCTAGAAAATGCTAAATCAGAATATATCATAATATTTTTCTTATAGTTTCAAAACCAAAGAAACATTTATTATTTATTTTTTGGGCTAATAAAGAAGATTTTATTACCAACCACCATCACCCCCAATCAGAGTAGTGGAAATTACAGCAGTGTTGCTCAGTTACACAGAAACTTCCTCCAACATGTATACTTCCCATTGTATTTGGCAAGAAACTCAGAACGGATGGTTATTACTTCCCCTTGTGTCTCCCTGATAATGTGCTCTGTAGGTTGCTGGACTCCTTGAAACTGCCTTGCATTTCTTTCCAGACAGACATAATATGGACTTGCTATATAGGCAGTATACACAATTTGCCTGGGCAATTTACTACCCCTGCTTGGTAATACCCATCTATGGAGTTGTGCAAGATCTCTGAGACAAACTTGTCACTGGATCCATGTCAACACCTTATTTCTGACTTCACTAGTGTTACGACAATGTAAGAACAAATTATCAAACGTCTCCACAGCTTGGTAGCATAATTTGCTGGTTGTATCAAGCCTTTCAATGAACTTAGCAAATCTTACAGCTATGGGCAATCTGTTGTGGAACAAAAGCCACCCAATAAAGGAATGTTTTGGCATGTTGGATCTATCCCATCTACAGCCCATTTAACTTTACTCAATGCCCCTAGAAGCCAAGAGTAGCCACTCTTCACACTGTAAATACCTGAGAGAGTAGCCTTCTAATACCAATGGAATGTAAAGCCCTCTTGAAAGTTGTTTTTAACGCTGCACAATTTTTTCCAGTACCAGCATGTGCGCGGTTCGTGGTTGATAATGCCACCATGCTGTGTTTTTAAGATAATGGCCATGGATCCACCTAACCTATGAGTTATCCTCTCTTTTTTTGGCAACTGCCCAAACATATTTGGCAATAACAATTGGATATTCCTAAAACCAAAACGTCCATATTTCTTAGGTAGACACACCTTTTCATAGGTAATACCGGGAGTTTTGGAGTGGCTGTCATTGCTTCGCTATAAGAAATTCCTATAAACCACCTCAATATCCTTGGCAACTTGTTGGGGCAGAATGACGATGCCAGCCCAAAATCCAATCACCCCTGTAAACACAGAATTAATAGGTATACATCTACATGCATATGAGATGTCTCTAGTGAAGACTCAGATCACCCTAGAGGGGGGTGAATAGGGTGATTGCAAAAATTTCAATTTAAGAATCGAAAGCAAATACAGAAATTAAATTGAGATAAGGCGCAACGATATTTTAACGAGGTTGGGCCTCAATCAGGCTTAGGTCCCCGCCTAGAGTTATCCAACTCTAGGATTCAACTCTCTACTTCTTTTATTAAGATGAACTCTCACAATCTCTCAGAGCTACCTCACTCTAGAGATCCCAAGTACTTAAATCAACCTCTTGATTTAAGTAT